>CM060958.1:111825126-111962953 GCA_030765055.1 Mantis religiosa | reverse complement strand
GGCAGGTGTTCAGCTCTTCTGCCCACGCGTCCGGCTCCCTTTTGTCGTGGTAACTAACAATGCTATCGGTGACACTATGATGCAGTATACTATCCTACATTAAGTGTTTTTGTGTTATTCTTTGACATTAGATTATTTCAATACCACATTTCTTCTGCTGGTAATTTATGATGCAGGTTTATTCAATAAATACAAAGTGGAAGTACTTCTTAAACTAAGTCATGCAATAGAAAGCAATTTAAAGGTATTTGTTTCCTAGAAAATTTGATTTGGCCCTACTGTTAGCTATCTAGCATCCTTAAAACTGAAAATCCTCAGGAAAATGAAGAAAGACATTAGTTGTTCACTTCAAACTTCGAATTCACTTCAATTGGTCTCAAGATTGACTTTAATTTCAAATAAGATAAACTTGAAAACGGAAAATTACGTAGAAATGCCACTGCAGGTTTTTAACGTTGATTTATACCACTAAGCACACTCACACTTGTGCTTATATTCACACTTTCCAGACACTGCAATGGGTTTAGGAGTAATCAGATGGTGGAAGCCTCCAATAACTGAAACACAACACTACACATGGCCATAGTGGGCGCTTATTGCTTCCATTGCAGAGTCAACTCTGGGAGTAACAAGAAGGGGAGACCTGAAAGTGAGTAGAAGGTGCAACAAAGGGCTTCTCACAATTGCAACAAAGGACTAGTCATTACGCCGGGTACCCTCTCCAAGTCACCCTCAACCTCGATAGTCAGGGTGTCGGTTAGTCAGCTCCCTGGAAGAAAGGATACTCCAACAGCACATCAGGGAGAAATATTTCCAAAGTGTAAACTGCACCTTTCTGTCACAGCACATCGACCTCATTCGGCTGGTCCAAATAGCTAGAATAGATGAGGTAGAAGGATGAAATGAAATGATGGGTACTAGGAATTCACTGGCCCTGAAGAAACCACTTTAGAAAAATGGCAAAAGTGACCCGAATGTTTGCCACAGCCGAAACCGCCTGAGCCATTCTGCTCTTAGGCCAGGTTAAATAGGTCCGGATTAACCAGGTTTTACTGGAGTTTCAAGCTAAAAATATCATTAATAAATTAGGAATATTTTAAAATGGTAATGGAGTAAAGAAAAATACATCAAAGTATGTAACAAAAAGGTCAAAAGTGATATACGTGGGCGTGAATAGGTGTAATGAATTTAAGTGGCTTAAGAGAGAAGGTAAAGATACGCTAAATGTAGTAGTCCGTGTTTTTTCATTGTAAAGCTCCATTATTTTAAGTCCTCGTGACAAATCCTATTTTCTTTGACGATATAGATAAAAAAGTGGATTCACAACAGATCAGATGCTGCATCAGCCTGCATCAGATAATCAATCGTATTGGTTCGGAAAGGGAAGATGTTCTTTTGATTACTTCAGGTGTGCAATTAATGGATCATCCTCTATATGAAACTAAATAGATGTGCTAACATGTGACTTCCATTGTTTTCAAACATCAAGGGAAAAATGCAGAAGCGTTAATAATCGTAATCGAAGTCCTCAAAGAGTTCATTTCTGAAGTGCTTCTAGTGAAATGGTTTCAGTACATTGATGACTACGTTTATCGAATGCAGAGATGTATAAAATATAGCCAAGATACTTTGAGAAACAATAAAGCAGATACAACAAAAGCATTGAGCGTGAACTAAGTAACGCTTTACACATTGATTGTAATTGTCATTCACATTCCTTTCCTCTCAAATATGCAATTGTTTATTAGATGCGAGAATAACGTTTGTATTCTTGTATTGATAATCACTTACGCTGCGACAAGAGAGCATAAATAATAGCTGGGAAAAGCGTTTAAAAAGAAATGGAAGAAATGGAAATGAAGTTGTTATGGTTGTAATGGAAAGGAATAGCCGGGAATTTTCGAAACAAGGCACGACGTTCTTATGACCACTTCCGAGTGCTAATCTATGATATTTTCTTCCAAATTTTTGCGTATATTCTCAAAATTTCATAAATTGGGTGTTCCAGAATATCGTAAATATTTAATATGTTTACATCTATAATAAGAACGGTGGAACCATTTAATTACTAGTTCACTAGCGACACCTTCACTTTTGACTTACTGCTTTCCGAGCTGCGGGAGCAGTTTTATAACCTTTTTTGCAGTAGTGCTTGAAAGAAATTTAATATCAAACTTTCTTACCTCCATTTTATCCAGTATTAGACACTCCACTTTCTTCACTGTCACAGTATCGTCTGCCATAGACGGTCTACCAGCTCTTGGCTCATCTGTCAGGGACATGTGACCAGTTTGAAAATTTCTTTTCCACCTCACGATAGTGCCATACGATGGGCAATCATTTACATAAGCAGTTGTCATCTCAACTTGGATTTCCCGGACATCTTTGGCCTTCAAATGCAGGAACTTGATCACACTACGAGCCTCAATTTTCTCCATCCTACACCTCAGTTATTTCTGACACTCACTGTAAAAAAAACAAATGGGCTCAAATCACTGAAACTACCAACATTATGTCCCGAGGGATCAATGATGACTCTGAAAGATTGGCATCACACTGGCATAAAAACTACCGGGTGATAAAACTTTACGACACCCCCTCGTATTCATCGAAAACTTTCTGGGAAATTACAAGGATATACATTACAGATACATTATAGAAGATATGCTTGAGAAGTGCTAATTTGTGGCTCAACAAATATTTCCTCTTTAACTT
Source organism: Mantis religiosa (assembly GCA_030765055.1). Classification (NCBI taxonomy): domain Eukaryota; kingdom Metazoa; phylum Arthropoda; class Insecta; order Mantodea; family Mantidae; genus Mantis; species Mantis religiosa. The sequence continues at coordinate 111,960,238 of CM060958.1, read as the reverse complement.
TAGTATCAGATATTTCTGGGAAGTTCTTGCAGATTCATTTGTAGCAAATGTGATTCTTCTTTAAAGCGTTAAAGAATTGCCTCATTAAGCCTAATTTTACATATAAAGGTGACAAGAGAATATTTTTGGGTCCAAAAATGTAACCTTTTTCATTCTTGGCACGAGACTTTCTGCTTCCAACTGTTTATTCTCCAGTGCTCGTATCGCACTCTACTATGACATTCCCAAATAAAACATTTTAGTATAGCCTGATTGCCTACCTAGTAGCACGGCAATAGCTTTTAAATCTCCACATATCTACCAGTTATATTTTGCATATTTGGTTTTTTCTAGAAGTAATTTTAGGTTATGATGTGTTTCCTTGAGGTGAACTGAATGGGCTACTGGAACTATTAATTGTACAGTAGTACACCTTTCAGATGAATTATTACTGTCTGTTTCATTGGTGTCATTGTTGTGAAACATTAATTTCAACAAAGAAATTACTAGCATTTCTTAGTTCCATAAAATATTTATATGCAGAACTGGATAGATATTACGTATTTTATCGTGCAATTCCCCTCTTCTTTTTCTCGAAAAAGTTTCTTGAAAACACGGGGGAGGAAATTATGTGAGTGTGCTTCTAGAAATTCAGAAAGGAAGGGAAACCATGTAGTGTTGTGTAAAAATTATATAGATATACAGTAATTTGTGAATGAACTGGTTTCATTGGGCCTACACTGTATTGTTTCATTGTTTCCTTTCTCTGACTATTCTGCGGTCTCACTTTCGTCACTATCATCATTATTTTCATTTATATCTGGCTCAAATAACACATCATCTTCATTTTCACTATTCCACAGCATGTCCTCAGAGCACAAGAAATTTAAGTTTTTCTTTTTCTTTTTTTTTCTTTCTTTTTTTTTTTTTTTTTTTTTTTTTTTTTTTTTTTTGTTTTATCTTCTTAACAATATCGACACTAATTTGCTCCTATGCACGGATTATCCACTCGCACATCGTCGGTACTGATGGCTTCCTTATCTTGCCTTCTAAAGTCAGCTGATGAGATCCCACCGCCATCAATTTTAGGATATTTTCCTGTTTTAGGCCCTCGGAAAGATTTTGGAGCTTGTCCTTGCAGCCTTGGGTTTATCTTTTAGTCTTTCGTTTGTCTTTTATCCATTATTATATTGAATTAGGATCAGCGGAGAAATGTCCTCCTGCAGCTTTCACTCCGTTTGCATTGGCGTAAGATAATAAATTTGATTTAAATGTTGCCGTGTAGTTTGACTATTTCGACATTATGACCACTTGTAACAAACTGACTTAGAAACATGTCTGCAACTTCATATCTCAATTTTACGATACTATTGCTTTTGGGGTTTGTAGAGTTAAAAGTTCAATCTGCAGATATTCAAATTGTTCTTTATTTCCGTAGAAATACGCTTTGGTCAACCCTTGTAGTTGCAGAATTACGTCATATACACAATTACAATCTACCAGTTCGTCTGCCACACCACCAAACAAAAGCGTTCACTTTCAAAACACTGCTGCACGATTATCAAGTTCCATTTCGACTGTGTTTACAACTCTCGTTACGACTGACTCTTGGCCAGTCGCGGCTTCCTTAAATACTGCTACTCATATTACTAGACATTTCTGGAATATTGGGCCGCGCCGTGGCTCAGTGGTTACACCGCTTGACTCTCACCAAGGCGGCCCGGGTTCGATCCCAGGAAACCGCAAAGTGAGATTTGTGATGGACAACACGGCACTGGGGTGGGTTTTCTCCGGGATCTCCGGTTTCCCCCGCCATCTCATTCCACCGGTGCTCCATCTTCATCTCATGTATCACCAGTGTCATCGCCTGCGGTGCTGAAAGTAGTAAAAGCAGGCGTTAAGCACTACACATTTCATTTCATTTCTGGAATATTCTGTAACAAACAAGAAATCGAAACTTCCAGTCAGATATCTGTCCCTTATCTCTCCGCACCGAACACTTTTTCCGCGTCGCCGCCAGTCGCGACAATACGCTGTGGCAATGGCAATACTCATATTTTTGTGGCAAACACTCTGTGCATTGTTGTCCATGACAACACCACTGCGTCGATTGTTGTCCATTATCAAGTCATTTGAAGGCGACTCCAATATGAACGAACCAGGAGAGGTAATTATGCGATATTTAATAAGTAAATAATTTTTAGTGATGAAAATTCATAGGGGAGGGAAATACATGAGGGGAGGCTTATGCGATAAAATACGGTAACAGCTAATTATAAAAAATGGCATTCAGCACATTATATGTAGTAAAGTACACATATTTTGGAGGAAACCACAGTCATGCATATCAGTGCAATTTATCGTTCAAAGTTATTTTTGTTGCACACTATCAGTTGTTAACTATCAAATGTTTGCAGATATATTAAGTTGGAGATACCAACCATGGTTGTACCATACTTCCATTGATTATTTCCAAAGCTGGCCTCTGTTGTCTTTTTTATCAGTGAAGTCCTTTCTCTTTCCTATTTACTTTTATCTGTTGCTTTGGTAAGAAACCAGATCCTTGAAGTGCCTTTCATTGAGTTTCTGTGTTTATTTCATCTACTGGTATACAATATGCTCACCATTTTTCTCCATTCCTTGCGATAAGGTAAATATACAATCTGTGATAGAAGCAGGTGTTGAAATCTTTTATTAGAGAAATAAAGAACCAAATCTCTTTGTATCAGAACTTCGCTTCTCTCTCTAACTGACGAGGGAATCTTTGTATTGCTCTTTCATTACTCGGGAGTCGATCAAACCTTTATCTGTCCTGACAGCCGCTTTCAAGAACGTCTTCTGCTCTCTTACTCTCTGTAGCAAAGTTATCAACAAAGCGTCGTACAAAGAAGACATTTCTATAAGTGAAGGCTCTAGTAAACTTACTGTTCTCTTCCATTATACTTATAAAGCCTCATGTAAAATTGTGCTTCTATTCGTGTATTTTCTTTATATAAAGCAGACAAGGGAGGAATACATCTAGCACATTGGGAGTTAAATAAATATATTTTATAGTGCATGACAAACATGCGGGCTATGTGTCCACACAACCGTATGCCTCAAGTCTGAATGCAGATCTGAAAATGATATGCAAAACTTATAAAGGAAAATGATGGAAAGTAAAGCTTAGTATGAAAGTAACCACTCCAGCTTTCGTCTAAGTAACAAGGAAAATCCATGAAGAAAAGCCCTTTATCTACACGTGTTCTTAAAATTTATAAACATTAAGAGCATTTATAGCTCCATTTCAAAAGAAATTTACGGCGTCTACCTAGTTTGATAGTACACAAACTGTTAAGGTTTATTTTACCTTCTTTGAAATAGTATACAATAGTTATTTATGGGAATTTCAAGGTAAGTTGAGGTTCATTAATGAGTGCAAAAATATAAGTGGAGCCATAACAACCTATATCACCAATGATAAAATGAGAGTTTTCCGGTGCGCTTAGCTCAAGACCTACTGAACACAGCAATTTGAAACTTTTATTTGTTATTTTAAAATACTTTCACAATTCATTAAAGATAACAGATCTCACTTTGTATTCATAATAAAGGATAAGTAATTTTTAAATAAATGTCTTCAACTTCCTTCTAAAAATATTCAAGATTTATTTTTTAATTCAAATTTTCACATAACTTTCTACAAGTACCGTTAAAAACAGTTTGAGTGTTGCTTTAATTCCAGAAAAATAGACTTTTAGCTCCAGCAGTTTTATACATGAGCGCACCCAAAGTTTAAAATAAAAATAAAACAGAAAAACAGCATTAACGTGGCAACCCTATTATGGCAACCCTAGTCATAGCCATAATTGGCTGAGTGAACCAAATTGAAATCCTTTATAACTTTTTGAAGTTCGCACTCAAGCAGCTGAAATTTAACACGCTATTTACTTTTTCTTACAGTTTCTTTACTTTTGCGACGGGTTTCTAATTTTTACTGCAGTGCAGTAAAGCTAGATAACATAAAAGTAATGAATAATAGTAATCTGAGGATTTCACGCCCGTAAGGGTTCTTCAGAAAATTACTAGCAGCTTTTAAAGCGATGATGCACACTGTTTTCATTTTATAAAAACAGGTTTTGAGCCAGAAAAAAAAAAGAGTTGGAAGAAGCGCTTCTGTCGGTGATGATGATGCGTAAACCTATCATTGTTCGCTACATGCACTGCAGAGAATGGTGTTGAAGACAAAGGAGCGTTTTTGCCAGCAAAATCCAGGGATGAACGCTATGGGGATTTCCTCTCTAAAGAAGAGATTAAAGTACTAGTGGATAATGCCCGGAGCTCAGTCTCCTTTGTCATTGCGCCACAAAAATGGAAATAGCTGGCGGGAGTAACAGTTAAGTCTGTATGGACAGAAGTTTCCGGCGACCATAACACCTCACACTGACGTTATTATGTCAGAGAATACTCTTCTCCACTTATAGTTGTGAATGTTTATATTTATGTAAACGTTTCAGTTAAAATGCTTTAATCATTTTGATGATATACTGCAGAGTGCAGTTAATCTCTCATGGCAACGTTAAAGCACTTCTTTTGTTCCTTATACTGTCATAAATTGTGTGCTGTGGCAATGTATCTTGAGGAAGTAAAAGACTATGATGTTTGTTTAATTATCTGCATTTCTATGTGACATAATCTGAGATAAACAAATGAGGAGCTTAGTATCAAAGTTGGATATCTCCACGTTTGCTTGTTTTACAGGAGAGGCAAAACACTATAGCCACAACGCTATTCTCAGTATGATGCTGAACATTTTTTACGTCATTCTTATAGGCCTTATGAACAGTTCTGTTTGTTAATTTATATATTTAAATGAATATTCAAGCCAGGATTATAGTTTAAATAGTGGAGTTAGTCGCTTTTGAAGACAAATTATGAAATTGTCCTTTTTGAATACAAAGGAAGTCATTTTTGAATTGGAACTGTCCACCTTTGAGAACAAATTATGATCATGATATCATTAGTAATTATATACATATTTTATTTGCACTTATGAAATTCTTCAGGGCTTTATAAACTGATGCATTGAATGAAATATTACAATGCCTAATGTACTGGCAAAAATGGATAGAATAATTCGTACAAAATAAAAATATTTCTTAAGGGGAAAAAGTACTGCCCATCTCCACAGCGCTATTTCCATGAACTATGGGTGCACATTACTAATAAATTATTATTTATATGTACATGAAAATTTTCTGGCATGTTCCTTAAACCTATATCTTTAATAATACATATTATTATTATTTTAAAATTTTGTACTGGTAATTTGTTATAACTTTTTGGTTTCTGTAAAAAAGGGCACTGACATTTCTGCTAATTTTATTTTTTTAAACAAGTATTATGAATCTCTGATAGAAATTCCTTCTTATTATTAGTCTTATGAGTCTGGTTAATACACACACAAGATTCATATTTTTTGGTTGAGTAGTTTTTTAAAAAGATGTACCGGAACCTGAAAAAATGTGAAACTGGGAAAAACATTTAAAGTTTATATATTGATTACTGAATTCTCACGTGAGTCAGAACATTCCTGCTGCATGGTCTTGACCCTCTGTATTCTCACTTGTTCTTTTCAAGTTCCTCTTCATTTTTCTTGCCTTCTTGGCCAGTTCTTCAACCATTTTATCTGCTTTCAGGACTCGCAGCTCATCAATTTCTGTATAAGGCTACTATCATGATTAGCACATGTATTGTTGAACTGGGCCTATTAACCTCAATATTACACGTGGTTTCATTATCTATTGTATCTATATTTTCCACATTTACTGTTCCTTTTTTTAGTAAAGTCATTGCCTGTAAACTTTCTGTTTCCAAATGCTTTAGTCTTACCTATATCATATATTCACCAATAGCTAGTAGAAAATATTATTCAGAATAAATAACTGTTCACATATACAGCCAAAGACAAAAGAAAAACTAGCATCATTGGAGTTACAGTGGTACCAGCAGAAAGCTTAGAAGATCCCTAACAAAATAAGGCTTAGTTCAGAAATATCTGTTCAGTATTCCAGAAGTTATTATCGATTTTCTGAACTATTACGAAAATGAGCGTGGCAAAAACTTAACACGCACTAATATAAGAAGCAAATTAGGTATAAAATATTGCTCCAATGAACTTTTAACTATATATTTGAAATAAAGAGGGAGGATATTCTAATAAAATGTAAGAACAAAAACGTGAATTTTAACCTCAAATGCAGTACCTTCCCACCTTAAAGTATGAACTTGTTTGCCTCTGAAGTTAACTGACATATTTATATTTGGTCTTACATCTTAAAAAAAAAAAAAAAAAAAAAAAAAAAAAAAGTCGTAAAAATCCTCACTCTCCAACTCAGCACATTCACAATTACCACTGTTGTCACTACTACCAGCCTCTTCACTTTGTTCTTGATTTAAAATTTTTCTAGCGACAAACCACCTTGGTCTTCACCTTGCTCTATAACGTTGCAGTGCTATCTTAAATCGTCTATATCTTGCCAGGTTTTCCCAAAGTGCTTTGCTAGGAATTTCTGAACAATTGCAATTATCTTTGTGTTAGCACTACAGCCTACAGGCCTACAGTTGCAGTGTCTTGGAGTTCCTTGTTATCGACATTTGCTTGCCAATATTAATATTGTGTGCCAGCTCACCAGATACCAGCACATTTCTCTGGTACTTGGAGGATTTGGGTATGAAGCGCTCTCATCTGGAAAGCGGAAAGTGAAGACCGGATTGGCTTGACAACCATCTTACCTTCTTGTCTCCAGTCAAGTGCTGTCCAATCTTTTCCCAGAATCTTCACTCGTCCATGCTTAAAGAAGATTTCATGGTGTTCCGACACATCGATTATGGTGATTTTCTTTCGGAATTCTTTTCCAAGTAAACCGAAAGCTGTCCAGTGGAATATAGGAGTCCCCGGTAACATGGAAAATTAATTCTAAGGACTCTATATTCCTAGGGATATGTTTTAACAACCAAAAAGAGCACATGGTTAATATATTCACATTTTTGTTTAGGCCTGCGCCGCCATCTGCGACCAGTCGGATCACTTTAACTTCTTTCACAAGTTTCCAATTTGTCTTGTCAATTTTTCGCCTCGTTACTTCTTTTGCAGCATCTTCTTTCACTTGAACTTCCATTTTCTTGCCAATATTAAACATTATTGGGTCCAATAAACAAAAATTTACAGTACGCGCAAGTTAAGAAGAGCACTGGGCTTACGGTGTGGTGCGGGCAGAGGGGAGGATGCGAGTGCTAGCGCTCTTTTGTTTCTGCAGTGTGGTCAAACTTGAAAAACACAGTTCAGCAAAATAGCGTGTAAGATAAGCAAAGATATCACAAATAACGTTGCATCCTCTGAAAACATTCCTTAGTTTTGCCCACGCCAGCTCAATTGCATTCAGATCACAGTTACACGGAGGTAGACGAATAATAATGTGTCCGCTTTAGAGAGCCATAACATCCACAAACGTTCATACAAATATAAATCATTTTCAAGTAAATGCTGATATACATTACCACCACAATCGTAACAAGGATAAACTGGCAATTCGAGCCCACCAAACGAGCCTTTATGAAGAAAGCTATAACTACAAAGGGATAATGTTATATAATAAACTTCCAAATTCATTTAAACAAGCTGCATCATTAAAACACTTTAAGAATAAGGTTAAGAAATTTTTGTATGCACACTGTTTTTTATACGGTTAATTATTTTTAGAACTATAACCATGTAAATGAGCACTGGGAGCATAGTACATTCACAAACCTGTAACATTCGTATTGTGACATTTCTTGTAGTAAATTAGTCTATGTAAACACCACATGAAACCATAGAAAAGCTGCTTACTTTTTATATCGTATGTAATTAATTTGACTTTATGTATATAATGTATTTATACATTTTAACGTGTCTCATAACATGTATATGTTGCCAAGGACGAACTAAAATTCTAACTTTAATATACGATTGTTGTAAACTGGTTAGGTAATTAACCTCGAAATTGATCAAAACGAAATATGGCGGACATGATAAAGCTTAGCTTATTATCCAATAGATGCCAGTGTATAGCGCATTTCAAATTTGAAAGTATTTATCTATGTTTACAGAGTTAAATGAAACTTACCGAATGAGGACTTGGAGCCCGATCGCTCATCATATCGCGCGCATATAATACTTACAATTCACACATTACAGGCTACTATAAACAATCAGTCATATTGGATTTGTGATGCATGTTGGGAACAGATAGGACGAATGCCAGCTTCTTATTGGCTACTGGAGGGATTGTCTTACAATGAAACTAAACTATAGTAGTGTTGTCCATATTTTGATTCTAACATGGATAAATAAATGCAATTTTAAACTAGATCTGTCCGGGTTTTTAAGCAGAATAGTTCCATAATTGAATTCAGCATAAAAATAACATAAGAATCACCAAACATCTCTGAAATGAAAAAAATAAGTTATCCAACTTTGATACCATGCTCCTTAAATATTTTAACACAAAAATTAAAATAAAAACATAAAACATTGGTTAGACCAATGGATAAAAAACCAGCAAAACTAAACAGCTAATGAGAAAAACAAAAATGAATAACCTAAGAACAATACTAGGGAAAACAAAACTAAATAAAGTAAGAAATGAAATAATAAGGTACGAGTGTAGCATAATGGATGTAGTAAAATTTACAATTAAGGGAAGACAGGAGTGGAATGTACTACCCCAAGTTCTAATACCCCAAGAAAAGAGAGGTGGAGATAGTACAAAGAAAAGATGGACAGAAGAATGTTTATCATTCCCTTCCAATTCGAAGTGAAGACATAAAAGCAAGCGTAGACAAAAGAACAATGATCATATAATTACAGGCAGACCACAAACAAAATGCAGTCTCTGTGTGCATGCGCGAGTAGAGCCTTCTCTTTTTCTCGCCATCCAAGAATCACGTGACTCCCACTGCTCTCTTCCTGCACACGACAGAGCAAAATCCACACCAAACGCGTGTATTTTAATGCTGTTTAGATTTTCAAAATTACCAGAAAATAATTACCTCGGACATTACCTCACAATCGATCAACAAATAGGTAGAATCATAGTTTCTTTAAAACCTGAGGAACTAAGCAGTGATTGGGAAGAAAATGCAAAAAGTGAATATAACAGTGAATGAGATGAACAGTGCAGCCCGCGCGATTTTTTTTTTTCCTCAGAACATCAAACTCTAATTTGCCGACGAAGGGTTACAAATATATCACTGTTTAGATTCACTGAAGTAGGGAATGCTTATTACTCGATAATACTTAATTCGTTACGTATGAACCGACAAATCTTCCCTCTAGTTCTAATCTGTCTTCAACCAAGACAGAGAAACTTCTTACTCGGCCGCTAGCCGTGAACCGTCTGTCCTCACACTATACACAGCTGTACGTGTGTGTGCGTAACTTTCACTTTCTCGAAGCCCTTTATTCAACCAAAATTCCTTTGTAACTATTTTGTCCATTGTGATTATTAGTCTCGCTCATGCCCTTATTAAGAATCCGAAGAATACCCTTTTCAAACAAAGTCAAGTGCTATCCCTTAGAATTCTGTTTCTCTCGTGTCTTTTGTTTCACGATTCAGCTCAACTCCCATTCAACTCAGTGCACCTGCCTGCACGTTTTGTAACAAAGATACAGAATTTCTTTGAAATACGAGGGCCGTTCAGAAAGTAACCTCCGGTTGATTGCAAAAAATTCACCAAGTTAAATAAAAATATTTTAATATATACATCTTACAACTACATCTTTGCACTATTTTTCTACATAGTCTCCATAACGATTGAGGCACTTATCGTATCTGTTCACAAGCTTTGAAATTCCTTCTGCATAAAAATCACCCGCTTGTGCCTGGAGCCAGCCTGTGACCGCATCTTTGAGCTCTTCGTCGCCATCAAACCGCTGGGACCAGAGCCATGTCTTCATATGCATGAAGAGGTGATAATCGCTTGGCGCCAGATCTGGGCAGTAAGGTGGATGGTTGACAACGTCCCACTTGAAGGACTCAAGAAGGGCTGTTGTTCTGCGAGCAGAGTGAGGACGGGCGTCATCGTGCAAAAAAACGATACCGGAAGCTCACGATGAATAGCTGCTGCAGAATATCCTTTGGCTGTAAAAAACCTTATAACAGCACACACTTCACATTTGGCGGGGTTTTGTATTGCAGCACACATCTCAAACGGCCACAAACACTAAACTAGCGCAGATACGACGTTCACTCGACCACGGCTTGATGCCGACTGACCTTCTGAGTGCGTGAATGCACAGATGGCGTCGCTACTCCCCCCACTACCCGCACTGTGACCGATCGGAGGTTACTTTCTGAACGGCCCTCGTACATTACTATTGTTTACTTACTAAATCCCTTAATTTCGGTGTCAAAATACACACACACACACACACACACACACACACACACACACACACACACACACACATATGCGAATGATGTAAATTGTTTATTCAAACTTATCTCTAACAGAACATCGTTCTTGTTACAATTCTAGGTGATATATGCAAAGCCTCTACTAGCCATCGTAGGGCTAGCGACTTCAAGAGGGCCAAGGAAAGAGGTTTGCTTAGCGTATGATCTGCACCATCTGTCCGCATTCGCTGGAATTACCCCGCTGACAACCAAACCTGAAAGTCGAGAAGGGAAAGAAAAGGAAAGAAATCTGTGGTGTAGAGGATCCACACCAGCATTCATCTAGTGACAAGGGAAAGCCACAAATAAACCATGTGAGTGTGGACGGTATCGGGGATTGAACTCGCGAGTTGTCGAACGCACATTGGTGTTTATATAATGATCCAATTTATGTACGGTATTGTAACAACCTGGTTATTGTTGTATAAGTCTAACATTTGGACAGACATCAAAGTGGCCAGATAACCTTTATCGTCCTCGCAGTATTTTCATCAACTTTGTACTTTTGTTTCTTTCATCGCGGTGGGAAGTGGGTGATGTTGCGGAAGAATGCGAGCTTACGGTACAACTGACAGACAGCCATTGTTCTGACGCCGTCTCCCCGAGCACGAGATAAACATAATGCGGTCCTTGGAAGCAAAAGCTACTGTAGACAAAGCGCTGTCTGTCAGTGGAGGCAAATTTCCCGTTCTGCAGTGGGCGCTTTTTTTTTCTTCTCTTTTCATAGAAAGAGCGAGGCAAACGCTAGAAAGCGAAATGTGCAAAATTAGCATTTTTCTCCTCTTTCTTTTTTCTTGCATTACTTTTTCCTTTTTTACTCCCTCTTTTACTAGTAAAAATCGAGAAACAGTATTCCATTGGCAGGATTCTGTGTACTTAACCATTCCACAAAAGCATACTAAAATGTTGAAGTGTTGTATTATCACAATATGATAAAGAAAGCACTATTTATATTATTGCTTCTCACTTTTTGATACAAAGTATTCGGCTTATCCAAAGAGCGGCTGTTAGTTATTTAAATTTGGAATGACGAATTAATTTCATATATTTGTCCTGTTCACTAAGAAATTAAACAATGTCATATATAAGCATAGTATTTTCAATGGAATAAGAAGCTGGTTTTCTGCACTCCCAGGACATAACGTTAACCTTTTTAAAGAACACCTGGTCAGGACCTAAGACAAAAATAGACTTTGAACTTAATAATTATTAAATATTTCCGCAAGATTTCTCAGGTTAACGTTTTCTTTTATACGAGGACTAGTCAAATTAAAACCTTGATACAAAATGTTTTTGGGTGCGCACCATTCCACGTTGTGGTCGCCAATTTGATGCAAATAATTTAATGGCGAGCAAATAAGTTGGCGAGCAATGAGGTTTCTCTCAGGGTGTGCGTGGATGTGTGTGAGAAGGAGATTTTAATAACACTGGAATGCCTGTTTCCAACTTATTTATTTACTGATTCTTCTTTTAAAAAATCGAAATGAAAGTTGCCGACCAAGGGTTACCAATCTCTGTTTAGAGTTACTACCGGTAGTATGTTTATTGCTCGATAAACTTTATTCGTTCCTCACGTATATATGAACCGACAATTATCAAACACAGAACAGGTTGAGCGCCCTAATAGGCTTCACGCCTCGGACTGCTCTCATCGGCCTGACGCCGAAGACTCTTCTGATCGGCTTCACGCCGAAGACCCTTCTGCATGACCACAGCTGCGCGTGTGTGTATATGTAACTTTCACTCTCAAAACTCCTTTTCAACCAAAGTCACTTTGTGGCTGTTTTGTCGCCATTGTAAATGATCCAAAGAATTTCCTATTCATACAAGTCAAGTGAGCCACTTTAGAAAACTGCTAAGGACGCTGTTTCTTACATTGCTTTTGTTATAACAACTTTTCCTACAACTGCTGGACTCAACTGGCCTTGCCCTTGTCGTAACAAAGAACCAATATTCCTTTGACATCTATCATGATTCTTTACTTCTGGCAAACCATAATTTCGGTATCAACCTTAAGTATTTTAAATAATATTTATTGTGCAGAAGTGGTACAAAGCTGTATCACCTTTGAACATAATCTCCTCCACGCTCAATGCAAGTCCTCCAGCTCTTACAAAGTGCATAAATACCTTTCGAAAAAGTTTCTTTTGGTAGTCCACGCAACCACCCTTGCACCACGTGGCGTACCTCTTCTTCCCTCCCATTGCGTCTTTGAGTGGTCCAAACATAGAAATCACTAGGAGCAAGGTCCGGTGAGTATGGTAGATGAGGAAGACACTCAAAATGCAGGTCTATGATTGTTGTAACTGTTGTGCGGGTAGTGTGAGGCCTTGCGTTGTCATGTTGCAAAATGACACCTGCTGACAGCAATGCACGTTGCTTTGATTTGATTGCAGGCCACAGATGATTATTTAGGAGATCTGTGTATGATGCCCTGGTGACAGTGGTCCCTCTAGGCATGTAATGCTCCAAAATGACACCTTTTTCGTCCCAAAAGAAGGTCAGCATAACCTTTCCTGGTGATAGTTCTGTTCGATCACTGTTGGTGATGAGGGATGGCGACACTCCTTGCTCGCTCTGGTTTCCGGTTGGTGGAAGTGAACCCAGTTTTCGTCCCCAGTAACGATTCTTGCAATGAAGCCATCACCTTCCCGTTCCAAGAGCCGAAGAGGTCCTTCACACACATCAACAGGTCGTTCTCTCATTTCAGGAGCCAGCTGCTGTGGACCCATCTTGCAGACACTTTGCAAAACTGGAGCATATCCTGCACAATGTGATGTGCTGACCCATGACTAATCTGACAACATGCTACAATGTTATTCGGTGCAACTCGGCGGTTTTCCTTCACAATGGCTTCAACTGCTGCAATGTTCTGTGAAGTCGCAGCTCGTTGTGACTGACCTGGACGTGGAGCATCTTCCACTGATCACACATTTGCGAACTTCCTACTCCATTCGTAGACTTGCTGCTGTGACAAACATGTATCACTGTTCTGAACCTTCATTCGTCGATGAATTTCAATAGATTTCACACCTTCACTCCACAAAAACCGAATAACAGAACACAGTTCTACCCTGGTGCAAGTCGCAAGTGGGGTGGCCATTTTCATACTGGTACTGCGAAGACATGTGTGCATCTGCACTATGCTGCCTCCTACAGGCCATTTTGCACGCTGTTTGTAGTACACTTACCAACTTACAAGATATTGGCGCGAAATGCCATTTTGTTATTACAAATTTAAAGTTTTCACTTCACTCACCCTCGGACAATGATTTTAGTATTTTCGTCTAATGTTCTTGACTATACCTTAGAACCTTCTTGCACGAGGAATATTATAATATTTTCCCATAGTATCAAATATAAAATGTCTGTTAAGGCACTTTTGAGTTGCGAGGATCACATCAGTTCCACCGATCTGCTAGAACGTCTATACACATTTCCTTCACCTGATGATATTCTATTAATATTGGACCATCGATTTTAGGCATACTTAAAACTATCGATCTGGTCTGGATTTAAATTTAAAAGCTCTTGATCAGTACACCAGTATATAACCAACAATTTACACAACCAGACTATCATCTTCGCAAAAGTTGAAGGCCTATGTAGGCATGCCGTACTGCAGACTCCAGCCAATCCTAAGCTTGCTCCTCATACCAGCGCTGCCAAATGTACACGCATCTCGCGTGCCTGGACTGAAAACATTATATTAATTTCGCTGGGATAAATGTTTGCAAAATGACAGGTGCTAAACTTATAATAAGAAAGAACTTTATTTTCTGATCATGAAGTGCAAAAATCCTGTCTCTACGATACTTAGAACACGAGCCATGTACGTTTTATCTTTCACATGATTATGGTTAAATGTTACGGATAAATACCTGAAAATTACAGATACCAATCTTATAATAAGAAATAATTTTACTTTCTGATCATGACCGTACAAAATTCCTGTCTCTACGATATTGTTATGTTCCGGCCTTATGAAATCTGAAAGGAATGAGTTCACTACAGACATACACACGTATAGATAAGGTGACGTAATGATATACGAGTCGCGCACAGATAGAAACGCTGGGAAGATAACTTGCAGCCTACTTATTACACAAGCGGCAACTCGTTGTGTAGCTTGTCACACTGGGTATGAATATTGTTTTTTCAAAGCTTCTTCATCACATTTGTCTATAACGCTACTTATAATTTCACGCTCTTCCAAATGCACAACCGTAAATTTCTTAAGATCTCCATACATGGTGAGAAGATTAGTAAATCTTACTGCACTGAACTAGTTCTACATCTTGCTACGCAAGTAGGGTACGTGACTTTCTGCAGGTGATTGCCGAATGTTTACTGTACTGCTCACTCGCTGCGTAACCGTCAAAAGTTTCCCTCTCCACCACACCTCACCCCGCGGAGGTCTCGAGTCCAGAACACATCTATACTTATAACGCTAGCGATGCACGTTTTATCTTCACATGGTTATGGTTACCCAACATCCATCCATTCAACACAGATAAGCCTAAAAAACAACACCATTCTTTCCTTACAATATCTCAAGCGTAAATAAATAATGCACCTGCTATGAAAACAGAAGTCACGCAGTTTGAAACAGAGTTAACTTTCAGTTCGTTTTCAGAGTAGTGGTGCCGTTTTGTTAAAGTGAATTGCATTATTAAGTCCTGTGTTGAATTCGAGATGAAATATTGTTAATATTACATTAAATTATTATAATACATATATCTTTTTTCCAGTGTTTGTGATCCGAGTGCGTGAACATGTCCCTCGAAGCTGGGACAAGTGATTTTTCAATCAACAAACGTGAAGCGATTCACTCTCAGGGCAGAAAACTTATACTTAATGTGAACAAGTTTTTACGAAAGCTCTCCAATTTAGGATATATGGAAAATGTAGATTTTTCGAAATCCCAGCAGTTAACTCTGTAACCTAGTGGTGTAGGTAGTTTACACAGTGTCATGTATTTGTAGTGAAGCAGAAAAAGAGAGCGTGCCTGTGTTTCAATCTATGGGAAAGATCCATGAGTTACTGGATTGGAAACCGTGCTTGCATTTCGACTGTTATGACGTGTGTTAACGTAAGATCTTAATGTTTAAGGAATATTTAATGTGTTGATTAATTACGGGAAGAATAGCCAAAACTTTTGCTGGCGGGTAAAACAGCTCTTGTGTACCTAGCACTACACTTGGCAACAGCGCTCCGCTTGAGCATAATGACATTCTTTTACACATCTTTCATATCGTTACAAATAGGTCAATTTTTTTTTCGTTTTACTGAGTCCTAAACAAATTCCTATTCACTGGAAGAAAGTCCAAACGCTTCGTGTTCCTTTATAACTTCAACTGTTTGCATTCTATTGAATAGGCTTTCTAAATTATATTTTAATAGTAATAATTTATTAATTGAAGTTATGAAACTAAAAGAGCTTTTTATCCCAGGTGTGTCATAATAATGAACTTAATTGGAGGTTAAAAGATACTTCGAAGTTATGTCATTACCCAAAAATGTTAAATCATATGCAATGTCTAACTCAGTATACCAAATTTTTAGTTCCACCAAACTAGCGGTCCCAGATTCTGAAATGAAAAAACCGGGACACTTTGGCAAGTCATCGGAACACCGAAAGACCCGTTGCATATACATCATCATCATCATCATCATCATCATCATCATCATGTTCAAGGATTGGGCCCTATGACCCGTTCCGTTCTCTTCAAGAGCCTACTGATCCTTCCTGCGTAGAGCTGGGCGTCCCACTTCTCTCTTTCCCTTCGGCGTATAATCTAAAACTCCTCTTGGAAGTCGTTACGCGTCCATTCTTAAAATACGATTTTTCCATTCATTTTTGTTCTTTATTATTTTACTGTTTAAATTAAAAATCCCAAGCTCTTGTCTTATTTTTTCGTTTCTTACGTGGTCTATTCTTTTATAACCTGCCACGCTTCTCAAAGATCTCATCTCTGCCGATTCTAGCTGTTTGCGTTGGTTCTTTGCCAGTGTCCATATTTCGGAACCGTATGTTAACGTTGGGACTGCCATTATCTTATAAAATTTCATCTGTGTTTCCCTTCGTGTTTTCCTGTTCAGCGTTCTTACACATTTGATTGAATCTGTTTAATCTCACCTCCATATCCTTGTTATTTGCTACTGCTACTGTGTAGCCTAGATAGTTAAAACTATTAACCTGTTCTATTATTTTATTGTTTATAAATAGTTTTGCTCTTATGTTGTTCTTTCCTCTAAAATCCATTACTTTAGTTTTGTGTTCTGAGTTTGAAAGGTTATATGTTTCCGCTATGTTGTCTAAACTATATATTGCTCTTTGCATGTCATCTCCTGAGTGGGATATTATCACTGGATCATCAGAAAATAATACTCTATTTAAAATTATGTTTCCATTCAGTACATTTTGTTTTATATTTTGCTGCCATTGTTGTACCATATTATCAATATAGATATTAAAGAGTCTAGGGATAGAGGGCATCCTTGTTGTACTCCTTTATTTATGTCCACTGCTTCTGTTTTCCTTCCATTCTTTATTATTGCTATTGTACTGTTGCATATACAAATAAGGTAAGTAATGAATTAATATAGATATTAGCACAGTACCATTAACAGAACTTTATTGTATTGCATATGATCCATGATATCAGAGTTGTCTCCATGGCTAACGCTAAACCACTGTGGCAGAAGTTACACTCCATTTCAGATCCAGATCCAGTACTATCAGTACTACTCTCCTACAAAAATGGAAATCCCTGTTTAAGAAAATCACTAAATATACACTTTCACTTAGGCATCTTCATTTATTTTACAGTTACAATAGAAACAAATTAATTCGAATAAAATCTGAAGTATCCACGTGTTCAGCTTGGAAGCATGCACATAGAATGAGATACAAGCCAATCCGCGTCTTCTGTAGAAACTAGAACGTAACTTCCGCCCATAGTGTGTGGTACCAACATAACAATCAATTTGATAATTGCGTTTAGGGGCGCAACTGCAAGGTCATCAGAGCCATACCAATCAAATACAGAAATATTTCCCTTTCGATATTTTATTATGTGAAAAAACATATTTCTCCATGCCAAGGAATGCAAGTGCAGTAAAATTAGAGATATTTCGTGTATTTAAGATGCAAAAATATTCAGTACTGATAGAGCTCTAAAAACGCACATAAAGTGTATAACTTTTCGGGACACCGAGACAATTAATCAGAAAAGGCTAAACTTTGGGACTGTCCCGGTAAAACCGGGACGTCAGAGGTTCCTAGACCGAACCTCTTTTAAAAATATATCTATAATAACCCAAGACTTGCTAGAGAATTGTATGTGCAAGTTTTTCAATTTGAAATCTGGGAAAATTACAACTTTTAGCCTATAGCCTTTTCTATTTGATGTTACTTCAAAACCTTATATTGTTCTAGCTCAGGCCTGGGGAACAGTCCTCTGGAGATGTGAGCCCATTCCTCTTTAACTGTATGTGCATGAAGTGGACTTGGTTTTCCGTTCCAGTTGCAGGATGTGTATACATTCATGTTGATTGTATACATTTTCTGTACCTAATAAACAAGTATTTTAAACATTTTAACTTTAGTACAATGTCAAATATTGAAAATTTAGTACAAATATTCTGTCTCTTAGCTTTTCTTACAAAAAATTCAAATTTCAGTTGATTTAACAAAGCAGTAAAAACCTCATAACTAGAAAGGCGAACTAAGGAACTAAAGAAAAACTAGTAAGGAAAATCTATTACTCTTTTTAAATGCTGGAAGCTTTTTACAAGGAGGTCTGCTAATTTTACAGGTTTGAATAAGATTAAGCACTGTATTTTTGGTGGGGAGGGTTTCTGTTAGGCACAATTTAAATAAGTAATCACGTACATTTTGCATAATCATTGAATATGTCACAAACGCTTTAGAACTCAAGAACATTTAGAAATACTGTTAGGTATATATGACAAGTATGAATGGAAACCCATATTAGCATATCCATGTTAGGTTCTATTCCTACGGTCTTGCTAAACGCTAATAATTATTAAACACTAATAAATTTATAAAACTACACTAACTACACTAAGTAAAGCACTATTTAACTTCTATAAATATAAGCACGTTTGCATAGACTAAGCTAATTTCTCAGGACACAAGAAAAACATCGCAACAGCGCTTTAACTTGAATTTAGTGAGGACCGCCCCATATTTTTTGGGGTGGAAGACCCTTATAATTGCTTTCGTTAGGATCTGTGGTCAGAAGTGAAAGCTTTGATGTCATCTGGGATGGAATGAACGCGGCTACTACACCTACTGCCTGTCCACCACAAGAAGGCAAGCGGAGCGTGAAGAGAGAGAGAGAGGGGGCCGGGCTTGAACGGTTCATCTGCTGTTGTAGTGGATCTGTTTATTAAGAAATGAGTGTGTGAGAATGTCTATAAGTTATCTATGCTGCCAGATCTAATACTCGCTTCAGTAAATGCAGCGGGGGATATTATACACTGGTGACTTTTATGGCAACATTGTGTAGTTTAGAGGTAGTTTAACATCTTAATCACTTTCGGAGGGCGAACATAAACATCATGCGCAGCGCAAAAGTGATAACGCTCCTCTTTCCTCTGCCTTGCTTTATTATTTTGGGGAGACAGTAGACTCTAGTTGTATTCATGGCCGAAGCCATATGCAATACCCCATACTAGGAAGGTAGAGAAGTTGCCTAACCAGCAAGGCAAAGCCAAAAATGTTTGAATCGGAAGCGACAGTTCCACTGATACAGGCAGATGACAATCGTTGTGATCATAATGCATTTTATGCATGGTACCATAAATTTAAATAAATTATAGGCAACCATTTTAATCTATTTAATATACACAACAGATTGGAAATGTGTATAAGTAAAACATCTAAATGACAGTAACGCATTCTTTAAAATTACGTTTTTTGTTTGTTTTTTTATTTTTGTTTTTTGTAATTTTACGCCCTCCGACGTTAAGTCATATCGGACGATGAATGGAATGGGTGAAATGATGCTCAAATGAACCGAATGAAATGAACGAATGAATGAACTGATGAAATGAAAATGAAATGAAATGAATGTTACATACCTATAGTTGCATATATCCGTCTCATATTGTTTTCCTGTCAAAAGGCATTCAAACTGCAGAATCGGTTCTTATTTCAAGCTCAGAAGCAAAGAAATTGTGAGAACAAAGAAAATATTAAGTGGAGCATTAGATCTAGGTGACTGGCTATGGCGGAAGCTGTTCGTTTCCTTACCAACATATACCACTGTACATTATGTCCCTTAGACTCCCCGCACTCAACTGATCATCTACCCTTCAAGGAAGACATCATTATGAAAGATATACTTCATTTGTTGTTGCATAACCGTTTTAATAAATAGAACCTTCCCCGACAGGAGTGAGTTTCTTGTGGAGTAAGAATCGTTCCAGTCGGAAAGTTGTGGAGGAAATCATAGTATAATTCACCCTATTGAAGCAACAAACAGACTATTTTTTACTCCGTTGAGTTACTTTCTTGCTCACTGTGGTAAAATGAAGAGAAGAACTAATTGGGCCGTTTTGTTTTTGCAAACTGTGGCGAGATGACAGAAGTCTAGCAGGAGCCTTCTCATCAGTAGCCTCTAGGGCAGGCAGGGCTCACAAAGACCAGTGTGTAATCACGAGACAAGCTGGCTGATTACGTTCCCTTCCTGGGAAATAAAGGGAGAAGAACGTGGGGTCGCAACTCAGACCTTAGTGTGCATTGCTCGGGAACGAACTCAAGTAAATTCCTGCCGCAGCTCTGGAGTTGCACCGTGACAAAAACCTCGTCACAATTCACAGGTACCTGAGGAACGTCATGCGTCCCTGCATAGTGTCCACCAAACTCGGGGTAAGTCTGTCACCGTGACAGTTCCGTGTGACAACTGTGATATACCGACTTACAACCTGCTGCGAAGATTAGAACATGAAGTGAAACTTCCAAGTTCGGACTACCAACTTCTGTTGAGGCTAACAAATGTACAACTCTTACTATAGGCTCTCGAAAAGTAATATAGTAAAAGTTCTCTAAAATGGAACGTGATCGTTACGGCATTTATTCTGGGTTTGCACAGCTTTCTGTCTTATACAGGGTTGTGTTTCTATACAAAGAAGTTATGCGTAGGTTTACAGTGAAGGAAAAATATAGAATGAAGTGTATAATAATAGGCTGATATTTATTATGTACTATATTCTCTAGTTACACACCATAATTGTAATTTATCGCCTGTTTCTCTGTCGGTCTCCAATTTTTCCTTTCTAATCTGCATCTATTTGCTTATCAACATCATTTGTTTCACCACACATAGGTAGTATTCAAAACAATGTTATGATGATGTTTGAAACTCTCGAGGCATCCATTGGAGGCATCCGAAACTGTCCTTGTCTAATTTTCTTGCTATGTCTGAAGCTTGAGTCTGAAGCAATGGTCCAGAAATAGGAATTACTTCAGCACGCGCAGTAACAAAGCACTCGAACACAGCTCGATTTAGCTCATCATACTCTGTAGATTTCATGATTTCTTTAGATTAGATTAGAGTTTTATTGTGCATATTCGAAAATTGTACAATTCACAACTTTTGGCTACATTTATTTATCTTTACCTTTTTGCTCTTACATGACACCCTGGTCTTCTGCTCTGTCAGGTAGCTCTTAACCTCCATGTCTCCTTGTTACTTAATTAGCCCCTTTCTTCCCCCTCATCTTCCTTCCTTATAGTCTTTACATTTATAGCCCATTTTTCTTTTACTTTCTGCAAGAACACACCGATACTTCTTATCTTCTTTTCCTCCCTGCCCGTTAACATTTTTACAGCTACTATCCTCTTCTCTACCTTCTCCCATTTTTCCTCCCAAAACTATTTTCTCCACATTTTAACCTCCTCGCATTCTGTTGCATAGTGTTCTATGCTTTCTTTTCCACCACACAATTCACAAATTTCCTTTTCCCTATCTCTTATCCCTCCTAGAAATATTGACCCTGTTCTCATCCCAGCCAACCTCTTCTCTCTCTTGCCTATTGCAGTAATTTACATATGCTTCTCCTCCCCAATTTCTTTTTATTTGCTTGTAAAATTGTAATGATTTCATATTTTCTAGACTTCTCCATACTTTCTGACTTTCTATATCTTCTACTCTGCATTTTACCAATTTACCCACATCGCTTGTATTCCTTTCATCTAATCACCATATATCTCCCATTGCTATTTTTCTCTATAATTCCTCTTATCTCTGCCCACCAAATATTTGAGTTTACTAATCTTTTTTGCTGTCTCAAGATTTTATGATGCGCTTCACGCGTCCTGCTGTTTCCTTTAACCACTCGTCTTTAATTCTTATCTTGTTTTTCAAAATCTCATAAAAGGTATGTTCAAATGAAAAGCCTCGAAACGTCTTAACAACCAAACCGGTAGAAATGTGAATATGCCTCTTTGGGATAATGTAGTGAGACATCTAGTGACGCGAATGTAGTGTCCACTCAGGTTGTGCGCATGCGCAGGCACGTTTTTTCTTCAATAAGCTATATCTTTTTTCTCCAGTGATAATGCCTTATTTTTAGAACTCATTTTACTGAATTTATGCCACAAACTATACTTTTAAAAATCACAAAAGTTCACAGATTTCTTCCACTCGTACTTGATCGCTTGTAACAGTGAAACTGAGAATGAACACACTGTAAAAAAGTTGCAGTCTTAGCTTGTGTGTTGGAAGAGGGAAGAGAGTTGAGAGAGCCAATGGTTTGCTTTCCCTTTTCTTCGAAGGATTACAGTTTATGACTTTATGGTTCATAGAACTTCGGTGCAAGCGCACTCACCCTCTCACCCTCAAGCACCTTTTAAAATACGTATGTATGTTACAGATAAAGTAATATGTTTTAATAAGGTTATTTATACAAATGGTTCCCCAGAATTATTTCCGTTTCCACGTAAGGCAGATTTCCGACTTTGAGTATAGTTTTACATGGGAAATAGCTCCGTGCTGAAATATATTTTCTGCTTTCTTTTTCCTTCAGGTTTTACTGTCTTGAGTGTCTGTTTATTTATATTCCATGGATTTAAAATTTAGTTAAGATAAAATTCTCTTTACAATAGAAAGGTCGTACACAGCTAGCATTTCTTCAAAGGAGATGGTGTCAAATGTTGGAATGGCATTAAAACTGGAATTAACAAAACCCTTTGCTTAGAAACCATTATAAGTTGTTCTGCACTCCGAAATATAATTCTGAATATTTGAGGTATTATTTGATATTTATTCCTACAGTTTCTATTACAGTTTCACCACAATAGCTTTAACATTTAACATGCACTATTATACATCCTGTATAAATATATAAAATTGTTGACCCAGGATTTACTCGCTGACTCAGGTCCCCTGGCCATAAGCCTTTGGTTTTCCTGAGTAGCTTGTTGTCATTTCTTCTTGACCTTCGCTTCTTTTACCCTTATCCACTTTTCATTTAACTTATATAAAAATTTTCCTATACATCTATTTTTCTTTTCACCCGTCGCCGTTAACATGCGAAACACCACTACGTCTTTGCTCTCACTGTCCCATTTCTTATTCCATATTTTTTCCTGCAATTTGTTAACTCCTTACATACTGTCAGATAATGAACAGTGCTCCCTTCATCTCCTCACAATTCACATATCCCTACCTCATTACTTCTCAACCCTTTTAGATATATTATTCCTACCCTCATCCATGCTATGCCTTCTCTTCCAGTTTTGTCAGGTTGATTTATGTATTTTCCCTACCTCATTCTGTTTTTACTGCTTATAAAATTTCAGTTTTGTTTTCTTCTATACTTCCCCATATCTCCTGTGTATCTATGTCTTGTACTCTATTTCTCACTTCCTTCCAAAAACCGCTATGATTTAACTCCTTTGCTCTCCATAAATTTCCCATGCCTATATTCGATACAATTCTTTCCAATTCTGACCACCAACTATTTGTGTTCTTAATGCTTTTCTGTTGCTTCATGCACAGATTCAATAATTACCCTTTCTGCCCTTTAATACACTTATACCAGAATTTCAGTATTCTCTCTATTATTATTCCCCTCCTTTTTGTATTACCCAACTTTAGTAATGCCACTTCTCTTGGTGCCGGTTTTGGCAGACCTAGAAAATATGGAGGTGAAAATATGTTCATCTGAAGATTTTTATAACTGACATTTTTGTAATGGTCAGCAAAATAAATGCTATTCCTTAAGTTCTTCGGGAAGAATAAATACTTTCGTCAGTTTCTATTGAAGGTAGACTTATTTAAATGAGAGATGTGCAACTTTTCATGCTATATCAGGTGATAATGCTTCTGGGTTTCTATAGTGTCTTTATTTAATGTTCAATGAAATTCCTTTTTAGTTGAAAATGAAGCACGGCATACCTAATTGGCTTATGAACAAAGATCGGGCGTAGGAGAGTGGCGAAAGGTGAGAAGTAAGGATATATTTCTTTGTGTAACTCTGCTATTTCCTTGAAACCATAGTTTACAATAGCCCGTGGCTGAGTTCGACTAGCATTGGTGTAATGTCGAAACCTATGCATATAATTTCTTTTAATATTCATGAGCAAAATAAATGGAGTAGTAAAGAAAACATCATAAATCTTTGCGTAATACACTGGCACGATTACAAGTTCAGGAGCTATACTACTGTGTTAAGAAAGTATTAGCAATTCATCATATAAAAATCTCGTATAACAGAATATTTGTAATTATTGCTGTTGCTAAGTTGGTACAACTTTCTAATATACTCATGTGGAGTTTGATTGTCATTTGTCATCTCAGGGCGCTATTTGATAGTGCATCTGAAAGGTGTGTTGCGATTTCACAATGAATTTTATTCTCCTGTATGTCTTCTTTCGACTGAAAATGGGTGCCTGGATTGGTAACTTGAGCTTTGGAAGGAGAAATATGTCAGCTGGAGCCAGATTAGGTGAGTACGCTGGTTATTCGATGAGATTTCTTGAGTTTTTGCCCAGAAATTCGTTCACAATGATAGTCTTGTGTGTTGGGGCGTTACGTGGTGCAGAATCCATGAGTTGTCTTTCCACAAATCGCCGTGCATTTTGTCTAAAACGCCACATAACGCTCAGATAATAGTCTTTATTTACCGTCTAACCTTCTGGAAACCCGAGTGCATTTTCCTGCCTCGGTAGCGTAGATGGTAGTATGTCTGCCTCAAGTTCAAGAGGTCCGGAGTTCGAATCTCGGTCAGGGTGAGTTACCTGGATAAGGTTTTTTCCGGGGTTTCCCCTTATCCTGAAAGACGAATGTCGGGTAACTCTAAGCTCCATGGACCCTGGACTCATTTGAGCCTCATTTCACCAATGTCATTCACCGTCCGATATGACTTAATGTTGGAGGACGTAAATTGCACAAAAAAGTCCAAGTGTACAATTCCACGATAATTCGAAAAAACTGTCAACGTGACTCTCAGTTTTGATTGAGTTTGACGTGCCCTTTTGAGTTTAGGTTCAGTTGGAAGGCGCCACTCGTGAGCATGTTGACTGGTTTTCCAGTAAATCCACGGCTCATCACCAGTTACATTGCGTTTCATGTATCTGGGATCGGAGTTTTCTTGTTCTAGCATGTCTTCAACGATGCTTTCGCGATTGAATTTAGACTAACTAATCGAACGGCAACAGGTGTAATGCCCAAACAACCGTATAAAATGGTACGAATCGATTCATGAGATACCGAATCTTCAGTGGCAGTATCTCTCAGACCTAAATGACTATCTTCAGACACCATTTCCTTCACTTTAGCGATGTTCAGTTCAGTTGAAACAGTTGATGGCCGACCAGAACGAGGCAAATCATCCACCACATCTCGACTACTTTTGAATTCACTGTACCACTCATACGCACGCGTCGATTCACCGTAACCCCTCTGTAATATTTTCAGCGCTTCGACACATGAAATGCTCCATTTACGTGGTGTGGCATCTATTGACATTCGTCAGTAGAGTGAGACATGCGTTGATGGTACCATGGATATGAGTTCATAGGTGCGACAGTTCAATGAAGGCATCGTGTGACAACAAACCAAGACAGTCACGGCCTGGCACCAGCCGGTCTGACGGCATGCTAATTTTGGAAGCGATGTCTGCAACGCTCAATCGGTGATCCTCCAAAACAACGTTCTCCACTTGCTGTATCATGTTGTCACGAATGATTACACGCTGTTCTTGCAATGAAAACGTCGCCATTTTAAGTATCAAAAACAGTCCTAACTCTCGTCGCTACCACTGGAGTTCTGTGCACTGTACTGTGCTGCCATCTCTGTCACGCATTCACAAAGAGTCCACGTGTATTTAAAAACAAACCAGAGATTCCTATCTGGTCGCAGTTCTGAAAACAGTAGGAGGTGTTATAAATTGAACGTACCTTGTATATCGTTATTTTGTTTTATTTTATTTCTTTATGCTTTTAGTTCTACAAAACAATTGCTTGCATTCGGGAGATCTTAGGGTTCGAATTCTGTTGTGTCAAGCATTCAGTTCTTAGGCTTTTTCGTGATTTTGCTCTGCATCGTTCCGTTTTGTTCCGACATTTGAACTGAGATTTGTAGGACGAGCCGTAGCGAGAGGTATGTTGGTTATTTTGAAATGTATTTAATAGCAGTAATAATATTCTTGTCATTGTTCGGATTGCAATTTGATATAAAGGAATAAGTTATGGATAAAACAAAAGCAATTTCGCATTTAAAAATTAAGAAAAAATACCTAATCTTAGGTGTAAACGTTGTTTCGTTTAAGGGAAGAAATTTCCTGTATAGTTTGCTCTGTATAAGATTTCTCTCTGGAGCTTCCTGGGGAGACTCATTTCTGGGAGTCCCGGTTTAATGCTGTAGGCAGCTTTACACTGGCATCAAAATTTATGTCAGTCCGGAATCGTTAGGTACCCCTTCTTGTTTGTTCGCACCGCCGTTAAAATCTGCTTTCCTTTAGTGTTTCTCCTTCATATATTACTTTCATGGCTCATAAAGGTTCTATTAGTGCCCTAGGGCTTCCCTCGCTCTACTATCCATCTGTCCATGGTTATGAGATCCCATTACAGATAGTCAAAATCTTATCAGGAATGGTACGTATTCTACCACACCACAGTGATGTGTTAAAACTAAGAAAACCTACTTGCTCTATTTTTCTTGTATGCAAAATATATGTTTATTGTTGCACAATAAGCTGGAAAACGAACGTGCTAGAAAACTAAAAGCACGTCACCATTCATTTTGTTGTTGCAGTGACCACTGGTTGTCTACTGATGTGTAGAACTTAACAATTTAGATAATAGAATATCCCCCTTCACACCTACCATAATTTAAGTAATCTTTGGTAAGAAATTATGCGAAATTATGAAATTATAATGGCACTAAAGGAAATAGAAACCCAACGAATTTTTGTTTCATTAGATAGAAATTTGTGAAACGCTGCAACAATGACTTAAAAAATACACTTATACTGGAGTTACAAACATACGGTAGGAAGAAGTACTGTGGAGTGATGTCTGAGAAACGTGGTGGCCACGAAATTGGTCCGCCGATTCCAATCCAGCGGTTCGGAAAGGTTTCTCTAAAGGAATTTGGCAGTAGTGTAAAAGATTGCATGATGTAATAAATCGTTTTATTATAAGGTCCATCTCCTGCGTATTTTCTCTGGTAATTATGTCCGCAGTAATTTTCTGTCTGCATACCAGACACCATTTAGTTTCATGTGATTGTTACGACATAGTTAGACAGCAGTAAACGTATACAAATATAATAATTTGTAACATAAAGCTGCACTTATATTATAAGATATGAAAGTTTTCATATTAATTGATTAGTAGCACGAGTTCGTGAGAAAGTCTTTCATATCTTCAGCCAAAGTATTGAACAGCCTCGTTTTCGAGATCACGCTCACTAGAGCTCACTATGTTTTTGCCAGCACTACCGAATTCTGAAAGTGAAACAAATTCAAAAACAGAATCGACTGCCAGTATTTCAAAATTCACTAAGCAATGTTTATTTCTAAAAATAAATATATTTTTCCAAACCATTAAACCTATCGGACCATTTAATTGTTTTAATAATTTAACTTCTGAATTTATTTCATGGTTAAATGACCAAAAATGATCTGCTACGGCAGATTTATCAGTTTGTTTATACTTAATATTACAAAAATGTTCTTTCATTCTGGTTTCAAAATTACGTTTTATCTTTCCAATTACGTTTTGTCTTATCACGATCTAAACAATTAAATTGATAAATACCAGATTTTTTTATCATTAGGAACTGTATCTTTTATAGATAAATGCATTAAATTT
Source organism: Mantis religiosa (assembly GCA_030765055.1). Classification (NCBI taxonomy): domain Eukaryota; kingdom Metazoa; phylum Arthropoda; class Insecta; order Mantodea; family Mantidae; genus Mantis; species Mantis religiosa. The sequence goes on along the minus strand of CM060958.1, from coordinate 111,932,428 downwards.
TTAACACTATATTTATTTTGAGAAATAAAGTTATACCGAACTCTTTAAAAGAATTTTGAAAATATTTATTAAACAAAGTATGGTAAGTAAACTTTTTAAAATTATAATCGTCTTTTATTTTTTAAGGGTAGAAGTGTAATTAACAGTTAACTCTTAATATTTTTAAGAATACAAATATCATTAACAGATAAATGTTAATTATATTTCTACTCTTAAAACATTAAAGACGATTATCATTTTAAAAAGTTTATTTACCATCCTTAGGTCAATAAACATTTTCAAAATTTTTAAAGAGTTTGGTATAACTTTATTTCTCAAAATAAACATAGCATTAAAATTGTACTGCATTTCTCTAAACAATATAAAATTCCTAATAATAAAATATTTGGTATTTATCAGTTAAATTGTTTCCATTTTCATAAAGTTTATTGTAAAGACAAAATATAATTTGGAAACCAGAACTAAAGCATTAAGTATAAACAAACTGATAAATCGGCCGTAGCAGATCATTTTGGTCGTTTAACCATGAAATAAAGACAGAAATTAAATTACTAAAATAATTAAATGGTCCGATATATTTAATGGTTTGGAAAAATGTATGTATTTTTAGAAATAAACATTGCTTAATGAATTTTGAAATACTGGCAGTAGATTTTGTTTTTAAATTTGTTTCTTTTTCAGAATTTGGTAGTGCTGGCAAAAACATGTGAGCGTAACCTTGACAACGAGGCTCTTCGAGACTTTGGCTAAAGATGTGAAAGACTTTTTCACGAAATCGCGGTTCTATTCAATTAATAAGAAAACTTTTATTTCTTATAATATAAGTGAAGCTTTATGTTAAAAATTATTATATTTGTATATATTTGTTTGTTTCACTGTTAATAGCTTCTTATTTTACGTATTTACAGCAGTAAACTTTTAACTAACAAAATAAAAATGTTCTCATTCGATAATTTCCCATACCTTCCTAGCAATAATAACTTAAATCGTGGATCTAAAAAAGGGACATCCTTTTACTGTGGGAACCATAACAAAAAACTGAAGCATTGTGTGTTACAGAAAGTATTGTACTTCAAATAATCATAGTCTCACAGCAAAACAGACGCAGGAACCATAACTTCAGTCAACAAAGTACAGCATTTAGTAAATTCAGTTGTATTTTAAACGGATAAGCGGTAGTATAAAATGCTAGGGTGCTGCTTTGGGTTGGTTTACACCAATAGCTGAGTACACCACTAGAGTGCTAATTCTGGTTTGTTAGTATGGAATTAAACAACCAAACATTATCCTTTTAGTTTGAGTTTAAATCCAAATAAACAAGTTTTGCGTATAACCCTGTGCCCTGAATGTTATCGCTTGTTTTGATATGCTTCCAACAGCACAATTTCTGTAGCTTTCCAGCTCTTTCACATGCAAATATTGGGAGAGGTTTATGAGAAATAGTTGTTGACCGAAATGTAGTTCCAAAAGTACACAATGTATGTTTACAAATATGCTGAACAGAAAAAATGCTCGTATTGACGAAATAACCTGTGCCAAAACTTCGCTCCCTCTTCTTGGACATGTGAAATAAAAGAAACCTCTGATATTCCTTCAGTTTATCAAGTAAAACAATGAAACCAGTTTGTTTTCAGATACTTTTGAATTCAAGGTGTAATGCCACTTTGGTCATTTTCGTTACACTCTAGACGATTCTGCAATTAAGTTACACTTATTAAACAATTGCTGATTTGTTCGAGATTTTCTCGGGAAACAAGCCAGGTGAAAAGACGATTAGATTACTTTTCTTTGACCCAATTAATTTTCTATACTCACGCCATCTCCTAACCTGACATTTAATTTACTGAAAAGTCTTTTGTTCGGTGATGCGAGTATTGACAGTGCTTTTTTCATTATTTATGTTTGTATTAGAGTTGAAATACATGTTAAAACTGAAAATAAATACTCTAACATAATCTTAATGTAAAGTGTTATTTATCATTTTAATCATTAAAACTGGGGAACAAGAAGAAATGAAAATTTAAATTTTGAAAATTTCACTATTTTTGGCCCATTCTGAAAGCCCATAAAATACCCTACACTATATATGGAAAACTGTTCTCAAAAATAGCTACGCATAGAAGCTTTAAGACATTTTGATAACAAATGAAATCTACATCTTAATATTCTCTGTGAATAACATCTGAAGTGCTAATGTGTGAATAATGGTAAACCATATAAGAGGTTCAAAATCTTACACCTTATGGTGTACAGTTTATGTCAAATACATTTTTTGTAGAGTAACCATTTTCTGATAATAATTCTTGTTAACGGCTTGAGCTGTCAAATGCTTACGTCAAATAGAAAATAGCTATTCTTTTGTTTATCTCTTGGAGAAGCAAAGAGAACGGTACTTAATCATTGCGAAGACACCAGCTCTTTAAAGATGTTATTGTCTGCTACAACTTACTGCATTCTCCTTGCCCTTTTGGATGTATGAAAGAGTTTAACACAATGATGAATTCAAATACTTAGCAGTAAGGTTGAATAACAATGGAAAGTGGGGAGCACACAGGAGAAAAATTGAAGCAAAAGGAAGGGCGGCAATGAATGGGACAAGAATATGGAAATATAAGCTATAAATGACAACCAAGTGGCTAGAAAGAACGTATGAGGCACTAGTTGAATCCAAAATGTTGAATGCAGTGGAGATCTGGGGGGGGGGGCCACAGAGGTAAACAAAACGGTGGACCAAAGCTACAGCATTTTTGTAAAGAGCTACTAGGTTTACCAAGATCAGCACTTAGAGAGGTAGCTTTAGTAGAATTAGGAAACACAAGAAGAAATGGAATAACAGTGGAAAGAATAATAAAATTTTGGTACAGGTGTTTGACCAAAGAAGAACGAGAAATTATGAAATTATACATGAGACAGCAAAAGAGATTACAGAACTGAAATGGTTGGTGGGCAGAGATAGGAGGAATTATGGAAAAAATAAGAATGAGAGATATATGGAGATTAGAGAAAGGAATACTGCCGATGTGGGTAAATTGGTAAAATGCAGAATAGAAGATATAAAAAGACAGGAAATATGGGAAAGTCAAGAAAATATGGAATCATTACAATTTTACAAGAAAATAAAAAGAAATTGGGGACGAGAAGCATATGTAGATTACTGCAATAGACAAGAGAGAGAAGGGTTAGCATGGATGAGAACAGGAACAATATTTCTAAGAGGAATAAGAAATAGGGAAAAGGGAAGTCGTGAATTGTGTGGGGGAAAAGAAAGCATAGAACAGTATGTAACAGAATGCGAGGAGGCTGCAATGTGGACATAAAAGGTTTGGGAAGAAAAATGGGAGAAAATAGAGAAGAGGAAAGAAAAGGGGAAAGAAAAGAAAGTAAGAACTATTGTTGAGTTCTTAGAGAATGTAAACCAAAAATTGTTCAGAAATGTAAAGAATATAAGAAAGGAAGATGAGGGTGAAGAATGTGACTAATTAAATAACAAGGAGGCATGGAGATTAAGAGCTACCTGGCAGAGCAGAAGAACAGGGTGTCATTTAAGCCAAGGTAGCAACAAAGTAAAAACAAATAAATGTAGCCTAAAGTTGTAAATTGTAAAATTTTGTAATATGCAAAATAAAAATCTAATCTAATATTAATTATAGAAAGATAAGAAAATATGTAATGACATAATTTCGATAAATATTTATTTGCATTAATATGAAATAGGCGGACAACGCTTGTAAGTGTACGTTTTACAAAAGTGGGTAAAAAAAGTCAAGTGGGTGTTACATATCAGATATTTTAGGATATTAGCAAAACTATACAAAGTCACTTTTAAGTTTACTATAATAATTTAAGTTAGAGTAATTAAATCTTAAGTAGCAGAGCTATACTCTTACGAAGACATCGGCCTCGTAGCCATGGTCGCTAAAGCGTATGTCTCTAGCGTTCCGCCGCGTAGAGGGTCGCGGGTTCGAGTCCCGCCTTGGGCATGGGTGCTTATGTGTTTAGTGAATATGTGTGAAACTAAGGAAAATATATAAGAAAATGAATGGAAATAATAAAAAAACGGTTAAATAACGGAAAAAAGGAAAAATATATATATCTATAAAAAAGAAAAAGAAAAAAGAAAAAAAAAAGAAAAACGAAATTCTAGAAACCTAAAAATGAAAATACTATGCCTATAGAAATAATAATGAATCTAAAATTAAATTACCAAGCTGTTCAGAATACTCATCCTCGAAAAATATTATACTGTAGGTATACTCAATATACATTAACTGTGACTTCACTACGTGACTTTGAGGTGCTGCTGTTAGATTGAGTAAAGCTTCAGCATGACATGACTGTTTGTGGCATAGGACATGCCGACACGTAGCCACAGCACCACGTGATTGTAAGGGAGGAGCACGAACGTGACGATATGGCACATTGCCAATATCCGAGATTGCATTAATTGGATACTGCACGTGGTTCGTCACGTGTCTGAAATACAGTACAAAAATCTACTGATAACAAACTCATACCACTTCAAAATGTTACTCGTCCCATCTTCTGTAAAGTATGTCAGACTTATATAAAATAACACCTCAAGTTTTCCTGGCTACGAATATGCTCACTTTCTTCTCGGGCAGCAAGCCAGGTGAAAAGATGACTAGAAGTCAACGTTTCGGGAGTGTGCATCTCTCCCACCATCAGGATATTTACTAAATGTTATAACTACAAATGAATCTCTGGATATAACACAAATATAAACAAGACAAAACACTATCGAAATTCGTATTACTGAATAAAAGACTGTTTTCAGGAAATTAAATGTCACGTCGGGAGGTGGCGTGAGTATAGAAAATATATTGGGTTAAAGAAACGTAACTACTTAACTTGATTATCAAGCTGTATTGATATGTGCTTCTTAAGTCGACGACTTTCTATTTTAAGGCCGGTTTCCAAAAGAAGCGTGCTCCTCTCGGAGGTAATTGCCAAAGCTTCCTTAACTCTCCGCTCGCAGTAACTGTTGTATTTTGCCAAGACGGTCGTCTCCCGAAAGTTGGCTCTATGGTCGCTATCAAAACAATGCTCTGCCATGCCTGACTTCTCAGGTTGCATTAAACGAATGCTCCGTTCATGTTCGTTTATTCTATTAGCGATGGTCCTTCCGCTTTGTCCTATATACCTTTGCTACACTGATTAAGTACTTAGCTATCATAACAAGGAGGACTGTGTATTTACGAAAGTATTTTGATAGATAGTCAACAAGAAAAATTCAATGCCTGGCCGGGATTTGGGCCACTACCATAGCGAACTGGCCGTCATGACATTAAATTATCCATTTGACTCGTATATTTCTCCGGTAGACCACTAGGGGCTCTCGCATTCCAGATACATCGTTTGTGGCGACTTACTATCGTAAATACTTGTCTCAGGCTTCATCATTTAACTCTTATTATTTAAGTTAATTGATGGAAATTAATCATTTCTTCACACTAGCCGTATATAGGCTAAGGTTTTGATAGAATCAACATGAAAAATTCAATCCACGGACGGGATTTGACGGGATTTGACGGGTTTCTGTCCAGGCGCTCTAACCCATTTAGCTATCATGGCCAACATACCGTCATGACATTAAACTCCCTTTTACTTGTATATTTCCCCGGTAAACTACTAGGGGCTCTCGCATTCGAGATGCACCGTTTGTAGCGACTTACTATCGTTAGTACTTGAGTCCCAGGCTTCATCATTTAGCTCTTATTATTTTAGTTAGTTGATGGAAATTAATAATTTCTTCACACTACCTATACATAGGCTAAGGTTTTTAATAGATGGAGTCAACATGAAAAATTCAAATACCTTAGCCTATGTATGGCTAGTTTTAAAAAATGATTAATTTCCACCAATTAACAAAAAAATGTTTATTTTTTATTGTACAAGTTTATGGAGCAATGTCAATATATATTCGCTAGAAATCTATCTTAAATTAACTTAAAAATAACAAAACGCTAGAAATGGAGGAATTAGATACCTCTTTTCTGGGAAAGAAGTTCGATATTTTCCTTAGACTGAAGAAACACAATCGTGTTAAACACTTAACTGTCTTAGGTATTTAACTTCTTCACCCATAATGCTCGTTCCCACACAACAATGCACTACATGTCCCTAGAAAGCAGATTTTGTAAAAATAATCCATGTCGCCCGCCAATCCATATTACCCACGCTTACCTTATTGAGAAGATTTTGTTTCAGGGACCTCAAAACGTGTATCTCCAGTGGATTCTTCACATAGAGCTGTTGGGTGGATTATAAGACCCTCTATGTTTACCATATACGTTTATATAAAGTAATACACCTTTATGTAAGTTGCTCTTTAATGTAGCTGAACACATTTACCAGATGCGTGCATCAGTGAAACCGTTAATGACTCGTTAAAAATGAGATGCTTGAAACAAGAGTGTGTTTTACCAACATTGGGAAATTTTAATTTCTATTTAGACACGATTTAACGTGTCCCATTGTTTTCGTGCGCTGAAAGCGTATGCGCGCCAATTCAGATCACAAGTGTTTCTCCGTGTTGTTATGCAACCCATTCGTCTCCCAGTCACAGTGTTCAAGGAGCTCGAGAGCTGTGGCACAGCTGTAAGCTTAAGTGAGCATTCATTTAAAGAGCAATTCAGGGCTACATACGTACAGTCATATTGTATTAAAACATGCAGTCACAGGTTGTGGCAGACAACATTTGTCTTATCCCTAAATATAGACTGCATGCAGTACTGCATTGTGTTGAGTGAGAAAAAGATGGGATGCGATATCCTCGATGATTCTGAATGATACAGCTATGTTCTTTCAACTATAAAGTGTGCCAAAACAGAAAATGAGCTGCTAAACTTCTCTGTAAATTCTTACTACCCCACCTGGATACGCTTCCTAACGACCGTCTACCTCGAAAATCGGTTTCTCAACAAATGGGTACCTGGTGCATAGAACTTAGAGTTACCAGACATTCATCATTCAGGAGAAGGTAAAACCCCCAACGTTAAGTTATATTGGACGATGAATGAAACGAAGTTCAAATGGGTACCTGGTACATGGAAATTAGAGTTACCAGACATTCATCATTCAGGAGAAGGTAAAACCTCCAACGTTAAGTTATATCGGACGATGAATGAAACGATGTTCAAATGGGTACCTGGTACATAGAACTTAGAGTTACCAGACATTCATCATTCAGGAGAAGGTAAAACCTCCAACGTTAAGTTATATCGGACGATGAATGAAACAATGTTCAAATGGGTTCCTGGTACATAGAACTTAGAGTTACCAGACATTCATCATTCAGGAGAAGGTAAAACCTCCAACGTTAAGTTATATTGCACGATGAATGAAACGAAGTTCAAATGGGTACCTGGTACATGGAAATTAGAGTTACCAGACATTCATCATTCAGGAGAAGGTAAAACCTCCAACGTTAAGTTATATCGGACGATGAATGAAACAATGTTCAAATGGGTACCTGGTACATAGAACTTAGAGTTACCAGACATTCATCTTCAGGATAAGGTAAAACCTCCAACGGTAAGTTATATCGGACGATGAATGAAACGATGTTCAAATGGGTACCTGGTACATAGAACTTAGAGTTACCAGACATTCATCTTCAGGATAAGGTAAAACCTCCAACGGTAAGTCACATCGGACGCAACAAAGAAGAGAAAATGACTGAAGAACATCTTCTAACCTGTGAAGCCCTACCTGCCGGACCCACTACACAGAAATATTGGAGAGCAAGAGAGCTAATGGCTTCATTGCCAAAGCCTAGCATTTGAAAACAACAACACATGTGACTACCAGTTAAAACGTATAAGGAAATTATCAATGCTGAATAAAACAACCCCTGTTTCAGAAAACAAAATGTGTTGCATTACTTATTGAAGCGCCCTCGCATTAATGGAATTACACATTTACAAAATGAACGAAATACCACCAAAATCTCCCCTTAGACTTTTTCTTGTGGGGATATTTGAAGTGGAGACAAGGACCAAGATATTTTGAAGAGTTAAAGCGAAGAATTGGGAATGCAGCTGATCAGGCGAACAGTGTTGCTTGAAACATTAATTAATTTCAAAGACAGACTTGGGCAGTGCTGACCATTTTGAGCAACTTTTGAAGTGAATTCATCATTCCTAATTTTGTTATGAATGTGTTTTCTTGGGTTACATTTCATGTGCTGTAATATGTCTTAATGAATTTAAAAGACAGTTTAAAAAACATCTACCAGAACGTTCCGAGACCTGAGGACCAAAAGCACGAAAACCGATGTTACCGTTAAAAATAGTCAAGCCCTATTCACAATCACATTAATATGAAAAATGTTTATATCTTACAGCTTTTCTAAAAAAAAATATCATTTCACAAAGGATAACAAAGTTACAAGCATTGTTCCATACTTTTTACTCACCCCGTATGTATACACGGTGTTCATTTTTATTCGTTATTTCCCGCCCTCCGATTGAGCAAGAATGACGTCATAATTAACTATGAAAATCATAGTCTATCTTGAAATCATAGTTCCCCCTACGGAGAAGTGGTAACTTTTGCGGAATAGTAAGCAAATTACAGCGATCTAAGTGTGGTTGCCAGGCAACTAATACAACCAGCTTCCCCTGGATATGAACACAGACGACCGCGTCTTCATGGTTGAATACTACCTTCGTGCCGGGATTAAAATTGGTGAGACATACAAGTATAGATTAAACCGCTGCATAGAGGAGTTTATGCAATGCTACCCAGCATTCAGACAAGTTCCTTGCAGCGTAATGTTGTGAAAAGTGTCCAGGTACCGTCAAATTGACATACTTTTGTTTACAACATAAACATCTTCCGTTTTATCAGTATACGATATAAATTGTTGTCATTCCCACGCTTAATTAAAATGTCTATTAATGTTGGTATCCTTATGTCTTTTAAAATCAATAGGTGCTTTAAACATTTCCAAGATACAGGATCAGTTACTTGCAAAAAACTGTGACTGGTTCCAATCTAGAAGCATTAAATAATGTTATGACCGAAAGGCCTACCTTCTCGTAATATAGTGTTTAAGGGGAACATAAGAAAATGGACACATTAGAATATGTAATAGAGATTATTCTAGACTTGAATAAAACCTTTGTACATATTGTAACACTAATGTATTTTTCATTCCTAGAACATGTTCAGATAATTTTCTGGTTTGTAATGAAGCTACATTGTGAGGAAACTGTGAATTAAGATCAAATTGAAATATTTCTATTTTACGTGACAAGTTTACAATATGCATATATCTTTACTATAACAGAAAAACTGATGTTCATTATGAAATAAGTATTTATTGACTTATCATTTCCATATTCTTCATGTTACACTTTTATGGCTGCATAATTAGCTTTGTAGTTCATTGCATTGCCGTATACAGTTTTTTTTTTTTAAAAAAAACATTATCGTATCTACGCACCAGGTGAAGTTGCAAACCTTTATATTACGCGGGCACATGCACCTCTCAAATAGTATATTTACCTGCCGGTAGAGGGAGGCCTCAAAGCTACTGTCAGCACATCAAGCACGATCGCAAGCCGCCAGGGAAATCGTATATAAACTCACTCCATCAGTAATTCTATTAATGACGTCAAATTTTGCGTGGTAAAATCACAGATAAAAATGAACACAGTTTATACTTAAAGTATTTTAATCAACGTCTTTAGTGTTTTGAGAAAATAAAAATTTTCGAAAAATATTCCATGTAAATTGTGTTGTTGAGCATATTCCTGTAGCATCGTTATAAGATGATACACTTAAACTACAAGCTTCATATTTAACCATTTTTGTTCAAACAGTGCGTTTTTTATTTGGAGAGTCCCAAAATTATTTTTGGTGAAATTTCAGATTAGCGATGCACCTGCATTGTTTACTTTGTTTTATACTTTAGTATTCATGATATGAAGCACAAAGCAGATAAATGCATTCGTCTCAGCGATAAGGTGTATTGTGTAACTATACGAGGACAAAAATCTTATCTGTGTGTGTATAAATAATTTTTCTAAACACGCTGCTTTCTTCCCTAAATGTATAAATTCCGCACAGCGAAACTCTCGTATTTCTTTCCCTGCAAGTAACAATTCACTTAAGTTCTTGTTTTCTTTTTCGCTTTCTTTTTCTGTTCTTGTAAAGGAAAAGCTTCAACGCTGCAAAAATTCTCTGTTCTTTATCTACGAAGCTCGCCAGAACCCATTCACCCCACCCACCTCTAGATGCAGCGAAGAGAGCGATGAGGTCACGCTCTTGTCTCCATCTGCAAGAATAAATGGCATATGTTGGAAGTTTTGTTTCTCTGAATAGCACCAGCGGGAGGGAGAACGCTTAGATAAGAAATTGATGTTGTTCCTAATGCTTGTTGCCATAACATTATACAGGCACTGTGGGCGATATCGATTGGCTGCGTCATAAAGTGCGATTGGCCTGTCAGAAGGAAATGAAGGACTGACCAGGCAATTAACCAAATTATATAGGCCCCAGGCTGGGTGAGCGATTATTCCCTGCATGGTTGTAATAATTATTCCAAGTTTGAGAAGTATCCCTGTCATTTCTCCATTTTAGTGGTTTCATTTACTTGCTTCCTTATCAGAACTTTCTTCAAACGGTTAGAGGACGCAAGTCTTTCTTATAAAGTCTTCAAATTACAAGAAACATATGGCTCATAAACCTAGATAAGGACCCTTCTAAAAATGCGTACATATAATCTATTTTCAATTACTAAACCGATAAGGCATTTTAACGTAAATGATATAAACCTTTGGGGAGAAGGCAGGACAGAAGAATCGCTCTCCTCCTTTCTTTTTTTATTCGCTAAATGACTAATATTGTTTTCATATCTTTAATTTTTTCATATCAGACTATGTAAGAAATGCTGGGTTTTTTTCTTTTCTATTTTTAATAAAATATATATTTTTTTTTACTTTCTTATTCATTTATCCTTTTAGTTTTATTTTATTTTGTTCTATTTTTTATTTTATATATTTGATTATTCATCAATGGGAACGATGTAATGTTTTCTTTTTTCAGTATATACTTATTATTTAGGGATTGGTCAGGGATTTTGTCATTTATTTAGTGTAGTGAGGATTTCCATTCCTTGGGCGGAAAGGAGGGCGTCTAGGGGTAACAGAATATTCTGTAGTGTCTCGGGTGTCTCAAAACAATAAATAATTTATTTTTAACTTCAATCACCAGTGTGAGCGAAATCAAATCGAGTGATGTAGGGCTCCATGGAACCACTAAGGCCAGAAGTGATTAGCTTCCAGTGTTCCTTTCGCAGGAAATCAAACCATTCTCACATTTCCAGGATTTTTCTGAATTTTCCAGTGTAACCTTCCCATTACCAACCAGATCGCACATCTTTAGAGTGACATGTTCTTAAAACTGAATTCTAGTCGCTGTAGTCTCCGAAGACATGGCGGGCACTATTTTGCAATAAAGCCTCTAAGCACCATCCAGATATTATGCACCTGTTTGCAAGAGGCAATCCTATGTTCCAAGATATCCATTTCTGAACAAATTTGACATATGTTAGATGTTGCGCGGCCATCTCGCCATAATTTTCCAGCTGTTGCTATGGTCACGCCCTCGCACCAGCCGGTCTGACGACATGATCCAACCAGTGGGGAATGTTGTTTTGGAGGATCGACGATTGGGCATTTTCTGATCTTTGTGCAGGATTGTGTGGACAGATCCCTACTGTAGGGGAAGGGATCCATCCCCTTTCAGCTGCGGACCCCTAGCACTCGTGGTACCTCTGACGTTACTAGAGGAACCTCGGGCCGAACATTCGAGCCCCTCCCTGATAGGGAGTTGTTCGGATTGGGTTGGACTCGAGGGGCAGTGGTTCCTGATACGCGTGGGAGATCGGGTACGTCTCCGGACGGGGTTGAGGGAAGCCATTAATATTCCCCCGTACTAACCTGCATAGCTAGTAGAAGGTGTGCTAGATCACCAGGCGGCCCCACTGAGGTCATATCGGTAGGCTTCCCATTTTAAAGTTGGCGCGCGTAAGTGGCGTATCCACTTCCATCCCGTCTTGAGTCCACAGGACGAAATGGGAGGGGGGGCTTGTTAGTCTCTAGGTCTTTCCCTATGGAAAGCACCACGGAGGCGCCGGGCGCCCTTTTGGGGCAGTTCGGTAACTCCCTGGTTGAAGGAGGCCAGGTCTTTGGACCTATGGGTCATGGACTGATTGGAGTAGAACCTCTGCACTTAACTGTACACAGATCCCACGGAAATGTCAATTTAGGAGGCAATGTCTGCAGCTTTCTTGGTTTGTCACACGATGTTCTGCCTTCATTGTACTGTCGCACCCAGGAACGTACATTAGACTCATCCATGGTACCATCACCACATGCCTCACTCAACTGGCGATGAATTTCAATAGGTGTCATACCACGAAAATTGAGAAAATGAATGATTACACGCTGTTGTTGCAATGAAAACGTCGCCATTTTAAGTATAAAAAACAGTCCTAACTCTAGTCGCTGCCACTAGAGTTCTAAGTACTGTGCAGTACTGGCTTTTCTGTCAGGCATTCACAAAGAGTTTACGTGTAATTAAAAAAACAGAAGTTCCTATCTGGTCCCAATCCTGAAAACAAAGTAGGAGGAGTTATAACTTGAATGCACCTCGTAGAAAAAGCAGAATAGAAAAGCAAAACTATCCACAAGTTTCCGTATCCCGGACTGTAAATTATGTATCTTAATGACACCTTGTGGTAATTGAATCCTGTATAAATTAAATACTCCACATTTATCAATAAGAGCAGATAAACACTGTTACATGTATTTGTTTCCTTCAGTCTTTTATTATCTGCCAAACATTTTCATCATCCGTTTTGCGTGAGTTTCTGTATGGGACATGCGCCCAGTACCGCACAGTGCCCAGTACCGCACGGTGTCAGTATCTCGTAGTTGCCGATAGATAGAAGAAGCTCATGGTGTGTATTTAGACAAACTACTCTCTTTGTTACCAATGGAAATTTTTCCCTTCTCTTTGACCGTTGAATCAGAAGTTATTGTTCAGAGGAGTCGTATAGTGAAATGAATCTGTGCTGTTAATAACTTGCTGACATTGCTGCTGCCTTTTTCGGTGAAGAACTAATTAAGTATTTCTACTCATATTATTTGGTATTAAGTAGACTACACAAACACAAAATACAGTGTCGGTTTAAAAGAATTGGGCCGTGCTATGACGTTATATATACGTACGTGTGAGTTGCTCAGTACCGTACGATAGCAATTTTCCCAGTACCGTACACGAAGGTATATTTTTATCCCCTGAACTTGCACTGATATTAGATTAATTTTTGTATATAGCATTCTTGTCAACATAGAGGCCAAAAAGAGAGGAAAATGGTTAAAGAAACTATGAAACAAACAATAAAGAGTGTGATAGAAGCATCAATGAGCCTGGGAGTAGCAATATATATTGCTGAAACATTAACATCGACTCTATATAAGTTAATTTGGCAAGAAAAGCCACAACAACAGAAGAACAAACCAAATAGCAAAGGGACACAAGACTAACATTAATAAAACTATAAATAGAGAACCTAGCTCTAACTCTGTGCCTACAGAAACTGTAAACAGTGAAGAGCCTGAGAATACTAAAAGAAAATTAAACTTGTAACCAAAACCAGTGTTGATTGAGGTGTTGTAATAGAGTGTATCATTTACTTAGAAATCACAGACGAGGCTTGGGTTTAGTGTGTATAGTGCGGGAGTTGGACACATATTGAATGTACAGCGCAAGACAACATTTATTTTTATAGATGTGATCACTGTGTTTAAAAAATGTTTCATAAGTTCTAAGATATTTTTATTTTGTTGTGATAATCTCTAGAGAACATTTTGAAAAATCTATTATCATGTTACCGTGTTCTGTTTTATCTCCATAATACAATAATTATGATAAGAATAATTATTTTGAGATTGTTATGTGGTTCCTTTTGCTTTATTTATAAATATGTTTTATTTACGTCTGTCCGGTACTGGGAAACACTTTTTGAGATGCGCAGTTATCACTAATATTTACTTCAGTTTTTAACAGTCAACATGACTCGCGTTCATGTTCATTACTAATGCTGTTTCTGTATGTTATCAGATTCATATTAATAGTAACACGCTACTTGTTCTCTATTGCATTTTCTTTGAATTTTGAAGAAAGCTTAGGTGTGCGGTACGGGGCGCATCTCCCCTATTCTTTGTTAGATATGTAGTAAGGTTTTATCCACAAATAAAATAAGCAGCGGAAAGTCTCCGAAGTAACATATATGGTATTGCTACAAGCAAGTACAGATCAAAATGGCTGCAGTATCTCCAATAGATGGACAAAAAAAGCCGAAGCTCTCAAGAGAATCCGTTCAGGCAGCGCTTTATCGATACGATCGAATAACGACCGGCTAAATAGAAAATGAGGGGCTGATCACTCAGCTACGGTGCCGCACCCTAAAGTTAATGAATAGATTTGCCTGCATCCATCCACCTTTCGTGATCAAAGGTCCTGCGTTTTAAGCTACCGCCTTAACTACAATTATAACAAGGTGCACCGAACACGCTTTATTATATGCCAGGTAATTAAGAGCTATGTAATAGCTGATGGATGCAAAAGTGAACAATAATGGCAGTTAATATCCATTGTGCTTGGACTTAACTAAGCTTCTGATAAGCTTGGTATACTTGAGCAATATCCCAGATCAGGAACACGCTGCCATAAACTTAATGCATACAATAGCGTTGCATATAGATGTGCATCTGCATTACTAAATTGAAAAGAACAAAGTTATAACTAGAGGCAAGATTTTGTAGTGACAATTATTTATAAAATTCGCATTAATTTCGCGCTAATTCTTGGAGAAGAATTAATGAGTAATGGCATGGCTCAAATGAAAGGTAACAGGTGACTAGAGTAGCATAGCTGTTAAAACCCCTCTTTTCCAAATTAAAACATTTTATTTGAAATCAGCAGATAGTAGGTCATATGAATAAGATCAAATATCAGCATCAGACATCGCCAAACTGCAGCATACAACAAGTTGTGATATTTTTCCTTTTCATATTTGTTCTGTTGTCTGTCGCAACTAAGTTATATGTATGGAAAAATCTCTGTCAGTGTTTGACATCAGCAACCAAAGACATTGAAGAGACTTTTCACAGAAATTGCGCTAAGAATCAGTTTCTGCCTTCAATGCTAGGAGTACTGTTACTACATCCAATCTGCTATCGTTACTATCATGGCTTTGCTGTTCAACAATGTCACAAAGCTCTTTGTAATAAAGAAACAAATCAGTATCGCCAGTAATAGCACCGGTTTTAAGTGCATTTATTTGTCTAAATACTGCAATTACATGACTTTAATCACCTATACTTGATTTGGTAACTAGCCCAGAAGGCTCAAAACAATTATATAGCTTTTATGGTTATTACATCATCGGTTTCTTTTGCATAATGGAGTTAAATTTAGACAGTCATACGGCAGCAAACTTTTACAGTCTCTTCTACTGTTTTTCTAACACTGGCATCTATGATATGATCTACAAGTGCACTTACTCTGTTTCCAAAGTGACCACACTCTAATATTTCACATTTTGTATTCAGCGAGTTAATTCGGAATAAAACAAGATGGGCCACAGTTTTTATTGAAATTCTAATATTGAATCTGTTATCAATCTGCAATTTTCAGAAAGAAATATTGTTGCTGTTACACCTTTACAATATTGCAGCACTTGGCATCGCAAAAATAATCATTTAACAAATTGTGTGCAGGAACTGAAAGCTTCTCTTTTAGAAAGGAAATAGACATTTGTATCAAAATAGCTGGCAATGTAAACTACTGAATTAAACCAGCTAGACCAGCGTGTCAGTACAGGCAATGAGAATAGTTTAACTTCTAAATCTGAGTGGTTTTTAGTGAGGTATTGTTTGTATTCGTTTTTTAACTTTCGGGCATTTCGGAACACATTCTTAAGCCCTAAGGGACAATATTTTCATGTTCATGTAATGTCTGATAGTAGCTTCTTAGAAGCTCAGTACCTTCTCAGTACCTTTAGTCAATATAGTAGGAGTTTTTTTGGCTGTGCACGTTGTGGTATCTAATAAATAGCTTTTCCAGTTAGCATACGACAAACAGTTCTCAGCATCACGGACCAGTCGGATGCTGTGGTGTCAGTTTATTGTTGCACCGCTTAGCTGTTATTTCAGTGCGCAAGATGATGTCATTGTATTAGCTTTGTTAAGTGTTAAATTTTATCAATTTTTCATGCCTTCTAGCTTCATGCCATGAAGACATGAATGTTAAATTAAATTTATATTTATGCAATTTGAAATAAATATAAATTTTTCTATACAAACTAAAAATAATATACATTTTCTCAATTGTCACCTAAAAATATTATTCTCTAAAAAAGGAACAATTCGCTAAAATTCGCGAAAAAAATCATTAAAAACAAAAACACTTGCCTCTGGTTATAACCCTGAGGACGGCCACAGAGTTAAGATGGCTGAATGCTAGGAAGAAGAAAATATCACTTGGCTGCAATTCCGAGAAACCATCGTAATAAAATTGATGGCTACTTATCGTTTAATTTATTTTCAAGTATTACTTCTACCACCTTGTTATTGCACGTGGCTTGGCAAGCTGAGAGCCAACCTTGAATAATAGCAAGTGTGATTTTAAGGCGTGTACGTAATCCATTCCACTCCAGATATTCAAATGTCTATGCTTAAATGTTTTAAAGGATTTTTAATTGCTTGCGCTCTACTGCAGATCATACACTCTCTTTGTTTTAAATTTATTTCCACGAATTGAAATATCTCGTTATGTGCCTGCTAAATTTGAGTTGGCACTCGTTAGCATAGCTTCACAAGTTAAAATTAAATATAAAGGCTGTAATTAAAAATAAGGAAATCCTTGATAATTATAAGAGACTTAGAAAGCACTCTTTTAACAACATAAAGTAAAATCTGTTCACTATGTATGTAATGAATCATCGTACACCATTTGCAGAAATCTTTATTTAGAACATATTTTGTAACTTCCATTTTTTGTTATGGCCACTTCTTATTGTTATATTTTGAGTCATTGAGAATACAAACACACTCCAGAATTGTCTGAACCACACTAGTGAAAGTGGCACTCGAGATTTACTTTCACTTTCAAAACCAATTGGAGGAGATCACGTAAACAGATTTCACTTTCGCTTACACAGTGACGTGTCTGTTGAGGTGAATTAACAGACCTTTCGTGTCAGCTACTTCTATTAACATTTAAATATTCCAAAGAAGCATCGTGTAACCTAAGTTCACAATCAACGGATAGTTTAATCAGTTCCTTCAAAAATAATTTAACTTCTATTGTAATTGATACTGCTGCAATATAATGAACGGAAAGGTCTTTCTGACAGGTAAACGCAAAACAGCTGTATCGTTATGTCCTTTATGAACGCTGAAGGCATTTCTTCTATTTTACACTGTTTCGTGTAAGCCAATAATAACCCAGTTGTACTTGTTACATCATCATGTTTGTTTGCATTAAGGATCTTTTTGAAAACAAAACCACTAATCACTCTTCAGCTAAAGGAAAGGAAGGAGAGAGATAACCATGTTTTACACCCGGAAGCCTGTTCAGACAGCTAGAAATATCTCGAGATTAATTACGTAGAAAATGAAACTAGTTACAGTGAAGCAATAAGTATTATACAAATATAACTATTTGTAACAAACAACTACACTTATCTTACGAAAATGATGTAGATTTTTCTTATTAGATGAATTAGTTGAATTGAATTAGTTGAGCTAATGAGAAAAAAATGGACATAATGTTTCTTAAGATAAGTGAAGCTTGTTTGCTACAAATACTTATATTTGTGTAATATCTCGTCCTGTTTACAACAGTGCCAAGTTTAACAACCACATTACCTCTACAAAAACATGTTTGCAATATCCTTTTAGGTGAGGTCAAATATTTACTCCCGAAATTAACTGAAAAATAACTTAAATGTAACAAACTGTTATCTTCATATGTTCTTGTTGCATTAAACATTGCATTTGAAAAACACAATATTTTAAAATGTTGAGAAACGAACAAATATAAATATACTATAAGGGTAGTCTGAAATTTTTCCGAACTTGTGTAATTCTGCTACTGTAAGGGTTAACCAAAGTGTATTTCCACGGATATAAAGAACATTTTGAATTTCTGCAACTTGCTCTTTTAATTCTACGAACCCACAAAGTCACAGTTATGCTAACTTAAGTGAAGAGGTTTTACCCAATCAGTCCAGGACCCGTAGGTCCGAAGACCCTGGAATCCTTCAACCCGGGAGTGATGGATACTCCGTGGCTCTTTCCATAGGGCAATACTTGATTTCTTAAAAGGCCCCCCGTTGACAACAATGTCAAGTTGAAGGTGGAAGTGGATAAGGCACTTACGCGCGTCAACTCCGCAGGGAAGACTACCGAAAAACCTCGGTGGGGCCGCCTGGTGATCTAGCACACCTACTAGCTCTGCAGGTTAGTACCCGGGACATTTTAGGCAAACCTCTACCCCCTCTGGGCAGCCGTAGCCTGGCCGGAGGTACCCAATTCCCCGTGGGTGTCGGGAACACACTGCCCCCTCGATTCCAACCCAATCCGAACAACTCCCCGAAGGGAGGTGCTGGGCAGTTCGGCCCGAGGTTCCTCTAGTAATGTCAGAGGTACCACGAGTGCTAAGGGTCCGCAGTACCCGCACCACGGCAGCTGAAGGGGACGAATCCCCTCCCATACGGCCGCGCCGTGGCTCAGTGGTTAGATCGCTTCGCTCTCACCAAGGTGGTCCGAGTTCGATCCCAGGTGACCGTTAAGTGAGATTTGTGGTGGACAACACGGCACTGGGGCGGGTTTTTTCCGGGATCTCCGGTTTCCCCCGCCTTCTCATTCCACCGGTGCTCCATGTTCATCTCATGTACCATCAGTGGCATCGCCTGCGGTGCAGTATGTAGTAAAAGCGGGCGTTAAACACTACACATTTTCCCTCCCCTACGGAGCCATAAAGTCACAGTAGCTACATGAGATTCGTTTTGATCTTCATCTTCATATCTTTTTTATATAATCACATTGCCTTGTGCTGTTCAAACTGTTTCCGCAACTAACCATTTTTGTGGCTAACGAATTTGAAACGTTAATAGTCAAAATTCCCATCGAAGTGTAGTTAATCTATTCCCAAATACATAGTAAAGCCCCTTGAGAATAAGTAGTGAGGAAACCTAGTTGAATGTTCCACAACAGAATTATTTCTTGCTTTTATCTCCATATTTGATTTGAAAGGAAAACAAAATATGCCAAGACTGTAGCTTAATTTTAACTACTCTTCTGCCTTTAAGCCGAACAAGACTTCTTTCTGCTTCAGCTCTGCAGTTTTGATTCCATTTATTTTGGCCCAGCATCAATATCAACAACCTTGCGATGTGCAACTCGTAAAATACAGGATTTTATTTATTTAAACTTTGAGGTCACAAGTTTTAATTGTACTCTTAGCTGAATTGTGCATACAAAGTATAAATCTAGTTCCAACTCCTTAGAAAGTTGAAGGAGCTTAATTATAACACAAATTAAGTAACTATTGTTTTGCAATATATCATAATACAGGGTGTATATAAATGTACATCGGGGTTTTAGCTCTTTATAATATTTGTTACAATAAGCTTACAGTTATAAATCATATATCAAATGAAAAAGCAACTCAAACAGTTTTGTTTGTTGGCATCAGTGCGCATGTGTGTGCAATGTTTCTGCTGCAATCCGCTAGACAGCGGTAGTAGCAAAAATGGCAACTAGAAAATAGAAAGCGTTTTGTGTTTTACAGTTTGCAAAGACCGAATCTGTAGTTACTGTGCAACGTGCGTTTCGGTTGTGATGCTTGTAGCGATAACATTCGTAGATGGTATCATCAATTTGAAGATACCGGCTGTCTTTGTAAAGGGAAGAGCACAGGACGACCAAGAGTAAGTGAAGAGACGATTGAGTGAGTGAGAGAGTCGTTCACTCGTAGCCTAAAGAAATCAGTCCGGAAGGCTAGTCGTGAATTACAAGTTCCTGTGTCGACTGTTTGGAAATTTCTAAGAAAACGCTTACGGCTATGTCCTTACCGTTTAGGGTTACTACAGGCTCTAAAGCCTACAGACCACGGATTACGTGCCAACTTCGCAAACGACATGTTGTTTCATAACAATGAAGATTTTATGTATCGCGTTGTCTTCAGTGATGAATCGACCTTTCACCTTAGTGGACATGTTAACACTCATAATGTGCGCATCTGGGGTTCAGAAAATCCTCACGAGATGGTACAAATGCAAAGATTCCCCTAAAGTGAATGCTTCTGTGCCGTATCCCGGCGAAAAGTTTATGGGGTTTTCTTTCTTGGTGAACCTACTGCAACTGGCTATTCTTACCTTGATACACTAGAGCAATGGCTCTTCGCTCCGTTGGAAGAAAATGAGCCAGAGAACTTCATTTTGCAGCAAGACGGTGCGCCACCTCTCTGGCATAACGAAGTACGAGATTGTTTGAACGTCACTGTACTCGAGCGCTGGATAGGCCGCAAGGGCCCCAATGACAGGGATTGCTACGCATGGGCTCCACGTTCTCCTGACCTAACGACATGCAATTCTTACCCTTGGGGCTTCATCAAGGATCGTGTGTACATGCCTCCGTTACCAGCTGATCTCCCTGAATTATGAAACCGGATTGAAGCAGCTGTTGCTACAATTACTAAATACACACTTATCAACGTTTGGGAAGAACTCGGCTATATTCTTGATGTTTGTCGTGTGACAAATGGTAGTCACATTGAACATTCATAAGGTTTTTGGTAAAACTGTTTGAGTTGTTTTTACATTTGACACCATTTGTAACTGTAGGTTGAATGTCATAAATATTAGACAGAGTTAGAACCCCGATATTCATTTATACACACCCAGTATACTGATATGAGCAGATGTTCCTTCTCGTTTACCTTCTATTATAAATTTATAACAACAGTATTTCTGTGAAATAAAATTTAACTTACCAATGCAAAGTGTCAAAACCTTCATGCTACGAGATAAGTCATGTGGGAGGGCAAGTTAATACTCAGGTTAATGAAAATGAAATCCGACTACGTTAATACAGTATGTAATGCAGTTCATGTGTACAGTCCCTGGGAGCCACATTAGGTGCTGGCCTGCTGAACCCAGGTCGCGGGTTCAAATCTAACCCACACCGTAGGGTTTGGAAATGTACTTAGCCAGAACCCCATATCAGTAGATTTATTGTTATCTAAAGGAACTTCTGCGGCGCGCAATGCTCTATGTCGGTGGTGCTATTGTCCCCCTTTCCAAAACCATCCTAAGCGCACACCTGACACATTTAGACCTACATAGTTCCAGTGCGGTACCACCCTCTAGGAGCATGACGTAAAGAAACCACAGCAGGCTATTGACCGAAGGCACACAAGCTTCAGAGAGAGTAAAAACATAATGATACAAAGTCCATGTGTTACAAAAATCATAGTATTGGCACATCATTTGCAGAAGTTATGAAGTTTTTGTTCATTTTCTCCAAACTTAGTTCACTGGACTTGTACACTTATGAAAGTCATGTCTTCAATTGTAGACTTATCAAGATAGTGGGAATGAACAGATTTTGATGTCGATTTGCTATATTTATACCGTTCAAATGGCATTCGTAATAAGAGTATGGCCTATGTGGAGAAATGATTTTGAGGAGCTCTCTTCTGAGGTATAGACTGTCGATAAAAGTTTTAAGGAGGTTACTGAGGAATAACAAGAGAGGTTAGAACATGCATCGAACAGGAATGGCATACATTGCCTTTAGTTCAAGTATTAATAACTTTGCAATTTTATAATTCACTGAATTCTATGGATAATATACTGTCCACTTCCCGTCTTGAAACGTTCAAGCCACTTGCCAGGTGTCCTTCTTTACTTATCGTTTTAAATTTACGTAATACTGAGTTATAACATGCATCGAAAGGAATATGCCAATCTTGCCTTTGCTTCAATGTTTAATAACTTTGCGATTTTATAATTCACTGAATGATGTGAATAATACACTGTCCACCTTCCGTCTTGAAACATTCAATTCAGCTGTCACTTGTCCTTCTTTACTTCTCGTCTTAAATTTTCGTAATACTGAGTTAGACCATGCATCGGAAGGAATATGCCGATCTCACCTTTGCTTCATGTATTAATAATTTCGCGATTTTATAATTCACTGAATTCTATGGATAATACACTGTCCACTTTCCGTCTTGAAACATTCTAGTTAGTTGTCTATTGTCCTTCTTTGCTTCTCGTTTTAAATTTACGTAATACTGAGTTAGAACATGCATCGGAAGGAATACGCCGATCTCACGTTTGCTTCATGTATTAATAACTTCGCGATTTTATAATTCACTGAATTCTATGGATTCTATGAATTCACTGTCCACTTCCCGTCTTGAAACATTCAAGTCAGTTGTCACTTGTCCTTCTTTGCTTCTCGTTTTAAATGTACGTAATACTGAGTTAGAACATGCATCAAAAGAAATATTCCCATCTCGCTTTTGCTTCAAGTATTAATACCTTTGCTATTTTATAATTCACTGAGTTATGCGGATAATACACTGTCCACCCCCGTCTTGAAACGTTCATGTCACTTTTCCTTCTTCGCTCCTCGTTTTAAATTTACGTAATACTGACGAAGTTGCTTCGTAATTCTAGTTGTGATATTTGCATTGTATTTAAACCTGCTTCCAATAATTTCCTATGTCACGTTTTTCTCTTTCACATTTGTCGCATCCATCCTTTACTTTCTACAATATCCTTATATTTAGTTATTAACTCAACGTTCTTTTTTATGAGAAATTTGTGTACGAGATCTGTTATAATTTTGTTCACCCGCCATTTTTCGGCTTTTGTAAACGAAAATAATAACTGCGCACCACAGTACGTTCTGAAAAAAGAAGATTTACACACAGCCTTCTATATGTTTAATATTTACAGGTCTCTAGACGTTAACATGTGTTTGTTACCATTTTCAGAAAACGAGTTGGTCAAATGCAAGAACTTTAACAGTTTTGTGTTACATTTTTAACGTAGATTTTAACAAATGTTGGTGAAATTGGGCGTAAGTGTGGAAATTTTATAAATAAACAGCGTTAAAGTTAAAAAGTTGGAGAATTCATTGCCAATGTCCCTTAATACCTGGTAGGTGCTATAGAACACTCAAATAAAAATAGATATAGTTTTCGTTTTAGAAAAAGCTTCTCAAAGCATAAATCATCTTCCTTATTTTGATTTCATTTATTATTTACCTTTTTCATACGGGATAGAAGATAATTTTGGAACTCAGAAGCAGAAGGGGAATGTTCTATTAATAGTTATTCAAACAGATATTGTGCATTAATTGTTTTGTCAGTGTTAATTTTAAAGACAAAGCTGGTCTAATGTTGTGCTGAAAAAAATGAAGAAAATGTTCCTCCGCCCTTCTGCTTCAGGGACTTGGGATTTCCCTTCCTCGCTGTATGCTCTGGAAAGTTTCTGTTCCTGCACTGCCAAGTCTTGCTTTCTTCGTAGTTATAAACACATCAAGTTGTGAAATAACTCTTGGTATACTAATGTGACGTATTTAATTGTTACAGGCCCGCAATAAGCCCGCGGATGGGGGCGGCCATGTAAATCAGAAGGGCCAAGCGGGTCAAAAGACTCCGGTCGCCAGCCAGAAGAGTGGGCAGGCTAAAACTGCTCAGAAGCCAGCACAGAAACCTCCTACAGCTCAGAAGGGGCAAGTGAAGACCCAGCCGAAGGCGGCCTCTGTCAAGGGCGGCAAGAAAACCAAGACAAAGAAACATCAACAGCACGATCTCATCGTCACCATCAATCTGGTGAGTATCACAAACATATTGTCTAAATTTTGGAAATCTGTTTGAAATATGTACATAATAGTTGGTATTTTAAAATTCTATCATGCATGTTTATTGAAAGTAATAGCTAAAAACTAAAATATAAGGTTCAAAAATAAATATACATTAAAATCAAATCTCGGCAGAAGAAAGGAAAGAAAACTAAGAATGAAGAAATACTGGGAACTAAGAAAAGAATAACATATAGGGAAATTATTGATTCAACGTACCCCAAAGAGGGTGAAAATAAAGTAAGAAGAAATGTTTTTATTGTTAAATCAATCTGCCCTAAACATTTTAAAAATTTTCAAATAAAAAGAAGCAGAATTTACAGAATTCTTTTATCATATTATACTCCTTTTTTACAATTTACGTCCTCCAACGTTGTCATATCGGACGATGAGTGGAGTGGGTGAAATGATGCTCAAATGAGCCTAGGGTCCATAGAGCTTAGAGTTACCCGACATTCGTCTTTCAGGATCAGGTAAAACCCCAGGAAAACCTTATCCAGATAACTCACCCTGACCGAGATTTGAACTCAGGACCTCTTGAACGTGAGGCAGACACGCTACCATCCACGCTATCGAGGCGGGAATTATACTATTTATGTTATTGTATAAAAATTTTTGCCTTCGGATGTCCTTTCACATTTAATAGTTTATTTCTGAAAAATGAAGCATTATTATAAACAACCATTTCCTGTAATATAATTTTGAGAGATGCACAAAAGTTTTTTAAAACATATAGCAAAAATATCATGTGTGTAGCATTTTGAGTATGAAAAATTGCTGAAAAGTTCTGCAGAAAGTTGTATTTAAAATTGGGTATGCACCTATCAACTTTAATTTCAATTAATTGATTCTTTAAACTTGCTAAGCATCAAATCTTATATTTTAAAATTTCCCACAACATTTGGCCCAATTTTGCATATGAACTCCCATCCTCTAATACCAACTTATTTTCGAGAGTAATTCTTTTTTTATCTTCACTTCATAGCAACGTTCAAGAGGTCCCGAGTTTGAATCTTGGTCAGCGTGAGTTACCTGGATGAAGCTTTTCCGGGGTTTTCATTTATCCTTAAAGACGAATGTCGGGTAATTCTAAGCTCTCTGGACTGCGGACTAATTTGAGCATCAATTCACCGGTTTCATTCATCGTCTGATATGACTTAAGGTTGGAGGATATAAATTACAAACAAAAAAACTGATCAAAACAGACGTTTCTTAATGATCCATTTAACATCTAAGATATGCGGCGCTTTCCTTAGAAACAGGTGCTAATCTTTGCGTTTGTATTATTTTTTTAAATGCACACACGTGATGCGCGCGCATTTACACTTTGAGACACTAGGAAGCGTGGGGAATAAACGTGGCTGAAGAAAACTTCTCACCCTCTTTTCGGGAATCGAACCCGAAAACTCTAGATTTAGAAGTTAGCCTGCTAACAGACCACAGAGACAATCTCACTAAAGGAGGTCATGAAAAACCTACCTCATTAAGGGTTTCTGAGCTACCATGTAGTTCAGAAGAATGATATAAAAACGAAAATTTCTGAAACAGTACAATGTTTCTTTAGTCTTCCTGTATGAATTTTCCATGGGTAGAGTATTTTAACTTAACTTTTAATTTTCTGATCTAAAAGTATTTCGTTAATTATTGAAACATTAAAGGAAAGACAACATTATCTGAATGAAGTCACTACGCATTTTAGTAAAAGGTGCCGTGCGTCTGCCTCTCTGCTTGTGTGGTCCGCAACTTAAAGGGGATATGAGAAGCTCTGTACCGCGAAACCTTGATCTGCTGAACTCGTGACCGGTTATCTAAGATATCAGACCGAAAATTTTATACCCTGTGTCCACATATATTAGAAATGCACTTATATACCTCAATCCAGTAAGTTTATTATATAAATAAGAACATTATATCTTGTTTATATTATTTCTGGATTAAAATTTATAGGAAATTATTTTAAAACAAAATTAGATCTACAAAACACAAATGTTTTCTTTTATCGGCCTAATTGTTGAGCTATATGTGTATTTCTTTATGAGAGAATAAGTAATTTATACCAGAAAAAGTCAGAAATTAAGAAAATGAAGTTGCATGTATGTGCACAAAAATACTACACTGCTCGAGAACGCAAAGGCAACCATAGTTAACAGTAATACCAGTTGTATAGGAAATGAGTAGTTGTCAAACATTTTTAGGATTACTCAAAAAAAAAAAAAATCATCTGAGTGAGTAATCCTAAAAATGTTTGACAACTACTCATTTCCTATACAAGAAATATCTCACTTTTAATAACTTGACAACGTCTTCTTTAAAAGTAATACCAGTTATTATAACGAAGCTTCCCCTCATAAAAGAGTTATGTTTTCATCTACCTCCAATTTGTGTAAGAGTTTTCTTTTGTTTATTGGCAATTGCTGGTGAAAACTAGAGAAAATATGGCTTCATAGTATTATAGGAAATTATTCTCCCATACTAACCGTGTGTATGACAAAGTCAGTGCCTTAGCTGGCATTTGAACCACGAATCTCCCAATCTCCGTCGGGTTGCTATTAACCACTGAGTTACCATGACAAACGTAGCACCAAGTTCTGCAACTTGCTCATATTTTCCCGATAAACCATTAGGAGATCTTGTATATAATGAGATACACATCTTTTATGGCAACATAGTGTACTATAAGTGCTTAACCCACAGGATT
Organism: Mantis religiosa; assembly: GCA_030765055.1. Lineage (NCBI taxonomy): Eukaryota > Metazoa > Arthropoda > Insecta > Mantodea > Mantidae > Mantis > Mantis religiosa. The sequence goes on along the minus strand of CM060958.1, from coordinate 111,905,746 downwards.
TATAGTTTACGTATTATTATGTTAAATGATGGAAATTAATAATTCTTCTACAGTAGTGTCACAAGTGACTGTATTAACCAATACTAATAATAGTTGATGTGACTTCAGTAGTACGTGTGACGTCACTCCCCCCACTCCATGACCTGTTGGTTAAAAGTTTGCATAAGGGAGTTGCTCACTCTCTCTTGTACTACATTTTGGCACGGATAGATGCATTTGTAGGCAACCTCTTGAGGTCAGGTAAATGGCCACTGTGGCCACCTTTTTAATCTGTTTATTTGTATTAAATATTTTTATTGGGTGAGTTAAAGTTCGTTTGTAACCTAATAGAAAATCCCAACTTCTCGTAATGTATGCATTCCTTACCAATTGAGCTATTCTCCCCTTGTACGATTTGGCCACGTGCTCCTTAGCTTTTACAATCCATGGTTAGGTCGTCACACTAGTAGAAGATAGAACCAGACTGACAAATTCAGTGCAATAGCCAGGATTTGATCACAGATCTCCTGTTCCATTTCCAGTTACTCTTAGCCAATTAGCTGCCACGACAACCTGACAGCATGACACTACATTTTGCAACTATACCGATTGCAAAAGTTAAAGGCATGAGAACGCTAGCCAATGCACAAGAGGAGCGATGTTGCCAAGCGTAGTGCGTGCACCGGAAGAGATTCTGTGCATAAGAGCACGCTTTACTCGCCAGAAAAGGTGTTGCCTATTTTTCCGGTAATTAAACAACTCATTAAATATTCATAAAGCGTTAAAATCTTGTCTTGAGACACGTCTCAACAGTGGAACAGCAAGTACGGTTTCCAATTCAGCAACGTGCTTTCCGCCTGCCTCGATAGCGTAGATGGTAGCTGTCTGCCTCACGTTCAAGAGGTCCCGAGTTAGGATCTCGGTCAGGGTGAGTTACCTGGATAAGTTTTTTCCAGAGTTTATCCTTATCCTTAAAGAAGAATGTCAAGTAACTCTAAGCTTCATGAACCCTGGGCTCATTTGAGCATCATTTCAACCATTTCATTCACCGTCCGATATGACTTAACGTTGGAGGACGTACAATTGTGGGTCTTTCCCGGAGATAATCTAAGGGTGAAGCTGCTTCACTACAAATTCTTGACTGTGTGTGTACACTACCTACACCACACGCTGCTACAGTTAATTGCCGGGTTGTGAAATATCTACAGTTACCTATATTCTGGATTGGAGAGCTTTCGTAAAATCGTGTTCACATTAAATATAATGTTTTGCCCTGAGAATGAATCACTAAACACGTTTGTTGATCGAAATACCACTTGTCCTAGCGTCGAGGGACATATTCACGCCCTCGGATCACAAACATTGGAGAAAATATATGTGTATAATAATAATTTAATGTAATATTAACAATATTTCAGCTCGAGGTCAATACACACACCTGTACTCTGAAAACGAACTGAACATTAACTCAGTCTGCTTCAAACTGTCTGATTTCTATTTTCATAGTAGGTGTACGGTTTATTTATGTTTGAGATAAATATGTTGTTGTTTTCAAATGCTAGGCTTTGGCAATAAAGCCATTAGCTCTCTTGCTCTCCAATATATCTGTGTAGTGGGTCCGGCAGATAGGACTTCACAGGTTAAAAGATGTTCTTCAGTAATTTCCTCTTCTTTGTTGTACAGAGGACAATTTGGACTTTTATAAATTCCTATTCTGTGTAAGCTTTGGCCAAATAATCATGTTCATAGGTAATCTAAAACTGGTTACTGCAGCTTTACGTGGGATTTCTGGAATAATTTCTGGATTTTTAATTAAAATGTTCCATTTTTTATCTTTGGCTTTGTTAGATATTGATTGGTTTTATTTGTTTTTATATTTGCTTTTAATTAATCTTTTTATGGATATAAAGGGTAAGTTTTAAATTTTGTTCTGAATTAAATTTACACATTTTTGGCAAGGAAATCAGCTGATTCATTTCCAGCAATTCCACAATGTGCAGGTATCCACTGTAATATAATTCTTTTCTATAGTTTTTGAAGTTGTTGGATCATTTTGTGACATTCTTTAATTTGGATTGACCTCATTTTATATGAACTCATTGCACATAGTGCTGCTTTAGAATCAGAAAGTATGACAGCATTTTTGAATTTATCTATTCTGTATAGAAGGTGTTGGAGTGAAATATGAATAGCCGTTACTTCTGCATCAAAATTTGTTGTGTGATATCCTGCTGGTTGATCGAATGAGAACACTGCACACTTAATTCCTTCTCCTGAGTTGTTGTCCAAATTAGATCCATCTTTGTAGATATGTAACCATTCTTCAGGTGGGTGTCTATTGTTCACAGTTTGTAATGCTAGTGCTTTTAGTACAGGTTTGGAAGTTTCAGATTTTGTAACTATTTGTTCTAAATCTAATTGAATATTAATTGGTTCAAAAGTTAGTGGGTTTTCTTTGATTAAAATGTTTTCTTTAGAATTAGGAAGATTCAGATCTGTTTTAATTCCGTAACGTTGTGTAAGAAACTTGTTTGTGTTTTCATCTTAATTGGTTGTAGAAATCTTTTCTCCCATTTTGTTGTTTTTAACGGCAACATTTTTAATGATGTAGTAGTGCCTGCTCTTCTAAAGTTAGATGTATTAAATCCGAGTTAAGGCTTGCATTGTCGTGATTGGAGTTGATTTTGCTGCACCGGTTATTAGTCGCAGGGCCTGATTTTGGCATACTTCTAGGTGATTTATGTTAGAACTGTTTGCTGTATTTATTACCTCTGCATTATAAGGAGTATTGGCTAGCGTTTGAGATAAATATTGTGAGGAAGGAGTGCTGTTTTTCAGTCTTATCTGTATTGAATGGATGGATTTTGGGTAACCATAACCATGTGAAAATAAACGTGCATCGCTCGCGTTATAAATATCGTAGAGGCAAGACTTTTGTATTGTCATGATTAGAAAGTAAAACTATTTCTTGTTATAAGACTGGCATCTGTCATGTTTAAACATTAATCCTAGCGTAACCAATAAATTTTATGTTCTCAGTTGAGATGCGTGTACCAATTCTGCAGCGCTGGTAGGAGAAGCAAACTTAGAATTCGCTGGTTTGGTCCGCCTTCATATGCCTTTAACTTTTCCGAAGATATTGTAACGCGGGCGTTGGAACACCCTATGAAAGCAGCTGAGAGCGGGAGACGAGGGAGGTCAATGTTAGCTACGCCCTCCCCTCGTTTGTCTTATAGTGGTGACAGGGACGACTGGGGAAAGAAACATAATTGTGCGGTCTGTTTCTCTTCCACCTGGTTCCAGAAATTACGGGATCTTTCATCATCTGGAAACGTCTAGAAGACGGCGAGATGCCTATAAAAGGGCTGCAGCTAGTCAGTCAGTCAGTTGGTTAGTGTGTGAGTGAGGACAGTTCTTGGTGTAAGAAGGCAGTGTTCGTCAGTGACGTGTTAATGAACGAAAGGATTGTGCAACGGAAGACTGTACGTAACTGTGAATGTGTACCGGAGCTTACGTAACCGCGAGTACAAGGAAATTGTAACGGACGAACTGGTGAATTGTAATTGTGTGCAGTACGCAATTTTGCGTAATTGGCAAGTGTTAAACTGTAAGTCGGTAGAAATAAAGGACATTGTTGAGTGGTGTAATTGGACTTTTTATTTCACGAACCCACAAAGTCACAATATTATCTCATATTTTCCAGTATACCACTAGAAGTTCTTCTATATAGTGAAATGCATGCCTTTTGTGGCGACTCACTCAAGTCCCAGGCTTCACAGTAAAACCACTGTTAGATAAATTGATGGAAATTAATTGTTCTTCCACTAGCCGTGTGTAGGGCATAGTTTCGAAAGGTAGGCTCTCCTTCCTAGGCAGTATAGTTTGCAGAGGTCAGTTGGAGCTGCATATTTATCCTTCGTACTATTTGTAAACTCCAAACTTCCTGGAAAATGTTTACACTCTGTCCTTTTATCCTCACTCAACATCAAACATAAAAATGCGGAGTGCAAATTGATGCAAGGGAGGAAAATTAATTTACCGGTTCGTGCCTGCAGCAGGTGTTGAGCAGGTGCCAAACGATCCAGACTTCACTCAGAAACTCCCAAGGTCGTAAGTAACATCATAATTAAACATGCCGACGTCTTCTGACTTGCCGGTTTATTTTTAAAAATCCACAGAGTTTACTAATTTCTACATTTTGGCCTACGCATGTGGGAATATTCAGGTCAACTAAATAAAGTTGGCAAAATTCGTAATGAGAGGTCATCAGAGTTAGTTAAACGTTCTTCTGTGAGAATGTGGCTCATTATAAAAATATTGCTAACACAGACGATATTTTTTGCACCATCGTGCAATTACTATGCCTTCCCGATGTTCTGATATGCAAATTGAGATTTAATTCATATTGTGACTTTATGGGTTCGTAGAATTAAAAGTCCGAGTTGCAGATATTCCAAATGTTCTTTGTTTCCATAGAAATACACGGTTCAATTCTCACGTAACAACATTACGTCACGTATTGTAGCGCTATTGGAACGCTTTCCATGGATTTATCTTTGTTGATAGAAACCTCTCAGGTAACGCACTAATTATTGTCCGAAAGGTGAGATGGTTACTGGCGCGGTTCTCGGACCTCTGCTAAGCACCAATGAACGCAGCACTTCAGCCAATGAATGCGCAGGAATCACAAATGACATACATGTTATGTCCACGTGGAGTAAAATACAGAGTTGCAATATCTTCGCTGTTTTCTTTCTAATTCATGATTCATTTCATTCTGTTAGTTTTCTTGTGAACTTCAATGGTGCAAGTGGTCTTTCCTGGCTATTCTTAAATATGTGGAGACCTTGGGACGTATCTAGCTTTGATGGTGGAAATAGTGTCAGTAATCCAGCCAGTTTATCTCGTAGTGATAATATTAGTGGTGCTAGTAATAATTTTGCTTCTACTTCTAGTGTCGCTGGTGGGACAGCAAATGAAGAAAGAGTAAAAGGAAGCAAGCTACCTTTAGGAACCCTCAGTAAACAGTCCCAGAAATTAATATGTAATGATTTTAAGTATATGGAAGCCAATACAACAAAGGAACCTATTACTGGAACTGCTGAAGCAGTACGCTTAAGCAGACATACAGTTAGAAAAGTTGCGAAGAGACTTCCTATTACGTCAAAAAAGAAGGGCACCAGGCAACTAAATTTAGGTAAGGTTTATAATTTCACCTGTGACATAGTTCGTAGGGAGGTGTACAGATTTTATAAAGAAGGGCAATCACCAACAATTTTGTAATTGCTGCATAAACTTCAAACCGTGTGCGATTTCCCTTACAAAAAGGATTCACTTAGGCAGTTGTTAGTGAAGTTAGGTTTCCACTTTCGCACGTTAAATAAGAGGCTTGTGATTATGGAATCAGCAAGGATTGTGGCATGGAGATACAAGTACTTGAGCAGATGTCGTAAGAAAAGGTTGGGATGACGGCAGTTGCTCTTGATGCCTTCCAGCCCCTGTGACCCTTGGAAAAAAAAAAATAATGATTCTGCATGCAGGTGGTAGCCGGTTTGGATTGAGGGCTGCTTATATTTGTCCTCCAAACGTATTTGGGAATCCTTAGCCGATTCTCATCACGAGATGAATGCCGAAATATTTGAAACTTGCTTTAGGAACAAACTTTTGGAAAACATTCCTCCTAAGTGTGTGATTGTCTTAGATAATCCTAGTTATCATTCACGGATAAAGATAAAAATTCCCACCATGTCTAGCAAAAAGGACGAAATGATTAAATTTATGTTAGAACATAATTTAGAAATACCCAGTCCAGTTTCTGTAAAAGCCGCGCTTTTGGAGATAATTCGAGAAGCTAATATACAAAAAGTGTATGTAATAGACGAAATAGCAAAAGATCGTGGTAATGAAGTTCTGAGGCTACCGCCATATCACTGTTGTCTCAATCCGATTGAGTTGACATGGGCACGCCTTAAACATGCAGTAAGAAAGAGGAATGTAACTCCTATAAGTGACAGTGTGTGCAAAGTGTTGAGAGAATGTGTACCAAATATAGATTCGAGTGTATGGGAAAGATGTGTTCAGCACACCATGCAACAAGAACGAAAATTTCAACTGCGGGATGTTTCACACGACAATGCTTCGTTCGTTATACACGTGAGTGAAAGTGGCAGTGACAGGGAGGAAGGCGAAGACAGACCGTAATGTGAGTAGAAAATATACTTTGATATAATTAGCATAGTTGCACTTAAGAACTTTGCTAATCTTATTGTTACTTGGTAAATATTCTAAGAAATAAATGTCAATGTTTGCAATGCTGACAACTTGGAGAGAACGTGACAACGTTGTTTTCTCCATAGCGTGCGGGTCGACACATCTTATCTCTGCGTAACTGAATATCTAAATCTTATCGCATCCTTTGACGCCGCCATGGTAACCGTTTGAGTAGCGCTATATTACACACCGTCTACTAAGGTCCATGACTATAACAAACAGCTCTCGTTACAACAACACCCTACAGCTGTTTACTGCTTACGACTCACTCTTGGCGAGTCGTCGCCTTCTTAAATACCTCACTGATAAGTTCAAGACTGTTCCAGAACAGTCTATATTCTATCATCTTCCAGAAGCGTAACTTAATCTATGCCGGAAAGTCCTTTATCTCAGCTATCTTTATTTGCCGGCTCTTTTGTGTACACAAGCCGCGCTATCGTAGATAACGGCTTCGCAACAATATTTAATGAGTAAGTTTCTCATCAATTCTGGTGTACGCCTAATATACTTTCCTGAGTGTCCTGAATTACTGAGGTGGAAACGATGAGTCATAAAGATAATATTGTCAGCCAATTATCGGTAGGTACGACCAACTGGCACCTGGGTGGGAGACAGCAGGCATTTAGGCCACGCCTACCCATTTATCTTGTGGCGCTCACTGAGGGGATGGTTAGGAAAGTATCGCGAGTCATTGTACCGTCTCTTTCCCCTCCCCCTGACGTCTGAAACAATCGGGATGAGTGTCCCGAGCCGCGAAGCTTCGAGATGCAGCGATCTGCCTATATAAGCGTCACGTTGGACGACTCAGGCAGTTTCCAGTTCTTAGTCGGATCGAGAGTAGCGAGTAGCGAGTGTTACGTAATTGTGAGTGTTGCGTAATTGTCAGTGTTACGTAACTGTGTGTGATACGTGTACCAACTGTAATTCGGTAGAAATAAAGAACTATTTGTATTTCTGCAACTTGGACTTTTAATTCCACGAACACAAAAGGTCACAATATCTTCAAACCACTACTCTTATATGTTAAATTGCTGCTGAATATGAAATGAATACATCAGTAAATAGAAAGTGGTGAGATTGACAATAACGACTATAAAATTGTCAAGATGCAGGGTTAGAATGGAACAAGATTTATCAGATACGTTTACCGTGGAGAAGGGGCTGAGACAAGGAGATGTGTTATCCACACTGATGTTTAATTTAGCACTGGAAAAAGTAATCCGACAATTGCCCATAAACCCTGGAGGAACCATACTTTCCAGATCAGTACAAGTAGTGGCATATGCTGACGATGTGGCAATTCTCGTAAGGAATATAAGAGCTATTGAGGAAGTTATGTAGTATATACAAATATAAAAATTTGTAACTTAAAATTTCACTTATCTTCAAAGAAATAATGACACGTTTCTTATCATTTGTCCGGTGATCGCGACTTCATGTAAAACTCTTACACATCGTCTACCGGAAACAACAAAGCTGTCGCCATCGTTACGAATGCTAGATGTTAATATTTTCTTGTTAGTACTACCAAAATGTGAAAATAAAGCAAATTTAAAAACAGAATTGATTGACGCTATTCCAAAATTCATTACGCAATGTTTGTTTTAAACAAATATCTTTTCCCAAACCATTAAATCTATCGGACCATTTAATTGTTTTAATAATTTAACTTCAGGAATTATTTCATGGTTAAATGACCAAAATGATCTGCTACGGCCAATTTATCAGTCTGTTTATACTTAATATTACGAAAATGTCCTTTCGTTCTGGTTTCTAAATTACGTTTTGTCTTTCCAATATAAACCTGATCACAATCGAAACAATTAAACTGATAAATACCAGATTTTTTATTGTTAGCAATTTTATCTTTTTATAGCAATGCAATAAATGTTAATATATTGTATTTACTTTGAGTAACTAAAGTTATACCAAACTCTTCAAAAATTTGAAAATGTTTATTAACCCAAGGATGGTAAGTAACTTTTTAAAATTATAATCGTATTTAATTCTTCTAAGGGTATAAATATCATTAACAGTTTTTTATATTTGAATTTATCATTTTTTATTTATCAAGTCTTTATTAAAACCATTAATTAAACCACCAGTGAACGTTAGTAAAACCAAATATATCAATAAGGGAGGTGATGGGGACGCAAGAAGAATAGAACCTACAGTTAAATTACATGAGAAGGAATATCAAAGAGTGGAAACATTTAAATACCTGGGACCTATAGTAACAGTAGATAGTAAAACATCATTGGAAATTCAAGAAAGATTAGCAAGTGGTAACAGATGTTGTTATGCCTTGCAGAATATGTTTTGATCAAGGAACGTCAGTAGGAATATTAAATACAACTGTATTGAGACCAATAATAAAGTATGGTTCAGAAAGTTGGGTGTTGACAGCCAGAGAAGAACAGTGGTTATTACGGTGAGAAATGAAGATTTTATAATAATAATTTGAATCGCACACAACGTGCAAACAAGATTGTTCTTAGTCTGTACAAAATTTCACCAGTGACTCTGTTCTCATCTAACAGTGCAACACATGATATCTCTCACACTGGTCGTCGCATTTTATACACACACAATCTGGGCCGGGTTCGTGGAATTTCTGTGTACTGCATAGCTTGTGGTGAAATCCATGCACAGAAAGTTCGTATCCTCCCTGTATCCATTCACGGCATGTCATGGCATCAGTAGCATAGAATTCGTCCGATATTTGCATTTTTCTCGTGTAATTCACGCAGCAGGTCCTGATAGTCGTTGGCAGTAAGAGCTTCAGTCGCAGGTCCTCTATGAAGAAAGGTTCTCTGGCTAGTTATATACGTGTCGAGAGGGCGTGTATTTAGAGAGACAAAACACCCTTTTCTAGTATATGGCCTTTAACTTCTCTATTTTTTTCAAGGATTTTCTTCTTTAGATGTACCCATTTTTTCTAGCCCATATGTTGCAACGGGGTCAAATTTTAGTTCAAATAGTTGTAAGGCTGTTTCCAATGATAGTTTGCTTATTGACTTTATGTCACTTATGGCTCTTATAGCAGCATTTACTCTGTCGTTTATATGGCGTGTGAATACGTTTCCAAGTGTCTGGAGATTAATCCCTAGGTACGTGAAGTTGGTGACTGATTTTAGCGGTGTTTCTCCCATGTAGAAGATGCTGCATTTGCCCCCTTTTCTGAAGTTCGTGGAGACAGTTTTGTCTGCATTAAGTGTTAGTTCATTCTCCTTTGCCCAGTCCACTAATTGGTTGAAAGCATTTTGTAGGTCACCCTCTGAGGCTGAGGTCAGTGCCATGTCGTCTGCATACATTAGCAGGTTTATATTTTAGGATTTTATTGCCTGTACGATGTCTGCCGTGGTTACGATGAACAGCATTGGGCTTAATGGGTCCCCGTGCAGTACCCCAACAGTCTGTTGTATCTGTTCGACTTGTCTATACCATTGTTTATCTCCACCCAATTTTGGTGAGAAGGTCTCTGGTGACTGGTAGCAGGTAATGCCCTAGGCCAAAAGCATTTTCCAGTTACTGCATTAGAATGGTTCTATTTACTGTGTCAAATACCTTTGTATAATCGACAAAGATTGCATGCAGCTATCTGGAGCGATAAGAGAGTTGGACGGATGGAGAATGTGAACTAACTTGGAGTAACAGAGCCTATTTGGACAACCAAATATAGTAGTGAAAATTAAATAAGGAAGGATAAGGTGGCCGTGTGAAGAGAATGCCGGAAACCAGTGTCGTTAAGAAGATATTCACAGGAAAGCTGGATGACAGAAGGAGAAGAGGAAGACCCAGGAAAAGATAGTAGATGATCTAGAAGCTGACTTGTGAAAGCTGGGGATTAAAGGCTGGAGAAGAAAAGCAGAGAACCGAGTGGAAAGGAAGAGGGCAGTTAGGGAGTCCAAGGGCCTACATGGCCTGTAGTGCCAACTATCACCATCATCATCATCATCATCAGTAAATAAATCCAAAATTAAGGCTTTTAGAGGAATGAATCCAATTAGATCAAAAATAGTGTTATACAATATAATAATTGATCAGATATCATACCCCAAGTATTTAGGATGTAATGTCTCGTATTAGGAAGAAATTTGTGTACCAGTGAAACATATAACAGTCACATTAAAAATAACATTAAAAAAATAAGGCACGTAAAGGCTCCATAGTAAAAGTGTACAAATCAACGGTAGTACCAACTCTGACATACGATCAGAAACTGTAGGAGCAATAGCTGGGTACACTAAAAAAGATAACAAACTGAACCAAGAATTAAAAGTATAAGAAATAAATCACAGTAATCATATATTTTAAAGTTGTGTTCGTTTACAATTTTTTAAATAAGTTAACTGACTTTTGAAGTTTTTCCTCCGTCTTGTAAAATGACGGGATTATCTGCATGTACCAAAATTTTAATTACAATTCCTTCAATATGAATACACAGATGGCGCTTCCGCTTTCCATTTACGAGGGGCACTATTTATATTTTGAGCCTAATAATTAAATTTCTGATTGAAAACTTCTTTTTTGCTTTTCAAAATATTCTCCTTTATGATCAATACAGTTTTGCATCTGTTTGAACCATTTGTAAAAGCATTTATTCCAGTCTCCTTGAGCCAGCTCCAAGACATGGTATTTGAAGTCATCAACGGCTTCTTCTGCCGACGAAAATCGTTGTCCACGAATTTATTCTTGCTGCTCGGGAACTAAACGAAATCATTAGGTGCAACCCTCAATGCTGTAGGTCCATCTAAAGTTTCCATTGGAAAGTTTGACATTGTTGACCATAATCTACTTCAGTCATTTTGTCAATATAGCGTCATTTGTTTTGTCTACATTAATTTAAAAATTGTGTCACAACGTAAAAATAACCGTGCAATGTTTTATTACGACCTTCGACGTAGATTATAAAGACAACAGAACATCTATCAAATAACTTCCACATTTGGAGAGGAAGCTCCATCCTGTGCCACGCAGAAACGCCGATATAACGAATTTAATCGTGGTCGCTGTTCGCTCAATGATGAAGTTCGAGAAGGTCGTCCCAAAATCAGTTGTTGTGCCAGAAAGCATTGATGCTGTGCAAAATTTAATAATACAAGATCGTCATGCGAAATATTGTAAGATTAAGACAACCTTAGGCATTAGTTCCACCAGTATATATAACATATTCCTTATGCATGAGACAGCAAAAAGGATTAGAGAACACGAGGGCAGAGATAGGAGTAGTAATGGAAAAAATAGGAATGGGAGATATATGGAGATTAGAGGAAAGGAATGCAAATGATGTGGGTAAATTAGTAAAATACAGAATAGAAGACATAGCAAGGCAGGATATTTGGGAAAGTCTAGAAAATATGAAACCATTACAATTTTACAAGCAAATAAAATGAAATTGGGGACGAGAAGCACACAAAGATTCCTGCAATAGGCAAGAGAGAGAAGGGTTAGCTTGGATGAGAACAGGAACAATATTTCTATGAGGCATAAGAGGTAGGGAAAAGGGAATTTTTGAATTGTTTGGGGGAAAAGAAACATAGAACACTATGTAAGAGAATGCGAGAATGTGGAGAAGAAAGGTTTGGGAGGAAAAATAGGAGAAGGTAGAGAAGAGGATAGTAGCTATAAAAATGTTAACAGGCAGGGAGGAAAAGAAGGTAAGAAGTATTGGTGAGTTCTTGCAGAAAGTAAAAGAAAAGTGGGCCAGAAATGTAAAGAATATAAGAAAGGAAGATGAGGGGGAAAGAATTGAGCTAAGTAACAAGGAGGCATGGAGGTTAAAAGTTACCTGACAGAGCAGAATACCAGGCTGTCATGTAAGAGCAACAAGGTAAAGACAAATAAATGCAGCCAAAAGTTGTAAATTGTAATATTTTGGAATATGCACATTAAATAATTCAATAAAATATTCCATGATTATTTAGCCGTGAAAAGGGTTCCCCTCGTTGGATTCCACATAATTTGACGCAATCTCAAAAGATTCTCATGTTGATTGGTGTAAAAAACTCAATAAATACAATGGCGTTGCCTCAAAAGACGTATATAAGATTATAACAGGTGACGAATCATGGATCTATGCATAAAAGCCGGAACGTAAACACGAGTCAGCTGTATGGTTCTTTCAAGCTGAAGCAAATGCAACAAGCAGTTTGAAGCAAATGTTCGGCAGCTTTTTCATCAATATTGGCCATGTCGTAACAGTGCCTTTAGAGGAACGTAGAACCTCTACGCCGAATGGTACACAACCATTTGTTTGCCGAAGTCTTCGGTGAAGTAAGGAAAACCAACAAGAACCGTAGGATCGTTCTTCTTCAAGACAATATCAAAGGTTATCCGCCATAGAGTCCAGATTTGGCACCCAATGACTTCCTTTTGTTCCCATACATCAAGAATAAATTGCGTGGACAACGATTCTCGTCGCTAGAAGTCGATTATGGCTTCAGAAAGCATGATTTAGAGGTGTCTCAAGCAGACTGGAATAAATGCTTTGACAAATGATGCAAACAAAGCAAAAGTGTATTGGTAACAAAGGAGAATACTTTGAAAAACAGTAAAGCAGTTTTAAGTTAAATTACTTTTTTTAGTTATTAGGCTTAAAATACAATTAGTGCCACTCGTAAGGCATATTAGTTAAATACACCTCAAGTAAATGAATAGATATGTGAGAATGATATGCGTAAGGTTAAGTGATTGTGAGTGCAGTGCATCAGATTTTGAATCACGGGTGCGAAAATGCTAGAGAAATCTGGATGTGAAACCAAACGCGTGTGTAATTTCAGCTATGCACAAAGCTATTGAGGTGCAGTATATGACGGTGCAGTACATAGATAATCTAGGAGATTTGCCCGCCTCATGAGTATTATGACGTTATCTCTCGGTTTAATTTCCCTACGAGAATATTAACCCGAAGAGCATCATGACTCCAAATATCACACCAGAGTTATCTTTGTTGTTCAGTCACTTCAGGTACTGGAGAACTGCATTACCACTTAACCATCATAGAATCAAGTGTAATTCTACCGTCAGCTTTCTCGGAGAGAAATCGTGCAAGTGTGTTTGTGGTCGGGGAGTGGTAATTTTGGAAATCACAATTATTTTGATAACAATTTTGCTATAGAAGAGCACCATACCTACTCCCTGATGAAGATAATCTACGGGGGCTAATCAACAAAGATTGCTTCTGATTTTTTTCTCAGATATTTATTACTGCAATTCAATGTTTACATGATCTTTTTCAAAGCAGTCCCCTCTTACTTCAATGCACTTTTTATAGCGTCTCTGCCAGTCCTTGAACACGTGCTGCAGAGCATTCTTTGCCAGGTCCTTGAAATGTAAATGTGTAGTGTTTAACGCCCGCTTTTACTACATATGGCACCGCAGGCGATGACACTCATGATACATGAGGTGAAGATGGAGCACCGGTGGAATGAGATGGCGGGGGAAACCGGAGATCCCGGAGAAAACCCGCCCCAGCGCCATGTTGTCCACCACAAATTTCAATTTGCGGTCGCCTGGGATCGAACTCGGGCCGCCTTGGTGAGAGCCAAGTGGTCTAACCACTGAGCCACAGCGTTCAGGAGGTCCCGAGTTCGAATCTCGGTTAGGATCAGTTACCTGGATAAAGTTTTTACGGGGTTTTCCTTTATCATGATAGACGAATGTCAGGTAACTCTAAGCTCTATGGACCCTGGACTCATTTGAGCATCATTCATTCACTGTCCAATATGACTTAACGTTGGACGACGTAAATTACAACAACAAAAACATCTACCAGGATTAGGATTACTATGGATAGCGTTCGGAACCCAAATCTGTGGTTTATTGTACCTAAGCCCCTAGTTGGGGCATACTCGGGAGGAAGGATGAGGCGAGAGGAGACAGAGGGCGACCGATATAAAGAGTCATGACAGCGCCGAAACTCCTGCCTACTTCCACTCTGAAAGAGATCACCAGGTAAGAGATTGTGTGTAATGATAATGGAAATTAAAATGAAGGACGGGAAATTCTTGGGATGTAATTAACTTACACAAAATTCTCTTGGATATCCGGGAAAACCCCGACAAAACACATGGTTCAGGTAGGTCGACCACGGGAATAGAACTCGGACCTCCCTAATGCGGGCTAGAAAGCTGCATTATTTTGTAGTCTTAATGATTGTTAGAACTTTCTGAACACTTGGTTTCTTTTGGATTAGGTTGGTATGCTTTACTGAAACCGCTACCGATGTAGTAGAGCATAATTTAATTTCTTTTTCTATGTAAATAACTGCTGGGAGTCATTATCGCCGTTCTGCATGCTATGGCTCCATTTTACCCTATTGTAATCATCGTTCGATTTTCAATATTATACCTTCTCTTATTTATTCGTTTCGTTTGTCTATCATTACCCACTTTGTACGTTAGACAAGGTAACCTCGTGTCTTGCATTGTAGCGTGAGCGGATTGCCTATTGGGCGATGGTTCTGGGACACCGAAACGATTATCGTGATTGCTTTCGATTAATGTCTGACCTCACGTAGTCAATATTTTCACATTAGGGATAGTTGCTTATCTGGAACGTTCGCTTGACTTGAGATTCGATGACCGCAACGAATTTAAAGCTTTTTCCTATGGTTTGGCAATTAGCCAAATTTGCTATCGCGAAGTTCAAGAATTATTATTGCGAAGTGAGTCACTTTAAGGCATTGTTTCAAGGTTTTACTTAAACTATCAATTTAATCACTTATTTTTTATTTTTGTGGGTGTACAGATGTCTTCTCTCTGTCCACATCATAAAACTAAAATGATAAGTCGGTTAAATACCTAATTTTATCCTAATTTCAACGTCTATCTAGAACTCAGTAAGGAATTTTAAAAAATAATGCATAAATAAAATTAAAAAATAATAGTAACAGCAAATCCCTACAATTCAAATCCTCTTTGCATGAAACATATCGTACTGATTTAATAAAAAATGGCCATAAGGATTGTATTAAAATCCCCTATGCTTAAAATACAGGGTGTATATAAATGAATATCGGGGTTTCAACTCTTTATAATTTTTATTACATCCAACTTACAGTTATAAATGATATGTCAAATGAAAAAGCGACTCAAACAGTTTGACCAAGAACCTTATAAATGTTCAATGTGACTACATCTTGTCACACGGCACACATCAAGTCTATAGCCGAGTTCTTCCCGAACGTTGATAAGTGTGTGTTCAGTAATTGTAGCAACAGCTGCTTCAATCCGGTTTCTTAATTTAGGGAGGTCAGCTGGTAGCGGAGGCACACACACACACACACACACACACACACACACACACACGCGCGCGCGCGCGCGATCGTTGATGGAGCCCCAAAGGTAAAAATCGCGTGGCGTTTGTTCAGGAGAACGTTGAGGCCATGCATAGCAAGCCCTGTCTTTGGGGCCTTTACGGCCTATCCAGCGCTCGGATACACTCACTTTCAACCAATAGCGTACTTTGTTATGTCAGTAAGGGGACACCATCTTGCTGGAAAATTATGTTCTCTGGCTCAGTTTCTTCCAACGGAAGGAAGAGTCATTGCTCTAGTGGATCAAGGTAAGAAGTGCCAGTTACAGTAGGTTCACCAAAATAGAAAGGCCCATAAACTGTTTGCCGGGATACGGCACCAAAAAACATTCACTTTAGGGGAACCTCGTTGCATTTGTATCATCTCGTGAGGATTTTCTGAGCCCCAGAGGTGCACATTATGAGTGTTAACAACTCCACTAAGGTGAAAAGTCGATGCATCACTGAAGACAACACGGTTGATAAAATCGTCATCGTCATGAAACATGCCGTTTGCGAAGTTGGCACGTAATCCGTGGTCTGTAGGCTTTAGAGCCTGTAATAACTGTAAACGGTAAGAACGTGGTCGTAAGCGTTTTCTTACAACTTTCCAAAGAGTCAACACAGGAACTTGTAATTCACGACTAGGCTTCCGGACTGATTTCTTTGTGCTACGAATGAACGACTCTTTCACTCGCTCAATAGTCTCTTCACTTACTCTTGGTCGCCCCGTGCTCTGCCCTTTACAAAGGCAGCAGGTATCTTCAAACTGATGATACCATCTACGAATGTTATTATCACTAGTAGAATCACAACCGAACTTAATGCGGAACGCACGTTGCAAAGTAACTACAGATTCGGTCTTTGCAAACTGCAAAACACAAAACGCTTTCTGTTTACTAGTCGCCATCTTTACTACTACCGCTGTCTAGCGGATTGCGGCAGAAATATTGCATGCGCACTGGTGCCAACAAACAAAACTGTTTGAGTTGCTTTTTCAATTTGACATATCATTTTTAACTGTAAGTTTAATGTAATAAATATTATAAATAGTTAAAACCCCGACATTCATTTATATACATCCTGTATTTTAATGACAAGTTAAATTTAGACCTTATATTTTCTTGGAATAATCTTTCAACAGCTCTTCATTTTAACTACTTTTGAATAACTGGTAAACTTTGAGACATAGGCAAAACCTTACTTCAGAAAAAAATGAAGATCTCGTTCAAACATAATTGATGACAAATTTCCGAGATAATTCTTATTTTTACTATTCCTTTGTGGAATACCCTTATTATCTTTCTTTCCTTATTTCTTACTTTCTTTCAATACTTTCTACTGTCCATGCGAGGAGATAGAGATTCAATGGCATGTGATTAGCTCTTAAAAAATTGAATAGCGAAATTGTATCGATCAAATAATTGAGAAACATTGTGATTAAAATACTATACAAATATAATATTTTGTAACATAAACCTTCACTTATCTTAAAATAAAATAATGAACATTTATTATTAATTGATAAGGATCGCGATTTGAGAAAATTTATTCACAGCATCAGCTGAAATAACGATCATTAGATGCCACTATATTTTTACCAGTACTACCAAGATCTGAAAATAAAATGCACTTAAAAACAGAATCGACTGCCGGTATTTCAAAATTCACTAAGCGATGTTTATTTTTAAATAGATATTTTTCCCCAAACCATTAATTCTATCGGAGCATTTAATTTTTTTTAATAATTTAACTTCTGGATTTATTTCATGGTTAAATCAAAATGATCTGCTACGGTCGATTTATCAGTCTGATTGTACTTAATGTTACGAAAATGTTCTTTCGTTCTGGTTTCCAAATTACGTTTTGTCTTTCCAATATAAACGTTACCACAATTTAAACAATTAAATTGATAAGTACCAGACTTTTTATTACTAGAAATTATATCTTTTTTAGAGAAATGTAGTCAATTTTTAATTCTATATTTACTTTGGGGAACTAAAGTAATATCAAACTCTATAAAAATTTTTGAAAATGTTTATTAACCCAACGATGTTAAGCAAATTTTTTTTAAATTATAATTTTCTTTTATATTTTTAAGGGTAGAAATATTATTAACAGTTTTTTTATATTTAAATTTTTCAATTTGCATGTATAAAGTCTTAATTAAAACCATTAATTAAAGCAGTATTAATAATATGTTTATATTCTTTATTAAATTCTTCTTTATACAGGGCTATATTTATTAATCTATAAATCAAACTATTAAAAACAGCAAATGTATGTGAAAAATGGTCAGAACTTTTATTTTTATGTAATTATCGATATGAGCAGACTTCCTATAAATAACAAAGTTTATTTTTTTTATTATTGTTAAATTATTAAAACACTGCTCCGAAATATTTAATAGTTTGGAAAAGTATTTATTTAAAAAAAACATCGCGTAATGGATTTTGAAATACCGGCAGTCGATTCTGTTTTTAAGTGAAATATTTTCAGATTTTGGAGACTGTTGAAAAATAAAAAGAAAATACTGAAAAATGTCTTGTATCTTTATTAGGTCGGAAACTTCTCAGACCACCTATGTATTTCCCTATTTTCATTATATTTAAAACAAAAATTGTAGTAAAACTATTTTCTGGGTTAACGTGAAATAGAAGTGCAAGGTTTACGAAGAGTAAGTTTTTGAAGAAGAGATGTATAAATTCCGTGAATATACTATATTAGATACTTTTAACATTGCTTTTAAATTGCTATTTCTTGTCGACATGTATAAGGATTCTTTTGTGAAAGAAGCTAACACGCATTCAAAACCAGCCTCGATGGCATTAGTACAGCATCTGCAAGCTTTAGTACGGAGTGGCGCTGACGGCAAGTTTTGGTTCCGCCATTTCTTTACCACTGGCGACACATTACGGTAATAATGCAAACTAGCAGCAGCTGACAACATTTATAGTGCAAAATTATGTTTTCACCAGCTTTGATTAAGTGCTTGGCAATGGAAGACGGTGAATCCATTAGTGAAAGTATAAACATGTCTTCTTCTGCACTTTTTAAGATACAGCTCAAAGTTGGCCCTACATTCTGTCAGTTATTTAAGAAGATCCGCTGTTAATAGTTTAATAAAAGTACACTAATGATAATAATATGTAAAAATGGGGAAAATCAAACGAAACCAACATGAATAGTCCGTGCATGTAATAACCAATAGGCTTCCAATGTATTTTCATATCAGTTTGATAATAATTTAATATCCCGACGCTGAGTGATTGTTTTGAATTGGTCCTCTTAGCAGAAACAGCAAAGCAACATATAAAAAGGTGTGTCTTTATATCGAAATTTATATCAAGAAATATTTCGGTAATGATAAAATCGCCCAAAAAGCATAAAATGTATACTGTACAAGATCAAGATTTTTTATATATGTAGTAAGAGTCTATCTGTTTGCATTCCGTGAAGAGGTGTTTAGCGGTGAGCTGCATGTTGCAGACTTCACAGTAAGGTGGATTGTTTTGGCGAGGATGTGTGGGTGGGTTAATGTGACCAATTCGAACACGTGAGATGATCACTTGATTTTACCTTTTTAGAGAGCCGACGGGTGAACAACCATTTCGTACCGTGTACAATTTTTGTGGTTGAGCGTGGTTCCAGGTTTGTTTTCATTGCATTTTGAGTTGCCTGCTGAGGTGGTTTATGGAATTTTGGTAAGGAATCTTTTATTGTGCTTTTATTTCTGTAAGCTGACAAGCATCTTTGGCGGCTTTGTCTGCATCTTCGTTCTCTTTGTCTCCGCAGTGTGAAGGAACCCACATAAAGATGATCTGTTTGTTTTTATTGAAGGCCGAGAGGTACAGGCTATGGATATCCTGAGATAACTGCAGATCTGTTGAACGATCTCTAATACATTGAAGGGAGCTTATTGAATCGGTAACTATAAGAAAATTATCCCCACTAGAATTGGAAATGTAAATTAGAGCTTCTTTGATGGCATGGAGTTCACAGGAGAAAATGGAATAGTGGTTTGGAAGTTTCAGTTGAAGCTTTATATCTGCGGCAGTTACAGCGCATCCGCTACCGTTTCCCGTTTTAGAACCATCAGTACATATACATTTATAATTAGAATGCAGGTTTCGGATTTCTTGGAATGCTTTTCTGTAGATGGATGCATCTGTGTGAGATTTCTGGTAAACTGCAAGATCCAAGTTAAGTTGGGGTGAAGGTATTGTGACTTTGTGGGTTCGTAGAATTATAAGTCCAAGTTACAGAATTTAAAATGCTCTTTATGTCCGTAGAAACACACTTTGGTCAACCCTTACAGTAGCAACATTACGTAGCATACACAAATACAATCTTCCAAGGTCGCCGTTCACAATCAAAGAGTTCACTTTCAAATCACAGCTGTACGCACACGCAGTTCCGATTACCACTTCAACTCTGTCTCTAACTGGCGATAGCGGCTCCTTTTTATAGCTCATTCGTATTTATAGACATTTGTGGAATGTTCTCTATTCACTGTTCCAGAAATTACGGGACGAAACACAAACCTATCAGTTATCTAACTTTATCTATTTCGACAAGCCTTTTATCTCCGCGGTGCACTGTCTGTCCCTTTGTGTGCGCAAGCCGCGCTTTCGCAATAATGGGTTTGCGACAGAATTCGCCATGCTGGTAGATTATGAAATTTTCTTGGCATTACGTCAGGAATTTTAAAATCGCGTTGTTCAATGTAATACCTAATTTTGCACTGGAATGACATTACTTTTTGTGAGTTTGCTGGAGAATGTTCGTATGTGTCGGAGAAGACATATCGGTGAATCAATGATTGCTACAATTTTGAGCGCATATCTTAAGCTGAGATCTATTCTGTGGATGTCTAATAGCGGTTCATTGGTTTCCATTAACAGAGCAGACTCTAGGCTGATTCTGTATGCTCCTGGGCATATCCTTAGAGCCAAAGTTTCAATTACATTTAATGTATTTAAAACCGCTAGCGTCGCTGTATTGTACACCTGTGCACCATAGTCCAATTTACTTCTAATAACTGCTTTGTAAATTTGTAAGAGGTCACTGAGATCAGAGCCCCAATTTTTGCAGGCTAACGTTTTCATCACATTTAGTCTTCTTAAACATCCGTTTCTCAGTTCATTTACTGATCCTTCCAATTTAGTGCTGAATTAAATATTAATTATAAAATTTTGATAGTTTCAACTGATTTGATTATTTTGCTGTCTATAAAAATTGCAGATTTTGAAACTTAACGCGGTGATTTGAAAAAGCATATGCATTTGGACTTTTCATAAGACAAATTGAAACCAGCATGAGCACTCCATGTTTTAGACTTTCTAAAGTCTGTTGAAGAAGTGATAAAGTAGTGGAAGGATTTCTTTCTTTACAGAAAAAATGTCAGGTCATCAGCAAAGATGTTGTTCATAATGCTATTGATGGCTATGAGAAATAGTGTGACATTGATAACAGATCCTTGCGGAACATCTCTTCCTAAGGATTCTTCTTGGGCATGACTCCTTTATATCGAACTCGTATTTTCCATTCCTGAAGAAAGCTTTTAATTAAGTGATAGATTGCCACTGATGCCGATGTCGATGTTTTGTACCAATTACAGAGATGGGAGTTTCCAAATGGTCATTTGTAGGTAGTATGTCCTCTGCACTGTCGTAGCTCTGTGGGACGGCCGCCCTCTGTCTCCTGCCTCATCCTTCCTCCCGAGAATAGCCCACTTGGGGCATAGGTACAACAGATCAGTGCCCAATCTTTTTCGTGCGATTCTATTCTATCTTTTCTGTGAATTTGGGGTATTTCTGAAAAAGTGCACATCGCATCCTGAGAAGATTGTTGAAATTAACGTACTTTTCTGAGTCACACACAAACAAGAACATATTTTAAAAATACGTTTATTGTAGTCAGTGTCCTCAAAACGTGTATTTACTGTCAAATGTCGATATTACATTGTTGTTCTTGTTGTAAAGAAAGTAAAAAGGAAGAATTGTATTAGAAATCAGGAGTTGACTATCCATCAGAAAAGATCAGTAAGTGAAGAACAAAAGAGTAAACGGTGTCGTTATTGCCTGTCAGCCAATTGAATGCTTTGTGACGAGTCTCTATTGTTCCCGGCTCTGAGAGAGGAACTCGGAGATAACTGCAGGGCACGTGAGGCAGGGGGAAAGGTGAAATTACTGTTAGCGAAAGGTGGAGAGAGGGAATGTTGTACTCGTGGATGTATATAAACCTGACAGCTTACCATGTATTAACCGTGCAAGCCTGCTAGCTCCGATCCCACATTGGTTGCACGCTTCAGGGAATGTGATAATGATTCGTGTAGTTGCATCAGATTGCAACGTTCCTAGTTAAGCTTTAATAACGAAATATACACAGTTAATGTCAGTAGATATAATGACTAATAAGGCTCCGGATAACTTGGGAGTCTCGCGCTTGATGGTTCACTCTGATCCTAGGTTTTTCATAGTTTTCTCTGGACAGTAAGTGAATGGTCTCTTTTCACGATTTAGTTTACATTATTTATATTGTTTTAATTTACTCCTATTTTAATTCATATCATACGATGAATAAGTAAAAGTGATGAGTTAAATAATGCTCAAATGAGCCCAGGTTCCATAGACATGAAATTATTATGTGTTTCAAATGGGAAGAGTTCTCGCATGTAGCGAATCAGATGCGTTAGAGCCTTCACCGTTGCCACCTCGTTACCCCCACTCCTTTTATATTTCCCTCACTGTCTCGCACACTTGCGAGTGTTCGTGGCGCTAGATGTAAGGGAACACAAACTGAATTTTCCAAAGTTTCAGAATAATGCAGTTGTTGGAATCACAATTATATTCGTATATTAAGCAAATGTTTTAAATGTTCAGTTTAAATTTAACTATAGTTTATGAATTACTTATATTTCTAATCCAACGAAAATACCAGCTGTGCATCCGTATCGCTGTGAATGTTACTTACGTTAAGATATAATTCGTCATTGTCATTGTCTTCAACGTCTGAGTACTGTAAATTTATGTTGATAGGTTCCAAAATCTCGTTACGCGCTATTTCTTTCCAAAAGTCGTCTTCTTGCAGATAATCTGATGCCTCACGCAGTTTTCCCAGTCTTGTTGTGTTCCTTGTCAATTTCTTCGTGAATAAGTCGTTCAACGTCAGTCAGTTTAAAAGTATTATTTCTGTTTGCAACATACTTTGAGCCCACACTATCTCAATTAGATTGTTCTGGCAGTAGTAAGGGGGAAGGTGGGTCTTGTCTCATTGATCCAGCTGATACACTTTTTCACGGAGGAGTAACTGAATAATGCTGCTTTGAACTCTCTAGAGTAAATAGAGATTACGGACCATTCATAAACAAAGATATAATGTGACCAGACACGTTCTGCCAGACTAGCAAGAAGTGTATCGTTTCCTCTCATCGAATTTAAGAAACACCTTGACTTATTCAAAGTACATATTTCTTTTATCACGTCGTGTCAAATGTTTACGTTTCAGCTCTGGGTAATTTCAAATATACGTTCACGCATACATGCCAACCAATAATGATATTCATTACAGTGCGTACGTCGCAATGCATTGTTATAATTTAATGGCATCTACTTTATTAATTTGTATTAGGAAAACTATTTGAGCTAAAAATATGGGGTTTTTACGGCTATGTTAGATACATTCCTCTCTACCTTCCACGTGGATCAGTTTTGACAAAATCTGAATTTTTGTCTTAGCGCGAATCGTATTTATTAGAGATTGATTAATTTGACGCTCGTTACACACCACTTCACAACACCGCAGGACTCCCATTGGTTGCTCAACTAGTAGCGCTCAAGGACAAACACATTTGAAACACATATTATACATTCATCTTTCAGGATAAGGGAGAACCCTGGAAAAAAAAATACGTTATCCAGATAGCTCACACTGGCCAAGGTTTGAACCTAGAACTCTCGAAGCAGAGGCGGACAGGCTACCACATACACTACAGAGGCGGGCTTATTTGTATTTGACTACATGTTCTTCTTATATCTCTAGAATTTATTGTAAGCATTAAACATGGTGGCAATTCAGATTTTGTGGAACATGGGAATACTTATGGACACAAACGTCAAGTTCGGGGAATTAACTCTTCTGGAAGGATAACCAGTTATTTTCAGCCTTTGATGAAAGTAGTGAATCCGACCAAACTGCAGTGACAGTGAGCAAGTTAGTGGTCTATCACCTGTCAAACATAACCTAAGTTACAGTAGCAAAAAGTAGTAAAAACAAACTAGCAAAAATTATATACTGTGGTTCAGATGTAGCAACAAAAGAGCTTGTCCCCATTGCCTCTGAAGAGTACTGCCAATTTTATAGGTTTACAAAACAGTCTTGTGCTCTTTGAGGTTCATAAAAATAAGGATAGCCTGTATGATGAACTCTGCTCTTTAAAACATGTAATAAGTTCAGTAATTTCCATTGAGGTGTAAGAAAGTGGGTGACTGTAAGTTTGAGGCAAAATCCAGAGTTATTAAAATGCATGAGATAAATAAAATTCTTGGTTTTGTTCTCAACATGCAACGCTCATACTGAACAATATTTTCGTTGATGAACAACAAGTGATCTCATAATAGAAACCGTGTAGTGTAAACCTAATAAAAGTTGAGTTATAAATTAGTGTCAATTTTTATAACACTTTTAAAGAATTTGTGGCCAAAAGTATACAAAAAGTACAGTTTGAAGTAAGGTCATGGGTAATTTGTAATATTTAATACTGGTTTTTGTTTATTTGATGTACAACTAATATACATATATATATATATATATATATATTAACGTTTGTCGTTCACAAAATCTCCAGGACGACAGAATCAATTTGCCTAATTTTGGTTTTAAAATATTTGTGTAAGTCCAAGGAACGCTTAAAAGGTAACAAAAAGCCTGAAGCGATAATGAACCGGGTTATTAACTAAATATAAAAGTACACACGCAAACTTTTACGGCACACACAAACCTTCTTTTATTTTCGACAAGCAAAAGCATTACAAAAGAGAAAGATATTTCTCTCCTTGCCAAAGTCTTCAAAGATATTTCACTTACCATTGCTATAAATAATGAAAATTATACCTTGCGAAGATTAGACACAAAATTGTTTCTGAACGCACTATAACACTATAAATATTGTCACCCGAACGTTAGAACTCCCTATAGAACCGGCCAGCGACAGCAGCAGGAGACGGAGGCGTTTGGACACGTCCACTCGTTTGTCTTATAGCGGTAACGAGGGGTGGCTGGAAAAACATTACTGTGCCGTATCTTTCCACTGCCCTTGATTTCTCAAACTTACGGGATATTTCATCTAATCCGGAACCTTCTAGATTGGCCAGCTGGTCCTATATAAGCAACGCGTCGGGCTGGAGAAAGTCAGTGCTTGACGAGCTAGTGAACGAAAGAGAAGACTGTGTGCGTGCATCGGAACGGTAACGGACGAACTGGTGAATTGTAATTGTGTGCATTACGTAATTCTGTGTAATTGGCAAGTGTTCAACTGTAAGTCGGTGGAAATAAAGAACATTGTTGAGTTTGTGTAATTGGACTTTTCATTTCACTAACCCACAAAGTCACAATATTTGACCACAGACAGTTGTTCTAAACTATTGGTGAATCCTTGGATACTTTTTCTATAATTTGTGTTTGTGAATTCGGGAATGTGAATTGAATTGGACTGAATTGACACAAAATTAATTGAATTCTTTTGTGATCTTTTGAAGTTCGTGGAAACTTTTTTACTACGCCAAGGAGAATATAGCCTGACTTAGGTCGCAGAAGCCATCAGATTTCACCTGCTGACCCGACTGATGAGCAGCGAGACTCACATAATGTTAATAGTCGTGCTGCTATGTCAGAATTGCGTTCTAGAGTGTATGTTTCTTCCGGGGGAGTTGGTTTCGTACATATTAGTTGACACAGTTATAAACCAGGATGACATAGTCAATTATACCTGAGTTTTAATTCATTAGAATTGTCTGGACTCCCATCTGACAATTTAAAATTATAAGTAGGATGAGTTGTGATCATGCTGAGTAACATTAATCAAGCACCATTGTAGAATGGAATGAGACCAATTGTGAAAAAGCTAATGAATAACGTCATCGATGCAAAAGTCATCAAGGGAAAGTACAAAGGAGAGGATATCTTGATCCCACGCATTGTTACCTTAGGATTTTAAGCCTCTACAATTTCCGTAGTTTGGCCATTGCTATGAGCATAAGTAAATCACAAGGGCAGTCGTTGGAAGTTTGCGGGATCAACTTGGAGTTTCCCTGTTTCTCTCATGGACAATCATACGTCACGTGTTGGCACCTCGGAAGACTATCTTTACATATTTACGCACTATAAAAAGACAAAAAACTATTGTTTATCAGAAACCTTTAAATTTATTAACTTAATTGTAACTGTGTTGGATTTAAACTTCAACCCCGAATTGCAGAATAAATAATTAATTAATCTGAATTTGTTATGTTTATGTAGATAAATTCAGACAACTTTTACTGACAGCACGAAGTTGGCCAGGTCGGCTAGTATACCTATAAACTTAACCCATCTCTCTAATTGTGAAGAAAAAAGTTGGCAACCCTACTTGAAACCACTAGTAAGTAATATTTCCGGAGTAGTACACTACCTTCAATGCTTATGGCAAGAAATACAAATTTTTCTGAGTCATTAGGTTTACATTCAAATATACCGTTAGCTTTAAACACCTTGTATTTGAACTTAAAATCGAAGTGGAAAATTTAACTGGTATTGCAAACGTGGCGTCTACGGTAACCGTAATTTTGATGTATTTTAAAGCACAATAAAAGGTAGAAAGAGTTTGACAGGTTATTCCCAGCGGATAGGGGTACTATTGCCACATATATCACCTGGTCACCCAGCTCGCTCGTTCATAACCTATTCTGTGGTAACCCATATGGAATTGGTGGTCATTGTGGCCGTACACAGAAGCTCTCCAGGATTAAGCGCTACAGAATAGGTGCTTTTTGCAGTTAATCCGACTTCCTTTGTCCTGAAATCTGCCAAATGTTCCATCACCAAACTCTCACCGCATCATCTCCATCATCCACATCTCTTGATTTGACTCGCACCCATCTACTGTGGCGGAGTATTCAAATACAAAATGTCAATCTATTCGATTCTTGAATGTTTTGGGTTAGTAAAATTAAAAGTCCAATTTTCATAAATTCAAAATATTCTTTATTTACGTAGAGGCCCAAATGACCTTGTTGTCGACGGGCCCTAAAACACCACACACACACACACACACACACACACACGTAGAAATACACTTTGGTCAACCTTTACAGTAGAAGAATTACGTAACATACACAAATACAGCCTCCAACGTCTTCTGCCACACCCACAAACAAACGAGTTCACTTTCAAAACACAGCAGTACGCACACGCAGTTCCGATTACCACTCTCTCCCTTGGACCGGATCGAGGTGCTGGCTGGCTGGCTGTATAAAGCCAAAAGGTTTTTGCTGCGTGCCCAACCGTTACGGGTTTTACCACAGGTAAGTTATTTCATTTCCGGATTTTTTAGGATGTATGTGGGTTTTGAGATTGAAGATTCTTGTGAGGTTACAATTTTGTGCCTTCGGGATGAAAGGACAGGATGCAATACCTTGCACCCTGATGCTTTCAATTTTGTTTAAATTAGGGAAAATTTTGATGCCAAACAGCTTAGGAGAATTATGTGGAGCTCAGCTTTAGCTGCTGTTAGGATTAGCTCCTGGGTTATCTCGGGTGCCGGCAAGCCATGCGGGTTACCCGGTGTTCTCTCTCTCCCTTGGCGAGTCGCGGCTTCTCTTATATACGTCCGCTCAATGTTCAGGAAATTACCGGTATTTTCTGTAAGACTAGAACTTTCCAGTTATCTACCTTTATCTGTTTCGGCAAGCCTTTTTATCTCCACGCTGCCTTTATCTGTCTCTTTCTGCGCGCCGGCCGCAACAATGCTCCCAACAGTATGTATTCAAATACTTTTCGGATTAATGCAAAGTTCGAATACTTCTCGCTCGAAACTCGGATATGTGTAGGTGCTCTAAGCAGGAATTTGAATCCAGATCTCGATTCAGTTTCACTCATTCTGATAGGTGCTTTCAGATCTTAAGGGTCGGTTAGCGCAGAAGGCAGAAGTGGACTGGCTGACAAATAAACCTTGTATGAGATGGTGTATTTATACGACTGGTAGGAGTACTTTAATGGGCCTCATTAAGCTACATCTGTTAATTAAAGTATTGGTATTCCACCAATTAGTGGAAGTGGTGGAAATCAGAAGAGGTCACGTTGTGAAAGGGCAAGTGTCGATTATTCTCGTTTCGATCGACAACAGTACTATAATCTGTACCAACTTAGTTTAATCCTGCTGTAAACATCTGTGCGGTAAGAGAGATAGAGAAAGTGATATTGGGACACAAGACGGTTAAGCTGTTGATTGGTTTAGTGAAGTTAATGGGCATTTTCTTTTATTTGCATGAGTACGATATACCCCTCCTTTAAGTACAGTACTGTAAGTAGTATTCTGATCACTGCTCTGTGCGAGCTAATTTCGGAGAGAGAAAATTATGCAAATGTTTCGATTCTTATAAACGTAATAACCTCACATTTTATCTTTCTGCTTCACATACCACATAGATGTGTTCTGTATGATATATACAGGTTAGACAGGAAACAGGTTAAATTATACACATTAACTTATTAAGTACGATTTTTGAACCAATTAATATTCAATTAGATCTAGAACAAATAGTTACAAAATCTGAAACTTCCCAACCTGTACTAAAAGCATTAGCATTAGAAACGGTGAACAATTAATACCCACCTGAAGAATGGTTACTTATCTACACAGATGGATCTAACTTGGACAACAACTCAGGAGCAGGAATTAAGTGTGCACTGTTCTCATTCTATCAACCAGCAGGATACCACACAAAAAATTTTGATGCAGAAGTAACGGCTATTCATATTTCACTCCAACACCTTCTATACAGAATAGATAAATTCAAAAATGCTGTCATACTTTCTGATTCTAAAACAGCATTATATGCAATAAGTTCACATAAAATGAGGTCAATCCAAATTAAACAATGTCACAAAATTATTCAACAACTTCAAAAACTACAGAAAAGAATTATATTACAGTGAATACCTGCACATTGTGGAACGGCTGGAAATGAATCAGCTGATTTTGTTGCCAAAAAAGGTGCAAATTTAATTCAGAACAAAAGTAAAAGCTTATCCTTTACATCCATAAAAA
This sequence comes from Mantis religiosa, assembly GCA_030765055.1. Taxonomy (NCBI): domain Eukaryota; kingdom Metazoa; phylum Arthropoda; class Insecta; order Mantodea; family Mantidae; genus Mantis; species Mantis religiosa. The sequence goes on along the minus strand of CM060958.1, from coordinate 111,876,894 downwards.
GATCAATTAAAATCAAATATAAAAACAAACAAAAGCAACCAATATCTAACAAAGCCAAGGATAAAAAATGGAACATTTTAATTAAAAATCCAGAAATTATTCCAGAAATTCCACTTAAAGCTGCAGTAGCAAATTTTATATTACATACGGTGCATGATTATTTGGCCAAACACTTACACGGAATAGAAATTTATACAAGTCCAAATTGTCCTCTGTGCAACAAAGAAGAGGAAATGACTGAAGAACATCTTTTAACCTGTGAAGTCCTATCTGCCGGACCTACTACACAGAAATATTGGAGAGCAAGAGAGCTAATGGCTTCATTGCCAAAGACTAGCATTTTAAAACAACAACAACAACTTATTGTGTTTAATTAAGCTGCATTTTATTTAACAATTTCTGAGGACACGGCCATTATATAATACTTTTGCATTGCTATACCAGGCAGCTCTCTCTAACGAGGCCTGTATTGAGTTGAGTGCTGGTTAAGATGATATTTATAGTGTGGAGTTGCTTCTGATATATAACACTGTATTTCCTGTACATCTCCCGTATAATACCTTACAGCCCAAGAACACTTATGTAAATGCAATTTAAAATCAGTAAGCTTTTCATCATGGAGCAGGCCGGTGCTTCAGCCGAAATGAAACACAATCGAGGCAAACGTTTAAATAGCGGCGAGGGGCGAATTATCGCGCATTGTTTCGCGGTGCTTAAAGAAAGCTGGAATCGTCTATAACAATATTGAGAAAGAAACTGGTGATCTCTTTGGTGTTTACGCGATTAGAATGGAACAGCAAGCATCCGGAACTCTAAGAACACTGGGAAAATCGCGTAAATAAAACCAGCGCGTGGAGAAATACGGCAGTTTTACGAAAAGTGCTATATGAAGTAAAGTTCATGATTATTTCTTCAAAAATGAACCAACATATAGATTTAATAAGTTAATGTGCAACCCAACTTTATTTATTTATTGTCTAGAAGTTAGTCCTGCTAGTGTTGCGAAACTTATGTCCGTACATGTAGCGTCTAACACGTGGCGAGTTGAGTCAGCTCCGCCTTATTGTTTACAGCAGGATTAAACTAGCGTGAGACAGAGTGTAGCGCCAGTTAGAAAAAATTCAGAATATCTGACACTAGTAACAGTGGCATTGAATTTACACTCCCAGAAATTACGTAAAAAGCACTCGGTGTTACCAATAACTTGTTGCCACAAAAGTCAATGTACGAGAAATTCTATTCACAATTGGTGGATTGGAAAATATCGAAAGTCATAAATTCTTTCTCAGAAAATGTATTCCTAGTGTATTTCGAAGAATTGTCTAAAAATATGACATCATCGACCTTGTGGACTCACTATTCTATTTTGAAATCAACACTCAACATTAGACGCCAAATTGACCTATCAAAATGCTCAAAATTGAGTAGCTTACTAAAATGCAAATCAGAAGCATATAAGGGGAAAAAGCAAAAAAAATTTAAACCTGATAAGTTGAAAACATTTATAAATGAATAACCTGATGTAAATATCTCATGATAAAAGTAAGTTACTTTTTTAATGTTACGAATGTTTTGTTCTAATGTTTTTACATTAAACTGCGTGACGCGTTAACAACTGTTTATAGGGAAGTAACCAATATTGCTGTGCCTGCGTATTACGTACTACGTCACACTTAAAACAGTAACACGTATCGCTCAAACCAGAAATCAATACTTTAAATTGAAACCTTTATAGATCGAGCATATACAGTCGTATGAAACTTGACTACAATGGTATAACCACTCGAAGAGTGTCTCTGGAAGTGGGTGGCGGTGCCTTCCGACTGCTACCATGCCAGGACAATGTCCTCCACTGGTTGACAGAGGTTGGTAGTATAAGCGACTATGGTTTAACGGCGGGGTATTATTACGGATTTTTTTAATGAAGTGGAATGGATAAATTGAAATGGATGTAGTAGTGGAAAACTGGGAGTATAGCCAAGTTAAGATTTGTGTAGTATGGTGTAGGATTTCCCTTGGGGAGGCCTTTTGGTGTGGTATGGCAGGATGGTTGTTAAGGATTACGTGTCCGTGAACAGGAGTACTCTCTCAGGGTCCAGCAGTCCTCACCAATCAATGAAAAGTCCTGCTTCAATTTCCTGGGGATTGTTTATTCACAGAGATCTTACTTGTCTGATTGCTCTGCTTTTCTCACTTGCTGTCACTCTCGTTGCATCGCCTTGTCTCTTCGAGAATACTTAAACACACCACGTTTGAAATCTAACTCCACTATTACCTCGCCATCAGATATTAAACTAGCGCGTATTCTCCCAACCGAGTGACGCTTCTCACTTCGCCCTACTCTCGGCTTCTTCCTAGATTTGTTTGTCTATCTCCACCCCTTTTCTATTTGTTCTCTATTTCACACCTATCACGTGGTTTACTCTTCATTTTATTCGCGGAGTTTATTTCTACTATTTTACCTTATTCGCTATTTCCATTCACCTTCAACTGTGCAGCAGTCACGGGTCCATCCCCTAAAGTTGTATGACCCCTTGGCGATTAAACGGTACTACATCCTGCCTCTACATATTTTCCTTAAACCTCGTTATTGTCTCTGGCTCCGTGCTGGCGAAGGAATTTTGGTTTCTATTGTTCTATTGTTTACGTATCCTGCCTCGTCTGCCCGTTCTAACTTAAGGCAACTTTTTCCTTATATTTGTTTCATTGACACGTTATTCCTATTACTATATACCTTTGACTTTATTTCTTATATATTCCCAATTGCTTATTAATAATTCATATGATTTTATCATCCCTTTCTTACGTTCTTCCATCTGAAACCTGTGGTTTCTGCTCCAAGTAGAAGCCTGGGATGCTTGTAGGTTTCCCCGGGGTCAATGTCATATTCCCTGAGGCCGCAGATGAGATCATTGAAGTTGAGAGGAAGGGAGGTAATTAAAACGCTCGTATCACTTACGTTCCTAGCTTCGCTTCACTCGCTCGGTTAATAATAATAATAATCGCATTTTAATTACTACCATTATACTCTCGTTGCATAATATATTATTACGTATCAGATATAATATTAGAGTTACATATAAAAAGTATAAAGACTAAATTTATGCGAGGAATAAAGAAGTGTACATTACGAGCTTTGTAACTACACTAAATGAATAACTGTGTTATAGATTCGAAACCAAATTCATGCTCATAAAGCTGACATACAATTGATTTTCATGTACACCATAGCATATAAAATGTACCGTAGGTGTACGTATTTGAAGTCCTTTTGATGTGACCTTCAAAATAAGAATAATGTATTATTGTATTAATAATCTATATGTAGTTTAATATATGCAGATGTTTAGTATTAGAGGTATTATTTCTGATAAAGTTTTGAGAGAAACGTGTTTTTATTTTTAGGTTGTTGAAAAATGGTTTGCCAAATATGGCCATTGTTTTGAAGATAATCTAGCAAATATATTGCTAAACTGCTGAAATAAGTTCGTAAGGAAAACCGAATCGAACATGGTTTAACATGTTTTAAGAGGTGTGACAATCAATTTCAAACGAACGTGGACCGGTGCTCCAGTTACTGATCTTCCGATAGAAAACATCAACACTGCTGCTGCCATTGTGAGAGAGGATCGACGAATTAACTTAAGATCACTTTCTGAAATAATGAACATTTCATTGGGTGCCACCCACACGTTGGTGACAGAAACATTACACATGAGACGTGTTTGTGCGCGATGGTTTCCAAGACTGTTGATTCCCGAACAAAAGGACATTCGCATGCAGGTCTGCATGCAGTTAAAGTTGATGTTGGAGGAAGATCCGGAGTTTCTTTCAAACGTAATCACTGCTGATAAAACTTGGCTACATCTTTTTGATCCTGAGAGCAGCAACGCTCAGTGTGGAAATCACCTTCATCAGTAACCCCCAAGAAAGCAAAAGTGGTTGCTTCTGCTGGGGAAGTTATGGTCATCTCATTTTTTGATGTTCATGGAATGGTTTATCAGAAGTTGTACTTGCACGCACAGCAGTAACTGGCAATACTACAGGGATGTCCTGAAAACATTGCAAGTCCATATCGGGCGCAAAAGACCACATTTCCGTGGAGCAGGCTGGGTGCTGCACCACGATTATGCGCGGTCGCATATTGCCAATGTTGTTGCTGAATATCTTGCAAAAATTAACGTGAAGTGCATCCCTCACCCTCTCTATGGTCCAGATTTAGCCCCATGTAACATATTTCTATTCCCTAACTTGAAGAAACGCCTTCTGGGAGGCATTATCCATCATCAGAAGCAGTAGTGAAGGCTGCGGAGGCGATTTTGAAGGATCTCTAAAAATTGTTTCCAGCATGGCTTTGAAGACTGGCAGAAACGCTGGAACAAGTACATCGCATTCAGGGGAGATTATTTTGAGAAGAACCATCAAAATTAAGAGGATGAGTAAAGGTACGTTGTCAAGAAAATGTTGTAAGCATTCTTTATTGAACAGCCCTCGTATGTTGTCACCAAAGAAGCTGGAGAAATTATTTTAACAATTGAAAATGTTGTACTCATAACTCACGATAAAAGTTTAAATAGGAACTTCTGAGTGTATTCAACATTTTGATACTAGCTGTCGTGTTCTCTATGTATCATTTAAAATACGAGGTATAACACCTATTTTTAGGAGTGGGTCCAGATAGGAGCTTCTGTTTATTTTAAATACACGCGGACTCTTTCTGAATGCGTGACAGAGAGCAGCACTCTACAGTGCATAGAACTCTGTGGCAGCTACGAGAGCTAGGACTGTTTTTGATACTTAAAAGGACGACGTTTTCATTGCAATAACAGTGTGTAATCATTCGTCTTCTCCATTTTCGTGGTGTGACACCTATAGAAATTCATCGTCAGTTGAGTGAGGCATGTGGTGATGGTACCATATATGTGTGTAATGTGCGTTCCTGGGTGTGACAGTTCAATAAATGCAGAACATCGTGTGACAACAAACCAAGACAGTTACAGACATGGCCACCAAAATTGGCATTTCAGTGGGATCTGCGCACACAATCCTGCATGAAGATCTGAAAATGCTCAATCGGCGATCCTCCAAAACAGCGTTCTTCACTCGCTGGAGTATGTCGCCAGACGGCTGGTGCGAGGCCATGATGGATATTGAGTCTGGCAGAATATTGGCTCTGGTACTCGAGTACTTACAATAGTAAGTCGCCACAAACGGTGTATCTTGTATGCGAGAGTCCTTAGTGGTTTACCGGAGAAATATTTGAGTCAATTGGAGAATTTAATGTCATGAGCGCAAGTCGGCTGAGGTAGCTCAATGGGTAAAAGCGACTGGACGGAAACCAGGAGATCGGGGCGTGGAATTTATTGTTCATGTAGACTCTCTATCCAAAATCTTAGCCTATATACGGCTAATGTGAAGAAAAGATTAATTTCCATCAATTAACTTAAATGTTTAGGTTATTAAAAATCGTGTACTCGCCGTTCATATGTTCTCCTTGGAGTGCAATATGGATTTAAATAATGACTAACAGGAAACAGTTTTATAAATTAACCGCCTTCATTCACAGAGATTTCAGAATCTCTGCTGGATAAAATTTGTATGATCATAAAAGCGAGTTATTCGTTAACGAATAAATAAGTGCATAGCTGCAAGTGTAAAACTGATCGGCAGTTAAATCAGAATTGGTGCAGGCAGCGAGCATCGGCATTTTTGGCACACATCTTGTCCCCTCCACATCCTAGCCTTGTTTTTAACCAAGGCTCGCACATTGCGCATGGTCCTCTGTCTTTCTGTCTTTTTCTCTCTCACACCACACACACGGAGAGAGAGAGAGAGAGAGAGAGAGAGAGAGAGAGAGAGAGAGAGAGAGAGAGAGAGAGAGAGAGAAATAATTCACTCTTAACCAGAAGAAAACGCTTTCTTCCCTAATCATACAGGTTGAAAGTGGCGGATGGTAATCTGAAGTTTGCGTGTTAATGCTCCAAAAATGTTTTAGTACCATTGTGCTTTTGTTCCCTTCCCTGCTCCGCCCTCGTTGTCACTGTTACGATCGTTACATCATGTAACGGCAGCAGTAAACGAAGTGAATTGAAACAAAAGAGAAGCGAAATTGCATTAAGTTCAGCAGCGCCTCTTTTCGCTGACAAACTGTCACAGCAATGGAATTATTAGCAAACCTTTATGTTTGCCCTACAGAGCGAGTTCAACATCTTTTAACAGATTCAGCTGTGAAATGCTTTCACTACTCTCTCTTATGTCGCATTTCTCTCACAAATTAAGAAACGTAAAGTACAGTGTTTCATAATTACCAGTGAAGAGGCGTGACTTTCAAAGCGAGGGAAGCTCCAAATTATCAATTTCATTAAAATAAAAGAGGATAATGACTCAAAAGGTTAAGGCTCCTCTTTAGTACTCTTATGCCCGATTTTACCAACAGATGTTAAAATCGACGTTAGCAAATGTAACGTAACAAGTGTCACAGCGCTAACACTACTGTTAAATTTCTTGCATTTCACCAACCTGTTTTCTGAAAATGTTAACAAACACGTGTTATCGCCAAGAAACTTGTAAATACGGGGACTGTTCGATAAAGAATGATCACATTCCTTTTTTGACAACGTGCCTTTACTCGTCCTCATAATTTTGATGGTCTATTTAAAATAGTCTCCCCTGAATGCGATGCACTTGTCCCAGCGTTTCTGATAGTTTTCAAAGACATGCTGGAAACCATTTTTGAGAGATCCTTCAAAATCACCTTCGCAACCTTCACCACTGCTTCTGATGATGGATAATGCCTCCCACGAAGGCTTTTCTTCAAGTTAGGGAATAGAAAAAAGTCACATGGGGCTAAATTCGGACTATAGGGAGGGTGAGAGATGCACTTCACGTTGATTTTTGCAAGATATTCAGCAACAACATTGGCAATATGTGGCCGCGCATTATCGTGGTGCAGCATCCAGCCTGCTTCACGTAAATGTGGTCTTTTTCACCTGATATGTACTTTCAATGTTTTCAGGACATCCCTGTATTATTGTCCAGTTACTGATGTGTGTGCACGTACAACATGCTAATAAACCATTCCATGAATATCAAAAAATGAGATGACCATAACTTTCCCAGCAGAAGCAACCACTTTTGCATTTTTGGGGGTTGGTGATGAAGGATATTTCCTCATTGAGCTTTGCTGTTTGCTCTCAGGATCAAAATGATGTAGCCAAGTTTCATCAACAGTGATTCAATTTGAAAGGAACTCCGGATTTTTCTCAAACATCAACTTTAACTGCATGTTACCTCCATTTCAGCGATAGGCGATACCGAACATGTATGAACTTGCCTGGTTCTCAGAGGCGGGAACCAAGAGCACCAACAATGAAACTACTATGGCGTGTTTGTTTCACATTAAGCTAACAGAATATAATAAGATTGAATTTTAGTGCGAAAAAATACGACCGTAAAAAAGTTATGATCATTGTTTACTGAACAGCCCTCGTATTACAGCTATGGATGAGTTGTATAATTTTCTGAACGTACTGCGATGCGCTTTTGTTTTCATTTTCGTATGCACCTGCAAACACAGCTGAAAAAATGGCGGGTGAATCTAATCGTAAACAATAGCGGTGACACAAATTTCTCATCGATTGAGAAAGAATTGTTAATTGAATTGGTGATGAAGTATAAGGATGTCGTAGAAAATAAGAGTACGGATGCGGTGAATGCAAAAGAGAATGATGTCACGCGGGAAAATGTTGAAAACGAATTTAATTCAAATGCATGTGTCGCTACTACAAGCACCAAAAAACTTCGTCAGTATTACGTAAATTTAAAACGAAGTGCGAAGGACAAATGACTTGGACGTTTCAAGACGGGAGATGGACATAATTCAGCTAATTATAAAATCGCGATATTATTAATACTTGAAGGAAAGGCGAGATTAGCATATTCCTTTCTATGCATGTTCTAACTCAGTATTACGTAAATTTAAAACGAAGTGCGAAGGACAAATGACTTGGACGTTTCAAGACGGGAGATGGACAGTGTATTATCCACATAATTCAGTTAATTATAAAATCGCGATATTATTAATACTTGAAGGAAAGGCGAGATTAGCATATTCCTTTCTATGCATGTTCTAACTCAGTATTACGTAAATTTAAAACGAAGTGCGAAGGACAAATGACTTGGACGTTTCAAGACGGGAGATGGACAGCGTATTATCCACATAATTCAGTTAATTATAAAATCGCGATATTATTAATACTTGAAGGAAAGGCGAGATTAGCATATTCCTTTCTATGCATGTTCTAACTCAGTATTACGTAAATTTAAAACGAAGTGCGAAGGACAAATGACTTGGACGTTTCAAGACGGGAGATGGACAGTGTATTATCCACATAATTCAGTTAATTATAAAATCGCGATATTATTAATACTTGAAGGAAAGGCGAGATTAGCATATTCCTTTCTATGCATGTTCTAACTCAGTATTACGTAAATTTAAAACGAAGTGCGAAGGACAAATGACTTGGACGTTTCAAGACGGGAGATGGACAGCGTATTGTGACTTTGTGGGTTCGTGGAATAAAAAGTCCAATTACACAAACTCAACAATGTTCTTTATTTCCCCCGACTTACAGTTAAACTCTTGCCAATTACACAGAATTACGTGCTGCAACAATTACAATTCACCAGTTCGTCCGTTACAACTTCACTTGTACTCGCGATTACACAAACTCCGATACACATACACAGTTCGTACAGTCTTCCGTTGCACAATCCTTTCGTTCATTAACACGTCACTGACTAACACTGCCTTCTTACACCAAGAACTGTCCTCACTCACACTAACCAACCAACTGACTGACTAACTAAACCAACAACTGACTCAACTCACTAACTCCTCTGTCTGTCTGTAACTTTCTTTATATAGGAATATCGCCGGTTTCTCGTGTTTACAGGATTGTTCTAGTAACAGAAAGATCGAGAAACAGGTGTAGAGAAAAACAGGCGACACAGTCATGTTTTTTCCCTGACCACAGTCTGTCACCACCACAAGACAAACGAGGAGGAGGTGTGGCTAACCGAACCTCCCCTACCTTCCGCTGCCAGCTGCTTTCACAGGGTGTTTCAGCGCTCCCGTTACACTGCTCCCTTCTCAAAGCTGTTCGCCCCGAACAGCCCCATCGCAGCGTGCGAGGCGGTCCAGGTGTACCACCAGCATCTGCTCGGAGTCTCAGCCATAAGTAGCGCTGCCGTAGTTTGTGAATCATTCGGTTCGCTCCCAGGTGTCCTCCTGAAGTACCGGCGTGCACTTCCTCCAAGACTTCCGGGACCTTGCTCCGGGGAAGTACCAACTGTTCTCTCTGCGCCTTCCCATCGGGTGACTCCCATACCCGGAACAGCACGCCCACTCTGGTCTTCAACGAGTCCCATTTTGCCCAGTGCGACTTGTAGGTGGCGCTCCTCGGTGCGATGTCCTCCCAGGTTGGTCTCGTCCCTGCGTCCACTTCCCTCAAGAGTGGCCCCAAGTCTGCGTCCGCCAGCTGCTCCCTCCTCAGGCCTGCGCTATCCCAGCCTTCAGCAGGCGCTGCCACAACTATTCGGACTGCTGCGGCACGCTCCTTCTCTTCCACTCTTGTGCGCTCATGGCCGTCCTGGATCTGCAATAGGACACCTCCAATGTAATGGTCGCTAGCGTCGGTGTCCACAATGAAGGCGCCACCCGGTTGTGGGAAACCCAAAATTGGAGCACTGCACAGGGTCCCCTTCGGGTGCTGGAAAGCGTCTCCGGCGTCCTCCGTCCACACATAAGGCCGGTTTTCCTCCGTCAGGCGGGTGAGGGGTTTTGCGATGTTGTCGGCCTTTTCCTCTAAATCATTAAGGCGGTCGTCTACTTGGCCCATCCGCTTGCCCAGCTCCGTCACGTCATCCCTCACGCCGGCCAACCGTTCCTCAAACTTGGCGGCGAGGACCTCGTTCGCCTCCCTCATCTCCGTTGTCAGTTCGGCCATCTTTGCGGTCATTGTCGTGGCCAAGTTGTTGCTTGCCGTTTCCATCTTCGCTGTTAATTCGGCCTTCATTTGTTCCATCTTCTCGGCGATGTTGTCCCTAGCCGTCCTGGTTAGTTTCAGTTCCGCGGCCAGGTTATTTCTAGTCTCCAGCGTCTCTGTTAATTCGGCCTGCATTTCCATCATCTTCTCCAAAAAATTTTCCAATGCCGCGTCCATGGTTGTAATGTTCGGTGATGTTGTTTTCCCGCTTCCTGACACCAGTGTGACTTTGTGGGTTCGTGGAATAAAAAGTCCAATTTCACCACTCAAAAATGTTCTTTATTTCCCCCGACTTACAGTTAAACTCTTGCCAATTACACAGAATTACTTGCTGCACCCAATTACAATTCACCAGTTCGTCCGTTACAATTTCCTTGTACTCGCGATTACATAAACTCCGATGCACATACCAGTTACGTACAGTCTTCCGTTGCACAATCCTTTCGTTCATTAACACGTCACTGACTAACACTGCCTTCTTACACCAAGAACTGTCCTCATTCACACACTAGCCAACCGACTGACTAACTAAACCAACAACTGACTCAACTCACTAACTCCTCTGTCTGTCTGTAACTTTCTTTATATAGGAATATCGCCGGTTTCTCGTGTTTACAGGATTGTTCTAGTAACAGAAAGATCGAGAAACAGGTGTAGAGAAAAACAGGCGACACAGTCATGTTTTTTCCCTGACCACAGTCTGTCACCACCACAAGACAAACGAGGAGGAGGTGTGGCTAACCGAACCTCCCCTACCTTCCACTGCCAGCTGCTTTCACAGGGTGTTTCAGCGCTCCCGTTACAGTATTATCCACATAATTCAGTTAATTATAAAATCGCGATATTATTAATACTTGAAGGAAAGGCGAATTTGGCATATTCCTTTCTATGCATGTTCTAACTCAGTATTACGTAAATTTAAAACGAAGTGCGAAGGACAAATGAGTTGAGTGTTTCAAGACGGGAGGGCGACAGCGTATTATCCACATAATTCAGTGAATTATAAGATCGCAAAGTTATTAATATTTGAAGCAAAGGCGAGATCGGCATATTCCTTACGGTGCATATTCTAACCTCTCTTGTACTTCCGCAGTAACCTTCTTTCGACAGTCTATACTTCTGCAGAAAATTTTTTTCTAATAACTCCTCAAAATCATTTCTCCTCATAGGTCGTACTCTACGAATGCCATTTAGACGGTCTTAAATATAGCAAATCGACATCAACAGCTGAGTTTATGCCCGCCATCTTGACTTTTTACAATTGTTAAGGACTTAACAAAAGAAATTTGGCTTGTTAGTGGTGTGTTAAGCTAGAAATGCAATTTTTCTTTTAGCTATTGCTAAACCTGTGTTAAGTCTTAATATCTGTTGGTCAAATCGGGCATTACAGCTGTAAAGTCACGTGTAGAGTCTCCTTGCATTGTAAGACTGTCACACTACAAGCAGACATTGTCCTGCTTTCCCTCTCCACTCAGACATTCCAAATTTTCCTAGAGCTGGCCCACATCACGTGAACTGTTAGCCTAAAAGGGAGAAAGTGTGCAATTCACACACTTTTGCTTGTAATTCAAGACTTCACCAGAATTTCCTGTTTGTCACCACTAAATCTACGTAAAATAGTACTGCTAATGTTATTGAAATACACTTACAGTTGTATTTGAAAGCGCTACATAAAACAAAAACAAGACTAACTTGGCTGGCTCCGTAGCTCAGTCCGTAGAGCACCTGCCTACCGTGTTAGGTACCCCGGGTTCTATTCCCGGCGGTGGGGATGGGGATTTCTTCGACCAAGATAATTCCTCATCTTCCCCAGAGTCTGGAAGTATGAATGAGAGTGCGAATGTATGCGTGATCTAATGATTAAAACCCAACGAATATGAGTTAACATCTTCGATATGTTCCAAAGAAGAACGGCCGCCGATATGACCATTGGAGTTAAAGGAGTTAAATGGAACAAATAAAAAAAATTACTTTTCTTTGCATGCTACAGAGAGTTCACGTGACAGAATCTGTCAGTGCTTCCCAACTATCGATGAGTCACGATGGCTTCTGGAAGACTACGAAGCATGGTGTCCTGCGTCGAGGCGCAGCGGGCCTTGGTCCCTGGCCATGGAAAGCGGCCCGCGTTCGATCCCACCCATGTGGTGGGGATTTTAGGTCCCGGTGCCCACTCAGCATCGTGAGGAATGTGAGGAGCTTACGCTAGGTAAGCGGCCCTGGTCAAGAAAATCAACGTTCAGGCTGGGGGATGCCGAGATGCTGACCACATCCCCTCCCCGTATCGTGCTCCCCACCTCTGCCATGCGTAAGTGGGCGTGAGGCCAGCAGTCGGGTTGGTAGGCTCAGGCACATTTGGGGCTGTTACGCCATGGGTTACGTTACGAAGCATGGTATTCAAGGTATGAATGCATAAATACAGAAATATTGATTATTGAATAAACTCGCGGAACTAGCCACTGTCAGATTGTCCTTAGAACTGCGGATGTTCGCGAATAAATTTTGTAAATGCATCAAGAACAAACAAATACAAGATATAATCGTAAGGTAATATAGTGTATTTGATATACAAGTAATAATTATCAGTGGTGAAGCGTGTAATTAGTTTTAGAAGCCCCAAATAGTTATAATATAATACTTATTTGGTGCATTTTCTTCTTTATCCTGAGCGATTGTTTGGCGTACGATTTCTGTTTCTGCGGAATAGCAGTATCTCAGTTACTTCCGCCTTAAGAAGAAACATTTTCGAAGGTTTGTTATCAACTTCTAATGTAAAATACATGTGAACGTAAAAAACGTACGTTTAAAAGCAAAATAATTGACGAAAATCCACAAAAAGTAAATTTTCTCTAAATTAACCAATAGACAGTAAAACTAAAAGAATAGAATGTGCAGAATAAAAGGAGTCAGTATTGGTCTATTTTAAGGTAAATTAATGTACATTCTGCACTGTATACAGGCGATAACATCCCTCCAAACCCCTATAAGTGCTTGCATAAATGAAATAAAATCCTCCATTTTCTCAATTGCCGAAGCTGGAATTGAAATAGCTTTTCGGTGGATACATCCAATGCAGGAATCCATGGGAATAAAATGGCAGACTTCTTAGCCAAAACAAGGAACAAAGATTCTAACAAGTTGTCCAAAATCATCCTACATCTCAATGAAATGAGTCATTAACAATAATTCAAGAAGGAGTTTTATGACCACTTGACTACTCAAGAAAAAGGAAAAGCATGGATTATATTGTTATAAGAAGATAAGAGCGCACTTCCTAAATATACAGGAAGGGAAGCGATGGCAGCATTCCGGAAAAATACGGGCCATGACTGCCTTGTGGAACACCTGCACAGAACTGGAATATTCCCCTCACCGAAATGTGTTGTATGCAAAAGAGAAAACACCATCATGAACTGGGAGCATCCAAGAATCGGCGAAAGACTACAATATTGTGACGGGCACTGTCTGTGATGACACAGAAAAGAGAAATTTCATCAAGTTCAGAGTCCATGTTATAAGTAGGAAACAAAATTAGGTAAAGTTAACGTGTGTGCACGTCGGCCACCTCCTTTGACGAACCTTTATAATCGTTTTACAACACCGGCCCTTCTCCCAGTCCGTTCTGCAAGGTTGCCACCTTTCTCGGTACGTCATGGGTATCGTACGAGGTTTCGTCTAAATAAATTATCTTATGTCCATTACTCCGAAACTTCCTTAGTTTTTATAAATACATATATCGCCAAGCTACAATTCTACTGGATTCCATAACAACCCTTACCTTATTCAAAGTGTGGTATTTGAAACCCAGCTCCTTTAGGAGGCCGCTCAAAGAGCAGTGTCTATAAGGAAGATCACAAATTTCTTACAAATGTGCAACCAATTACTCTAAGGTGGGCGCTCTCCTTTTTGCATAGAATTTATACATTTCTCGGCGAATTAAATCGCATGTGAAATTGTCCACTTTAGAAAAATGTTTCCTTTTGTTTTCACACTGGATCAGCGTCTTTGTATTCCTTTCGTCACAATATTTCTTACTGTATTTCTGTGAATACCCAGAATTTATCATCAGCTTCATTGCATGACCCCTTACCAACATTATTTTTCATCACATATTTATATGTGTTCAAAACAAGCGCTTGAATTTTCTTAGAAACTGTTCCCGTCATAACTTTGTTTTTTGAGGCTTTTCCAGTAACATAGCTCGGCCCAGCAACACTTTCCAATTTATTCACACTATTGTCATCACTTTGATTATGTGCACTTGACTGAAAGTTATCTACTACTTCATTTGCATTTAACACAGCACTTCCCTCCCACGGTCTCCACATCGTGACACACAACGAATTTCTACACGTGATGAAATAGATCAACTGGAAGTTGGAACTTTGGCAGCTGAGACACCACGTGGAGTAAACATGCGACTGTCGTTTTCAGAAATCAGGGTTGTTATTGGTCCTCAACGACAGTGTTCCATTTCTGAAGTGTAGAAATAGATTTATGACGGTCATTAGTGGGCGGTAGGGTCCGTTTCCTTTGTAAGGCAACTGCACTCGCGTTGACTAGACAGACTTTACACATTTGGACATTTGGACAAGTGGAGTGGAGTGTGAGTTCTAGTGTGCCGTTGACCTTTTATGTTGTTGATCTTCCTAGTACAAGTGTTGACAACTACTCCCTTGCATAATCATATCATTTTTAGCTTGGACTATTGAGTATTTTTACTCTTTTTTCGGTGTCTTTGGTACGAATTTCGACTTATTCTTTCTACCACTTGTAACGTTTCTTCTGGCTCTACCGAATCTTTCACCGAAGCGCTCAAATAATCGACTATTGCACTAATCTATACAATGCCTAATCTTTATTCTACGTAGGATAAAAGCTTGGATTGGATACCTGATTCTTTGTGTGTGTGTGTGTGTGTGTGTGTGTGTGTGTGTGTGTGTGTGTGTGTGTGTGTGTGTGTGTGTGTGTGTGTGTGTGTGTGTGTGTGTGTGTGTGTGTGTAATTTACGTCCTCCAACGTTAAGTCATATCGGACGATGGGTGAACTTGGTGAAATGATGCTCAAATGAGTTCGGGGTCCAAGGAGCTTAGAGTTACCCGACATTCGTCTATCAGGACAAGGGAAAAACCCTGGGAAACCTTATCCAGGTAACTTGTCCTAGCCGAGATTCGAACTCGGGACCTCTTGAACGTGAGGTAGACATGCTACCACCACGCTACCGAGGCGGGTAGGATACCTTATGTAATTAGGTGACACTGAAAACACAGCGTACACAAAATATTTTCTTTAGTGGTTGCAGGAAGCCTGAAGCTAGAGTAATTTTGCATTTCATTAGGGAAAAAATGCATCTCGAGTAAATATATAAATAACAACTTAAACTTCGTGCAATTAGGCATCATATTTGTACTATAGTGTGATTAATGATTTAATAAGGACATACTACTCCAATACCACAGAGGCGGGCACATCTTTTTCAGATTCTCTCTAAGTCAAAATTGCTTAACTATTTATAGTTACTAATTTAATTATTCTAATGTTACTATAGATTGGCTTAGAAATACAGCCAGAAAAGCTTATTCATGGCGGCCAGTGTTGTGAACAATAATCAACTGAAAATTCTTAAGTATCCAAAATTTGTAGAATTATGTTAGAAGCTTTATACTGAAAAACAAAAAAGTAAAATTCTGCCTTTTCTATTAATCGGTTAAAATGGAGCAATACAATTATAAGTGGAAAGGGAAATTTCCTAATATGAAAATTAGCAGAAAATATAAATTTTTATTTCAGGATGCCTGTGTCCTGCATTGGGGAAGAATATATCTCTCTTGGTTAATTATATTTAAATCAGTAGGAAAAAATGCTTCTATTTTTTCAAAGATAGTAAATGAGAAATAAAAATACAACTGGAAATCAATTGTTCTTTTAAGCTATCCGTGTGTAAGATGCACTGTGAACGGGGAGAGTCAGGAACCTGAACCACGGATCTTCAGATGTTGACTATGGCATTGAATTTTTCAGTCTGACTCTACCCTTTCAAAAATATAAATGTTTTTCATAACTTATTAAACTATATAAGTTTTTATATTATTTTTTGTTCCATTTATACTCCGTCTTTATCTCCAATGGTTATATCGGCTGCCGATCTCCTTTGGAACATATCGATGATGTTAACTCGTATTCGTTGGGTTTTAATCATTAGATCACGCACACATTCGCACTCTCATTCATACTTCCAGACTCTGGGGAAGATGAGGAATTATCTTGGTCTCACCCCCACTACCTGGAATCGAACCCGGGACCCCTAGCATAGCTCTAGGTGCTCTATCGACTGAGCTACTGGGCCAGCAATGTGCAAGTCTTCTCATATATTTAAAAACGCTATTCAAAGCTGGGCTTTTACCTATATATATATATATATATATATATATATATATATATATATATTCATATTGATTTAATTCCATATAGTTACAGAAAATTAATTTCTATAAGTAATTTATCTTGATTGAAAATTTGACTGTCATAGCTAAGGTTCAGAGAAAATAAGAATTTTCCTTTCCATCCGATCTTTCAATTGAGTTACACTATTCATTGCATATCTTAGAATTAAGAGGTAGGTAGATAGGAGAGGAGGAGTAGATGAGATTGTCCAAGAGGAGTGCCAGCGTGTCAGCTTCCCTAGCGGAAACATTGACCACAGTGCCGCCCCTAGACTAACGTTACAGATACCACCAAAAAGCTCTTTCGCTGACATTTCGAGCTGGAAAAACTGAAATCAAATGAAATAGAAAACGGTAAGATCCGGAAAGGAAAGTAATTAACCCAGCATTGCGTTACTGACCAAGGGAAGTTGCGAAAGAAACCTTTGGTCTGCTTGATCGAATCCATTACCACACCTCCTCTGTAGTGCATGAGTAAAACTTCACAAACATACTTCAGAGCATGCTTCAACGAGGCGTACGTTGTGCCAATCCTTCTAGAGTAGAAAGAAGAAGCGCAGGCGTATAAATGTACCTACCTGGAATGGCAAATTTTACATTTTATAAAAAGTTCCGACCCTTTTGCGAATTGGATCATACCCAGCATCCCCTGCGGTGGTGTCATCAGGCTGAATGCCCGGAAGCTCATTCAATACTCCAGCAGATGCCACTTTCCCTATAATGCATCCCCCTCAAGCTTTTCGTTCCGCACTTCAGATGGCGTTCTTGATAAATGCCAAATCGTTTTGAGAAAAACGCATACATTCCTGCACATTACTCGTTGTTTAGATACGATTTTGTTAAAATCGAGGAAGAGTTTGAAAATAATGCACAACGTATAATATTTTTATTTCAAATTCTGTTATATGTTTAATAACCTGTACATACTACTTACATTGCATACTGTTACTCCTTGCTATACTAGGCAAAGTATTGCATTCCACTCACAAATTCGGTACCGATATTTCAACTGTTTTGGGCTACCGAAAGAGATGCCTCAAGCAGTAATGCTTAGGATTCGCATTAGAAATATTCCGAGTTCGGTTCCTGGTGACAGACTAACTTTCCTAAAGGTTTTTCTCTGCCTGTTTTTGGGCACTAGGCAAATGTGGGTTAGTTAATTTCCCTTTGTGTGTCTTCGCGGCCCTCCATTTTATTTCCTCTTCATTTCAATAGGAAGTGTCGGCGAAGGAGCGAGTGTGGCGCTACTGCATAGTAGAATTTGCTCTCGGTAACTATTGTTCTGGCATAGGAGCGGCGTTGTGGTCATTTTTCCCAAAGCGGGAGTCAATATCGAAATCCGTGAGGCTATATTAAGACACCTGGTGCCGAGATCGCGGTTGGCGTACCTTGTTCAGATCCCAGCATGCCCCCTGATCTCTCCCAACATCTCGCTCTGCGGAGTTAGAACTTCTTGAGAAGGTAGAAAGTTCAAAGTTTTATAAGATATGGTGTTACTTTATATAACTGACCTATTATAATGGCAGCAACAGTGCATGTCTAGAAGCAAGCACTTATCGAGATCTGGCATCCTTTGTTGTTCTTATCAATGCACAAGAATTATAGCTGTATGATGGCCTGTTTAGTTAAAGGTCCAAAAACCCCTTCCTAGAGTCAGAGGTAAATATAAACCTCGATAAAATATTTCACAGGTAGTTGACAGGGAGCAGACTTTGCTAATCGAACCAACAGCATCTTGTTCCCAGCTATACGAATTCGTGCCAGCTTAAGTCAACAATAATGAATTACAAATTGCTAAGCCATTGTGCTTTCTCCTCCACCATCCCAGTACTTTAAGATATCACGAAATCTAATGCTTTTAATCTATTGTAAATCAATTTATGGCTACGTTATTTTTCAGTAAAACAAAACACAAATAAAACATTTAAATATAAAATTTTATTCTGACACATTTTAACAATGATTAAAATTGCTCCAACGAATTTTAAAATTTCACTATCAAATTCCTGTTAGTGGGCGTGGGGGTAGCGCAGTAGTTTCGTTCGTGGCTCCCGTACAAAGGGTTCCGAGTTCGATTCCCGGCTCTGGAGTGGCGATTTTAAGTCGGCCCTATCCACGCCCTCACCTCTCTCTAGCACATGTATAGTGTCCGCTGTGCCCAACAGGCCAAGGTTACCATGTTTGGAGTGTTGGGAACCAACCAACTATTTCATGTTAGTTACCATAATAATTATCAGAAAACTTTCTAATCAGGTGTGGTAATAAACATTTTGTGAAGATGAAACAACGGTTTAAACATATTATGTTCTTAACATAATAGTTAAGTTCATAAGATCCAAAGCATATTGTGACTTCATGTTTTGGTAGAATCAAAAGTCTGGTTTTCAGAACTTTAAAACACTCGTTATTGCACTAAAACAGAAGCTTTGTACAACCCTTGCAGCAGCAAAACCACGTCATATTGACAGTCAGTTGTCTTCAAGGTTGTCTCGCTGCTCTGCCGCACGTAAACAAATGAACGAAATTACTTAAGTACATTCAAACGCCGACTGTCGCAATAACCATCACCAACTCACACAACTACAACACAACTAACTGCTTACACACACACGCACACACATACACACACACTCACACACACACACACACACACACACACACACACACACACACACACACACACACACACACACACACACACACACAAAGTACTGACAGGCTGTGTTTAGCCCGAAGATTTTTGCTGCGTGCCCACCCAGGATTGGGTTTTACCGCAGGAAGGATTTTCTTTTATTAGGATGGTTAAGGATGGATCTTTATTGTATTAGGATGGTGGAAAGACTTGAGGTAGTATATTACTTCTCTAAGGAAGACAGGATGCTATGCCGGATGTACCCTGGCGATGAAGTAGATTAAATTTGATCTGTTTTGTATAATCTTGGGGCCAAACAGCTCTTGGTTAGATTATAGGAGCTCAGCTTTTGCTGCTAATGGATTTGCTTCGTGGTTACCTCGGAAGCCCGCAAGCCATGCGGGAGACTCGGAAAAGTCGAAGACGATGTCTAGTTGGATCATAATCACCAAGAGACCTAACCAGGGCACTTCTGTGTGATGGTAAATTGGCGTATAATTTTGTAGCTCGGTGCCTAATTTCATCGTCCACGTATGGAATTGATGAGGCTTCACGAAGGAACATTACTGGGAAAAATCGGCCTGCTGAGTAGATGGACCTAAGTCCTCTATTCTGAGCGCGTTGAAAATATGCCAGCCAGATATTTGCGGCCATGCCCCAGACCTCGCAGGCATAAAGTATCAACTAACTGATTCTCCCCGTTTGCCGCTGTTTATACCTCCTAGTCACTGTTCTAGAATGCATAGATCATTCGATAACAATCTCGACGGTATCAGAAAAGCGGAAAATTTCAGACTTCTCTCTGTCTCTTTCTCTCTCACTGTTTCTTTCTCTCTCTCGGCAAGCGTCCAGCTCAGCGCGCCATTCTCTGTCTCTTTCCTGCCCAGGCGCACAGCTCTGGCTTTTGGTGGCTCCAAACAACAATGCGATCGGTGGCAATATTAAAGAACACCTTTAAAGCATTTAGCCAAAAAAAAAAAAATTATTCTACATATTCCGTGATCTTACAGTCGAGACGTTTAGAACTATTTTGAGAAAATAAAAGCTCAACGTAAATGCTCCCTCTATAAAGTGTTGTTTAAAGTGAGAAAATTGCTGCATACTGCTCCACCTTTTGTTTTATTTTTGTTATATTACCACTTCGTTATTTATAGTGATCATATAGCTTAATATATTTGCAGGTAATTTTCAGATTTACATGCATCATACAAATATAATAACCATATACATTTATGAGTAGACCCAAACTGAAGAATGCATTGCCATAGCCGGGATTTGAACCTTGAAGCTCCTGGTCTCTGTCCGGTTGTTATAAACCACTGAGCTACTATGGCCAACATGCCGACATGACATTTAATTCTTAAACTGACTTGTATGTTTCCCGGTAAACCACTAGGGGTTCTCACTAGGGGTTCATGTCGGCATGTTGGCCATAGTAACTCAGTGGTTTAGAGCACAGAGACCGCACGGAGACCGGAGATCCGTGATTTAAATCCCGACATTGAACTTTTCAGTCTGGCTATACTTATTCAAACCTTAGCCTACATACAGCTAGTGTGGAAGAAAAAATTATTTCCATATACATTTATAGATGACAGAGTCGTTCTGACAATTTGGGATGGTGCAATTCAGCACCACGCTAAGACTAATTTTGCGACTAATTTTAGAGGCTACTTTTCTCTGGGTTGGGATGCTGATGTTCCCCTCCAAATGTAGCTGCGTCCTAGCCTCGGGGATGGTGCTGATGTTTCGGGTGGCACAGTGTCTCAATCTGAGCTTCTGCCCAGATCCTGAGTCTCAGAATGAGCAATTCCTTTAGATGTTGTCCACGGCTGCTGCAATCAAAGCATGAATACCCCTTTCCTAAGGTTTGGTCTCAGACGGGAATTGTAACCAATTTACTAATTGAAACGAAATAATCGTTCAACTTACTTATTTTAAATATTTCAATTCTCAATTTAATATTAAGTTAATAAAAACGCGTAGTAACATAAATTAATAAATAACTTTATAAACGTCGGTTTCCTTCACAATATTAGCTTGAAATCCAGTTCCCTCACACTGCTAAGGTTTTGCTTCTTAACTAGACGACGTCCACACACAGAATGATGCTAACTTTAGCTAATCTGAAATTAATCAATTTTCCGTTTCTATGGCAATTAAATAGTTTCTCATTGGTTCACGTCATCTTCCGTGAACCCAATTTTCATTATATATTAGATAATTCGCATAATCGTTTGTTTAAATTATATTTAAACAATTTAATCTTAAAATAATACTTTTTATATTTTTAGAGTACTACGACGGTGGTCTGAAAAGTTTCCGACCTCAGCATGAAGATGGCAGCATTCATACATAAAGGCTAGTGAATTTCGATGAATTTCGTTTCAGCGAATATGGACACTCAGTTGTTATGTAACAGTCGTTTGAGTGAAATGATGTGTTTTTATGAAAATGGACAAAATCGAGTATCGAGCTGCCATTAAATGTTCGGTTTTGAAAGGCAATACGCCTAGGTAAATCAAAGATGAGTTGGATTCTGTGTATGGAGACTCCGCAACATCATTTATCACAGCGAAATTTTGGGCAACTGAATATAAACTTGGCGTAAGAGCTTGGGAGACGATGAACGTTCGGTACGTCCAAAAACTACAATTACAGACTAAAATATCCCCACAGTTCACCAAATGGTGCTAGAGGACCACTGAAATAAAGTGAGAGAGATAGCAGAGGCTATGAGCGTGTCAAAAGAACGTGTTTGTCACATATTAAATCAACATTTAGATATGAGAAAGTTGTGCGCGCGTTGAGTGCCAGTTTTGCTCACGTTAGACCCAAAACGTGTTTGAATGAACATTTCCAACGCTCTGTTGGCGCAGTTTAGGCGAAATAAATCCGAGTTTTGGCACCGATTAATTGCTGTAGATGAAACTTGGATACACCATTATACCCCCGAACAAACATACAGTACAAACAGTGGACTGCAAAGGGAGCAACGGCTCCAAAATGGAGGAAAAACTATTTTTTTCGGCTGGGAAAGTGATGGCGACTGTTTTTCTGGGATAGTTATGGAGTTATTTTAATCAATTATCTCCAAAAAGGACAAACCATTACAGGAGCACACTACGCGTCATTACTTGACAAGCTGAAGGCAGAAATTGTGGAAAAACGGCCACATTTGTAGAAAAATAAAATTCTGTTTCACCAAGACAACGCACCGTGTCACACCTCAGCATTTGCAATGGCGAAAATTCACGAATTACGGTTTTAACTGTTTGACCATCCGCCTTACTTTCCAGATCTAGCACCAAGCGACTTCTTTTTGTTCATTCGTCTGAAAATTGTGCTCGTAGGACAGAGATTTTCGTCAAATGAAGAGACATTCACCTAGGTGAACAATTTTGTTGCAGAGAAAAACACCGAGTTCTATTTGGACGGGTTACAGAGATTGGAACATCACTGGAAGAAAAGTGTAGAGTTACAGGGAGACTAAGTATAAAAATAAAATCAATTTTCTGAAAAAAAATATGTTGTATCTTTATTAGGTCGGAAACTTTTCAGACCACTCTCGCATTATCGTCGTTAACCACATTAATAGTATTTCTGTTTCTTTGTTTCTACCTATTCAATCACAAGTTTACCTTCGATTGTTTCTTAATCTCACACACTTTGAACTTTTACCTATTTTTCTTGAATATCAATATTTTAAACTCTAAATAACGCTATCAAATAAATAATATTGATTTTTCGGGGCCAAATTAAAACAATCATTACACTTCGGAGGCGTACGTTAACCAGTCGTGGAAAAGAACGCATCTCAGTAGGTTAAAGTTGTAAAACTGGGTGGTTTTATAAAACTATCCGGTTAAGTTCAAACGCGCGGTTAACACTTAACCGCAGTTGTTGCTTTTCGAGAGGTTTCCGCTCTAATCACAATAAAAATAATAAAGGGCCATTTTCCACAGTCAGTTGTTACTGATGTTGCTGGTCACTGATACATCTTTAGATGTTTCTGGATAATCTCGGTACATGTAAACAGTGAAAACTGTGGAAGCAGCGTGTAATGTAAGACGGCAGATGTCGTATTCTCAAAATGACAGACAGAGATATATACGGCAGTGAATACCAGAGGCTCAGAAGACTACAAAGTGGCTACGACATTCGCCAACAATCTGTGAGTATGCTTCTGCTATTCTACAGGAAGTAATAAATTTTCTGGACTTCTACTGTGAAGCCAGTTTCGATAAAGTGTTTTGAACAGAAAGAAAATGGAAATAAAATAAATAACACTGTGTAAGTAAAAGGTTTTCCTGGATAGTTAAATTTATTATTTAAGAAAATGTATTAGCACAAATTTCACTAAATTTTCTTCCACTCTCGAGGGTCGGCTGATAAGTCCCGGGCCTTACAGTTAAAAAAAAATTATTGTTTTCTTTATTTCTAAACATAATCTTCAGAGAGGCTAATGCATTTGTCTTATCGGTGTTCAAATTTAATTAAACCATCTGTGTAGTGCGATTTAACATAGTCCTCAAAATAGCATCAATGATCTCCTCGTTGCCATGAAATCTTCGTCCTTAAAGATATTTTTTTTTTTTTTTTTTTTTTTTTTTTTTTTTTTTTTTGCCAAATGAGGTAAGCTTACGTAGTAGTCACCACGGATACCTTTTTACCCTTTGCCAAGTAATCAATAAATATAATTCTCTATGCATCCCAGAAAGTAACAGGCCGTAACCTTGTTAGCTGACAAAACTTAATTTCCCTTTTTTGGAGTTGGTTTACCAGCGCGGTCCATTGCTTTGACTGTGATTTATTATCTGGAGTGTAGTGAAATATCCACGTTTCATTCATGGTAATAAGCCGTCTCAAATATTCACTGGAGTTTTTAATGTAGAACTCCAAATTCTTGACACAAACAAGAATTTTGCAGAAGATAAGACAGTGAGTCAAATGAAAACCTTAAATTTGTAATAACAAATCGAAATTTCGTGCCGTTATCCTGTAACTTGGTAAGCGTGCTACAAAATAGCCTGCAGAATGACCTGTAGATGGCAGCTGCGGCGCTATACTCCACTCGCAGCAGATAGGATGCACGTTGACTGATTCGAAGATCCAGGTCGGGAAGCCAGATGTAACAGGGTTACTTTGTTGTAGTTTTAATTGTTTCTCCAGCTTAATCAGTCACACGTTCGGGCGCAATATGTAGCGGTATTTCTTCGCTGCAAGCACAATTCTTTCCCATGTCGTCAGTTTGTGCGGCTCAGTTTTTTCAAGTCACTAATTGTATCGTCTGAATTGAATTTGATTAAATAAGGGTCATGAGATCTCTTATTTTCAGATGTGGTTTCTAGTGAAACAAATAAAATTGTATATAAGTCCGATTTCGTAATATATAATTTAATCGTATCACCTGGATTACATTTTACTAGAACTTTCTTTCTTAATCAATACTGTAGGTTACCTCCAATAAATCGATAAATCCATATTTTCAAGTTAATATATAATTTCTGTTAATTACTTAAAATTCCTCACTTCTGCATGTCCACTCATCACTATCAAGATTACAGAATATCTCTTTCTGAAGATTATTGATTTTCCGTTACAAAACTTTTATATATTCACAGCGACATTTTTCCATCGTCATGAAACAAGATTACTGAACACATATCTATCTCAAGATTATTGAGATAGCAGCCACGAGGCGACGGTCGACTTCGGCAAGAAGGTCCTGCACCTCAATGGAGAAGAGGCCATGCTCTGGCAACCCGAAGAACGCCTAGGAATCCGCAGGGTCATCTTGAAGAAAGACGTAGTTGTCCCCGCGAGAAAGGAGGTGGTGGTGATGGCGCGACTGGAAGGACAGCGAACGAAGAACATGATGTTGGATCAGAAGACGCCTGTGCACGGACTATGTGTAGCCAGAACATTGTTGCCGTGCCGAGAGGAGCTGCCAGTGAGGCTGCTTAACCTAGCGGACACCGATCACGACATCCAAGCCGCAACGGAGCTGGGGATGTGCCAGCCCGTGGTCAGCGTAACCGCAATTGACAAGACTCAGGCGCCGGCGTCGACGAAATACCTGGGGCCCCGGCTGGAAGGCTTATTGGAGAGGGCGGCCAACCACCTGACCGCAGAACAGCTCAGGAAGGTTAGACAACTGCTGAGACGATACCAGCGTGTCTTCAGCCAAGGCAGAGAAGAACTACTGTGTCACCCGGCGAGAGTTACTGGCAGTAGTAAAGACCTTCAAGCACTTCCACAAGTACCTGCACAGTCAGCCATTCCACCTGAGCACTGACCACTCCGTCCTCACCTGGCTGTTGAACTTTAGGAACCAGAAAGGCCAGACAGCACGTTGGGTCCAGAGGCTACAGGAGTATGACTTCACCTCTGAACATCGTAGGGGAAAGAGCCACGGCAACGCAGACGCCATGTCCCGAAGACCCTGTCCAGAAAAGCGCGACCAGTGCACAAGAGTGGAAGAGAAGGAGCGTGCCGCAGTTGTCCGAGTGGTCACGGCAGTGCCTGCGGATGGCTGGGATAGCGCAGGCCTGAGGAGGGAGCAGCTGGCGGACGCAGACTTGGGACCACTCTTGAGGGAAGTGGAAGCAGGAACCAAACCTACCTGGGAGGACATCGCACAAAGGAGCGGCACATATAAATCGTACTAGGCCCAATGGGACTCACTGAAGCTCAGAGAGGGCGTGCTGGTCCAGGTATGGGAATCACCTGATGAGAAGACGCAAAGGGAGCAGTTGGTGCTTCCCCGGAGTAAGATTCCGGAGGTCTTAGAGGAAGTGCACGCCAGTGCTTCACGAGGACACCTGGGAGCAAACCGAACGATCGACAAACTCCGACAGTGATACTACTGGCTGAGGCTCCAAGCAGACGCAGAGAGATGGTGCCCTCAATGTCACGTGTGCGGGGCAAACCGCGGCCACCAGACTAGTCGCCGGGTCACATGCAGCAGTACAACGTCGGAGCACCATTCGAACGGATCGCCGTTGACATAGCTTAACCATTCCCAGTGTCCGACCGAGGCAATACGTACCTGATGGTGGTCGTGGACTACTTCACCAAGTGGACGGAGGTGTATGTCATCCCGAACCAGTAGGCAAAGTCAATCATAGACCGCCTCATGGAGCAAGTGTTCTGCCAATCTGAGGTGCCGTTTCAGTTCCAGAGCGACCAGGGTACAGATTTTGAGTCCAAACTGATGAAGGAGGCACTGGAAAGACTTGGGGAGAACAAGACTCGCACAATACCCCTACATCCACAGTCGGACAGCATGGTCAAAAGGTACATCAAGACCTTAGAAGAACACCTGAGAAAGGTCATGGCCAGCCATCAGCGAGACTGAGACTTCAAGGTACCACTGTCCTTGCTGGCATACCGCTCGTCAACACACGACACCACTGGGATGACGCCAGCCAGCTTAATGTTTGGCCGAAAGTTACGCCTCCCTTGTGACCCGGCTTTTGGAAGACCCCGGAAGCAAAATATCCAGCAACTGAGTATGTTGAGAACCTGGTGGACCATCTCCGAGACATGCATGAGATGGCTCATCAGAACATCCTGAAGGCGAGCGACCGTGTGAAGATCCGATACGACAGGCAAGCCAATAGCCAAGGGTTCCAGCAAAGTGACCTGTTCTGGTTGTACCGCCCTACCTGGAACAAGGCATGCTGCCCAATACTTCAACAGTAATGGCAAGGACCGTACCGGGTGGTGAAGGGGATAACGACGTGGTCTGCCACATCCAGAGGGTGCCCGAAGGGAAGATGTTGGTGGTACACCTGGATCGTCTGGCCCGCTACGATGGTGCCGTTCAGGACGACCAGTCTTGAGGAGACAGTAGTGTCGTGAAACCCATCGCGATAGTGCGGCTTGTGCACACAAAGAACTGACAGGTAGCATGGAGATAAAGAGTATGCCGGAACAAATAAAGATAGCGCTGATATAAAATACTTGCCGGCACAGATAAAGTTCCCCGTCTAGAAAATTCGAGTTTCGTCTAGTGACAAAACATTCGATTTCTTGATTGTTACAGAACAGCCCCGAATTATCAATGTCATATTTAAGGAAGCGACGACCCTCCAAGTGTCAGTCGTGAACAGTCGTAAACAGATGTTATAACAGGAGTGTTGTAAACAGTGTAAGTTGAGTAAGCTCTTTGCTGTAGTCATCGGCATTGGTAGATTGTGATTGTGTATGCGACGTAAGTTTGTTACGTAAGGACTGAACAGAGTGTATTTCTACGGAAATTAAGAACATTTGGAATTTCTGTAAATTTGACTTTTAATTTCTTGAACCCACAAAATCACACTATCAATATGGCCGCCCTACTTGCGACGTGCACCACGGAAGAACAGCGTTCTGTTATTCGGTTTTTGCGTAGTGAAGGTGTGAAACCTATTGAAATTCATCGACGAATGAAGGTTCAGTACGGTGATGCATGTTTGTCACAGAAGCAAGTCTACGAATGGAGTAGGAAGTTCGCAAATTGTGTGACTTCAGTGGAAGATGCTCCACGTACAGGTCAGACACAACGTGTTGTGACTCCACAGAACATTACAGCAGTCGAAGCCATAGTGAAGGAAAACCACCGAGTGACTGCAGCATGTTTACAGATTAGTCATGGTTCAGGCACATAGACCATGATGTGCTCCAGTTTCACAAAGCTTCTGCAAGATGGGTGCCACGGCAGTTGGCTCCTGAAATGAGAGAACGACGTGTTGATGCTTGTGAAGAACTTCTTCGGCGCTTTGAACGGAAAGCTGATGGCATCCTTGCAAGAATCGCTGCTGGGAACGAAACCCGGGTTCACTTCCACCAACCGGAAACGAAGAGAGCGAGCAAGGAATGGCGCCATCCCTCATCACCAGAACCAAAGAAGTTTCGAACAGAAGTAACAGAACAACAAGGTTATGCTGACTCTCTTTTGGGATGAAAAAGGTGTCATTTTGGAGCATTACTTGCCTAGAAGGACTACTGTCACCAGTGCATCATACACAGATGTCCTAAAAAATCATCTGTGGCCTGTAATCAAATCAAAGCGATGTGGATTGCTGTTAGCAGGTGTCCCTTTGCAACATGACATAGCAAGGCCCAACACTGCCCGTTCAACATTTGCAACAATCACAGACCTGCATTTTGAGTGTCTTCCTCATCCACCATACTCACCAGTCTTTGCCCCAAGTAATTTCCATATGTTTGGACCACTCAAAGACGCAATGGGAGGAAAGAAGTTCCGTTCCGATAAAGAGGTACGCCACGCTATGCCTGAGTGGTTGCGTGGACTAACAAAAGAAGTTTTTTAAAGGTATTTATGCACTTTGTAAGTGCTGGAGGAATGTCATTGAGCGTGGGGGAGATTATGTTGAAAAGTGATACAACTTTGTACCACTTCTGCTCAATAAATAATATTTAAAAAAAGTATTTAAGGTTTTCATCTCACCCTCGTAAATCAAATGAATGAGTATTTAACTCCCGTTTTTATACATGCGGCACCACAGGCGATGACACTGATGATACAGGTGATAAACATGGAGCACCGGTGGAATGAGATGTCGGGGGATAAAACCCACCCCAGCGCCGTGTTGTCCATCACAAATCTCACATGCCATCGCCTGGGATCAAACCCGGGTTGCCTTGATGAGAGTGAAGCGGTCTAAGCTCTCGGCCACGGTGCTGCCAGAAGATAGATCAGTATAGCATGAGCATATGACACGGATGAAGAAAGACTGTATACCTAAATATTTTTATGAATACAAACCCCAAGGGAGAAGTAATATTGGACGACCTAGGACGAAGTGCAAGGACCAGTGTGAATTGTTTGGTTTTGGATCAGACTTTGTAAGTTCGGGAAATTAAAAGTCCAGGTTGCAAACACCAAAAATTGCTCTTTATTTCCTTAGAAACACACTTTGGTCAACCATTACCGTAGCAGAATTGCGTCACATACACAACACAACTTGCAAGGGCATACACCATAAAAGAGTTAACTTCAGAACACAGCTGTTCGCCCAAACGCGTCCAATTACCGACTGTTCAAAGTGGAGGGCGGTGGCTTCCTTTTATAGCTTACTCACTATTGCGGAAATCTGTGGAATGTTCTCAAACAATCAAGATGGCGCTAGAAGAAAGAGGAACTCTCCAGAAATCCTCCCGGAAGGGCGGGGATCCGTCCCCTTCACCTGCCGTGGTGCGGGCGCTGCGGACCCCCAGCACTCGTGGTATCTCTGACGTTTCTAGAGGAACCTCGGGCCGAACATTCGAGCCCCTCCCTCAGGGAGTTGTTCGGATTGGGTTGGTCTCGAGGGGACAGTAGTTCCCGATACCCGTGGGTGATCAGGTACGTCTCCGGACGGTGTTGAGGGAAGTCATTATTATTCCCGGGTACTATCCTGCAGAGCTAGTAGAAGGTGTGCTAGATAACCAGACGGCCCCACCGAGGTTATATCGGTAGTCTTCCCACTTTGGTGTTGGCGCGCGTAAGTGGCGTATCCACTTCCATTCCGTCTTGAGTCCACAGATGGGTGAGGGGCTTGTTAGTCTCTAGGTCTTGCCCTATGGAAAGCGACACGGAGGCGCCGGGCGCCCTTTCGGGACAGCTAGGTAACTCCCTGGTTGAAGGAGGGTCCTTGGTCCTACGGGTCCAGGACTAATGGAAGTAGATCCTCTGGCATGAATTGAATCTCCAGAAATCCGTCTCCTTCGCCCCACCGTTTCAGCAAGCTTTTTTTATTCCCGCACTGCACTGTCCATCTCTTTGTGCTCGTCGGCCGCGCTGCCTCGCCGCAACAACGCGTTCGCGACAATACTATCCAATCGGAATTGTTTGTGGTAATGATGATGTATAGTTTTATTTTTGAAAGTATTCAGTAGTTTGTCTTTAGAAGAAACTTTTTGAAACCTTAGAATATTTAGAGGGCTAAGACGTCAAGCAAACCGGAAGAAGGAGCGCTACGGTCAAAATGCACGTGGTTTTCCTTATGTCTACTTTGATGTCATGATGCATATAGTATACATGCACTTATGACGAGCCGGAACAGCCTATCTCACCAATGTTAAAATGAGAGCTTTCTGGTGCGCTTAGCTCAAGAACCACTGAACGCATCTATTTGAAACTTTTACTTATTATTTTACAACACCTTCACAGTTCATTAACGATAAGACATATTGTTTTGGAGTTTTAGTAAAGGATATGTGAGTTTTTCAATATATGTCTTGAATTTACTTCTAAAATATTCAAGATTTATTATTTTTAAATTCAAATTTTCACATATCTTTCTACAAGTACCTGTAAAATAGTTTAGGCATTGCTTTAATTGCATAATAAATGTATACTTGTAGTTGCATTAGTTTTATAGATGAGAACACCCGAAGTTAAAAAAAAAAACAGTATTAAAGTTTTGCTATGTTGAAACTACACCTCAGAATTTCCACAGGTTCATATTCTGCATCCTTTTGCATCATCAGCATCCTTCCTATTTCGTTTTTCATTCCTTCTCTTCTTCCTAGACTCCATGGTCACGTGCTCTATGTTAATATTAATTATTTTGTTAAATTTGGCGGGGGGGAGGCTGGTAAATTGAGAACAGCAGCCAATGTCTTACCTGCCTCAATTCCCTTGCCAATACTTCTCAGCCATAAGCAAACCTTACATTTACTTCTGCACCACTTTCAATTGTTCTGGATACTTCAAATGTATATTCTTTATTACACTTTTAGCAACTGAGTGATAATGTAGCTAATAATCCATTTCGTTTCTACGTGTCCTCTGATATGAAAACAGTTTTCACTTTCACAGAATTTACACTGTACAGTTTTCTATATCTACTAATTGAAAACTTTTTGATCTAATATCATTATTTACTTTAGTTAAATTGTCATCACTACCATTAGACAATGAAGAAACCAATTTTTTCTTTTAACAGTTAATGTTCACTTCACATTCATCGTCAATGTTTGAGGTTGCATTTGACGAAGTCAATATATTGATGCGAAGCCGTTATCTACGATAGTGCGGCTAGCGTACACAAAGAGCCGGCAAATAACGATAGCGCCGATAAATAACAGACGGATAGTATATCAAGGAGATAAACGACTTGCCGGCATAGATTAAGTTACGCTTCTGGAAGGTGATAGAATTTTCGGTTTCTTTATTGTCCCAGAAATCTCTCGAATTTATGAATGAGATATATAAGAAATTGTGACACGCCAGCGGACAGTTGTAAAACGAGAGTGAGCCACGAGGGGTAAGCAGAGAACAGCTGAGAGTGTTGTAACGAGATCTGATGTTGTAAACTGAACGCTGTTTGTTATTGTCATCGACCTTGGAAGATTGTGGTGTATATGTAATCTAATGTTGTTACGTGAGAATTGAACAGAGTATTTCTACGGAAATAAAGAAAATTTAGAATTTCGGCAAAGTGGGCTTTTAATTCTAGCAACCCACGAAGTCACAACATTGTCATGTGTTACTACACTTTTTCCATTTTAGGGATTTTAACTCTTTAATTGTGTAATCGAGATTACTTAAACTGTTTATACTGGTACCCATGGCGATTTCTTACACCAAAATTATTGCTTCTTCCCATCTTGAAAACAGCACTAGTAATTCCAAACATACTTGTACTAAACAAAGCATGGAAAAATTAACACAGATGCACAGATTAATATTAATATAAAAAACAAGGAGTTCCTTTCCTAATAAGATTGTGCTCTGGAATATAACTTCAATAAGGTTACAACCAAGGAGCGAATAAATGGCTAATAGACGGCGTGGCACACTGTGCAGCCTTTTCAAAATGAGTCTGTTTAGGACTTCTAAAACTATGGGACGGGAAAATAAATATTGTTATTCGCTTCTACAAACATCAGGGAAGATTATATTGACAGTAACTCATTTTGTGAAAGTTTACCACCAGAATGCTGGCTCCCGTTATGTGGTTCAAAGACCTAAAAATGTGTATTTCCATAAAATTTTCTTATTGAATCTTTGTATTGAATTTAATATATATTTTCTATACTCGAGTACTAAATATTCTATAAACAAAGTAAATATACTTCTTTCAAACGGTTTTATGAACTAAAGTCTTGATATTGCTGGCTTTATTCGAGTTAGTAGCCCGCTTTTCAACAGAGGGGTACAAACGCTATCTCCCGAGGTAGCGGGTCCACATTAATTTCTAAAACACATACTGGCGGGCTTAATGAAACTCCCTCAAAATGAATAGATACAGCCCTAATGGCCCGGTAATTTCCCCCGCACACTCCGAGAGGTCACTGCCCTGCCACCTGACAGGGTTACGGTCGACCCGACGTCCAAAATAATGGATTCAGGCTGAATTAAAGGAAAATCGAATGTGTCAGGAAGAAACACCCTACTGCTTCTAATTTGGAAAGCAAAAATTATTATTAGAAGGGATTGTCACTGAGGAATCCAACTTCAAAACCCAACAAAAAGGTTCAATTACTCTTCTACCTCTACAAAATGAAGCTGCGGGGATGAGTTGTTTGTAACTCAAGGAATAAAGAGTATATAACGAAAACCTCAGTAATTCCTCTGATATTTCCACGTTTTAGTGTTGCCTACTGTGTTTCCCTAAATTCAACCCCAGTCAAAGATACAGCAATATAGCGCGCAATTGTAGCTATTACAAGTTTATTTTCAGACCATAAAAAGCTATATAAGCCTTTATTAGTATACCTAATGTAACCCATGGCGTAACAGTCCCAAAGTGAGCTTGAGCCTGCCAACCCGACTGCCGGTCTCACGCCCATATACGCAAGGCAGAGGTATGCGATCATCCAATGAAATGGGTCAGCATCTTGGCACCCCATCCACAAAGTTCACTTTCCAGACTAGTGTTCGCTACCTAGCGTAGCTCCTCAATTTCCTTATTATGTTGGGTGGGCACCGATCCCCACCCCGCAAGGTTAGGATCGATCTCGGGCGCTTTCCGGGTGCAGGGACGCAAAGCACGCCACGGCGCAGGACTTATTAGTATATAATATATTTAATAAAATTATGTTCTACTTAGTCTCTAATTAAAAGCGAATGTTCACTTCGGTGTGCATTGTTACTACCAACTACAGCATAATGAAACAATATATATCCAGAGACCTAACACAAATAAAGTCTTGTCTGGAATTACGAGGGTTGGCAGATAATCCCGGATCTCACATAGAGATGGCGCCACTGGGCCAGTTTGACGGATAGCATCATATAGTTCAACTCTAGACTAGTTTATATGCATAGGTCAATAGCTTGTTTAAGTTTTGAATGGCAGCATTTTATACAAGACAAGTGTAGAAGTTTCGCAAAAATGGAGCATTTGGAAAAACGAGTAGTGATTAAATACTTCCATTTGAAAGGCTTAACGCCTAAAGAAATCAAGGAGGAGATGCGCAGTACACTGAAAGACTCTGTTCCTTCATATACAGTGACATATGCTGGGTTGCAGAGTTTAAAATGGTACGTACGAGCACTACTGATGAGCCTCACTCTGGACGCCCTGTGGAAGTCACAACTCCGGAGATCAGTGAAAAAATTCATCGTTTAGTACTGGAAGACCACATATTAAAATTTTTGAGATAGAAGAGGCTGTAAACATATCAAAATAACGTGAAGGTAATATTTTAAGTTATGTTTTGGGCCTGCACAAGGTGTGTGCAACATGGGTGCCGCGTTTGTTGACACCTGATCAAAAGTTGCAAAGAAAAACTATTTCTGTTAAGAATTAGGAGGTCTACCTTAAATCCCAGTGAAATTTTGAGACAGCTTATTACCATGGATGAAACTTGGATACACCAATACACTAATCCTGGTTTCACATAAGCTTGCCCCGTATCTCTTAACGGTCACGTAATCTTATCACATCTCATTGGCTGCTGTTGTAGTACAGTGTTGTGCGGTAAAAATTAGTTCGTTATTTAACATGGTGATATGTCTTTATATGTTGGAAGAGAATTGTCAAATTTATATTTTCGTTACTGTTTCAATGAAATATATTACGCAACAAAGTTCATTTATCTGAAATACATGTTAATTCTTAAACGAAGTAAAGAGGAGGTTCCTTTGCTCTCAAACACATGGCACGATAGCACGTGATTTAGCGGTAGTGC
This sequence comes from Mantis religiosa, assembly GCA_030765055.1. Taxonomy (NCBI): domain Eukaryota; kingdom Metazoa; phylum Arthropoda; class Insecta; order Mantodea; family Mantidae; genus Mantis; species Mantis religiosa. The sequence continues at coordinate 111,842,644 of CM060958.1, read as the reverse complement.
TGACAGATTAGTTTATATGACTTTTATCACTGACCTTGTTTTGAACTTGATTAGTCATACATCGCCATTCGACGGTGTGCTATGCCGAATGCGAGAGCTAAATTATTTTATTGATCGTTTATTGCGCGTGTACTTATTATATGTATAGTGGTAGAGTTTACCACCAGTTTTTCGCTGAAGCATCGCAAGGGAAAACCTTTAGAAAGCGGTGAAAAAAGAATTGTGTTGCATGTGTTGAATGCACTCACAGAGAAGAATTCGTCTTTGTCGGTGAGAGAAGTCGAACAGCTGTGCCCTGGACATACAGGTGTGTTAGATGCGTAGGAACATCGCGACACGAAACTGAGACAACAGGAAAACTTACCACTCCAGAGGCGATATTGCTGTGTGGCGAAGACGTTATTTAAGGAAAATCAAATTGTCCAAATCGCAAGATATACTACCTTGACGAGACTTGAGTGAATGAAGGACACACGACAAGTATGGCGTGACACGACTCTTAAGACTGAAAGACAAGCATTTTTGCAAGGTATGTGTGCTGGTTTAAAAAAAAATCCCAGAGGAAAAGGCCGAAGGCCTTTCATTATGAACTTGTTTCAGTTTCATTGTTCATTCAGTTTCAACTTGCTCAGTTTCACTATAAACATTATTTTTGCATGCCTTCATATTCTTATTTCTATCTTTCTGGCAATTATTATGACGTTTACTGCAGGTTTCAATGTGACGGGAAGGCACCGCCTATGGTCTATGCCGCGAAAGCATTAGCCAATTAGGATGAGGGGGAAGTTAGTTGCACGCGGAGTGATACATGTCAGCGGGGCAAGGTTATATGAAACAGAGATTACAGAAAAAATATCACAGTTAACACAGTGGATTGCGGCAGGTGAACCAACTCCAAAAATAACGCAGTCTATTTTGTCAACTTACAAGGTTATGGCAAGTGTTTTTGATCATGCACACCGAAGTATTTTTACTGATTACTTGTAACAGGGTAAAAGTATCACAGGTGACTACTGCAAAGCCTTAGTGCAACCTATTAGTGATAAAATGAAATGAAAAAGCCTTCGTTTGGCAAAGAAAAAAGTCTTGTTTCTTCGCGGCAATGTTCGGGCCCATTGTCTTTCAGTCATTGTAATGGGACAAATGTGGGAATTAAAGTTCGAATTGCTTGAACATCTATCCTATTCGCCAGATCTAGCACCCAGTAACTACCACCTGTTCCCGAACTTCAAAAAAAAGTTCTTGGAGGAGGAAGATTACACAGCAACGAGGTCATTGTTGCGGTAAACAGCTATTTTGCAGACCATTTTAATGAAGATTATTTTGAGAAATAGAGAAAAAAAATTAAATGATTTTTCATTGTTTATTAAAACGCCCGGGACTTATCAGTTCTTCCACAATACCCGTGTGTAAGGTAAACTTTGGATAGGTAGAGTTAGACTGAAAAATTCAATGCCGTACACGAGGTTTGAACCATAGAACTTCGATCGCGCCCAGTTGCTCTTAACCACTGAGCTACCATGGCAACGTTCCAATTGACATTAGATTCTCCAAAAAAAACTCTTATTTTTTCTGGTAAACCACTAGGAGAATTAATATACAATGAGATACGCACCTTTTGTGTTGACTTGCTGTGAAGTATTGATTCTTTAGACACTATTAGGTCAATTAATGGAAATTAATTGTTCTTCCAGCTATCCGTGTGTAGGACAAGCTTTGGATAGGTAGAGTCAGACTGCCATGTTAGCATACTGTCATAGTAGCTCAATGGTTAAGAGCAACTGTACGGAGATCACGAATTCCGGGGTTCAAATCCCGGCTGTGGCAGTGAATTTTTCAGTCTAACTCTACCCATTCAAAGTTTTCTCTCTTAGATAGGAGTATCAATATGCGAGATGTAGTACTCGTTGATATATACCACTGCTGCACGTTTAACCGGAACTACCCCGTTTCGTTCTGCAACTGTTTTAACGCACGAAGGCATATTTGCTCATGCGAAGGACAGAACTGTTGGGTCACCTAGTATATGCTGTTGTATATACTCTCCTACGGTTTACCACTAGTGCAAAAGTCTCAGAATTAAGAGAAATTCTGAGGAGATTACCAGGAAATTCAAGATAAATATTTCAATTATCATGATAATACCTTAAATATACTATATTTTAATGGTTAAGGTGATACATGATGGACTGAATATCTATTCAAAGTTGAGCGTTATGAGTTCCAGTCTCAACGACTGTAGTCAATGTGCTTTTGGTGAAGGATGGGGAGAGCTTACGCAGAATAAGCGGTGTAATGCACATGTCGATGGTGACAACTTCACATTTGATTGCAATTGCATGAATTGTTTTTATTTTTTTTTTTTCACAAACACGCTGCACTAGTTTAGCAATAAATAAGTATATAAAATAGCTAGAAATAATTAAAAATGTAAAACATGTCTTAAAATCGTTTTCTTCTCGTCTTTTTTTCCATCATAAAGGTTGCAACAGACTTTAACTTCTTGATAAGCTAGAGTTACAGACTTGCAACGTAGTTCAGAGCAATATCAATTCTCTTTCAGGAAAATCCCTCCACCCCAATCTAAAATTTATAATCATAAAGTTTCAGAACAATTTGTATGAACTGCCGAATCTGTATGGAGCTCAGAAAAATTGTTTTATCTTCTATAGTTCTACTTTAAAATTGTGGCATATAAAACATTTTTCAATCCTTTATTTAAATTTATCGCTAAGGCTAATATTAAAAGGCAGTAATGACATAACACTTAAAAATTCTAAAATATTGTCTCTTAATATGGGTTTTCCATATATCCGAAAAGTAAATTATAGAGCTAATAAAAATATTAAATGAAAATTTTCGAAAATATTACCCTGTAAAGGAGAGTTTGGTGTGAGGAGACTTTATTAAAATCTCCGTGTCGCATTTTGAAAGGTCTAAATTTAAATATTTCGTACATAAGCGACTTTTCGTTTTTTGAGCTATTGTGTTACACAATCACACTCATAGTCTTTTTCTAGAAAGGCCTTTTTCTCATTCCGGAAGTCTCAAAGCGTATACTTCTGACGAACTCTCGGTAGCTATCCAACTTTTGAGTGGAATACAATACTCTTTACGTCCTGAAGCACGCAGTAGGATTTTTTCAACGTAGAGAATCTACCCGAAAGTCCGAAGACCTCGTCCTCCTTCAACCCCTAGCCGGCCTTCATAGCAATTGTCGTTAGAACGTATGTCTTTAGCGTTCCACCGCGTAGAGGGTCGCGGGTTCGAGTTCCGCCCTGGGCATGGGTGTTTATGTGTATAGTGTATGTGTGTGAAATTACAGAAAACAGATAGGTAATTAAACGGAAACAATAAAAAAAAACGGTTAAATAAGGAAAAGAAATATATATATATATATATATATATATATATATATATATATATATATATATTATAATTAAAAAACCGGGAGCGATGGAGACTTCGGGGCTCTTTCCATAGGGCAATACCTTATTACTTTAGAAAGCTCCCCCCATCGACAACAACATCAAAATGGGTGAAAGTGGATACGCCACTTACGCGCGTCAACCCCGCATGGAAGACTACCGAAAACCTCGGTGGGGCCGCCTAGTGATCTAGCTCACCTTCTACTAGCTCTGCAGACTAGTATCCGGGACTTCTTAGATAACCCTCTGTCCCCTCCGGGCGGCCGAGCGTTATGCCGTGGGTGTCGAGAACACACTGCCCCCTAGAGTCCAACCCTATCCGAACAACTTTCATTCAGGGACGGGCTCGAATGTTCGGCCCGAGGTTCCTCTCGTAACGTCAGAGGTACCACGAGTGCTAATGGTCCGCAGCGCCCTCAACACGACGTAGTAGCATTAGGATTAGGATTACTAAGGAGAGGATTCGGCACTGCGACCAGTCTTTATCTATTGTACATATGCCCCAAGTGGGGCATCCCTGGGAGGAAGAATGAGGTGAGGGAAACAGAGGTGGCCGTCCCAAGGAGTCATTATAGTGCAGAGGGCAGGGTCCCTACATTTTTACTTACATGGAAACTTCCCCCGGTAGGCGAGAACAACGGATATTCCCCCTACTGTGGTTCGTTAGCGGTCGCAACAAGCTGGTTCGTAGACCGACAACCGACCTACCTAAGGAGGAAGTATTCACTCAGAGTATATCATCCTGCCATACACCGCCAGGACACCCTCCGACACTTCTACCCTGAAAGAGACCACCAGATGATAGATGATTGAAATTATAATGGAGATGAAGTGGAGGGATAAGAAATTCGGGGAATATAATTAACCTACCCAGCAATCACCTGGCGACCAGGGAAAATCTCCGAAAAAACTATGAATGAGGCAAGTTGGCTACAGGAATCAAATCTGTATCTTCCGAATGCGCCCCACAGACGAAACCACCTCAGCCATCCCGGTGGGTGAAATACGCAGTAAGTACGAGTAGAAGAATTGTTTTGCGGTACCCTAATCCTCCAACAACTTACGTGTTTGTGTATGCGTGTGAACAGAGTAACTAAAAAGCTATATATATACCAAATTGGTTATCTATATCCTAGATCATCCACAGTTGCGACAGGAAGATACTAAGGGAAGTTCTCCAACCAAAACTATCCTATACATGGGAAATATTTGGTTACATTTGATGCTTTAAAATAGATCTAGAGATTTTTGTTAAAATGCCATGTGATAAAATATCATCATTGTAAATAAAATGTACATATATGCTGAATATTTTGGGAGTAGCGTGTAAAGCCCTCTTTATTGTGAATATGTCTTGTATAATTATTTGTAAAGCAAAAAGACATGCGCGAAATTTTAATGCACAAAGATTTGTAAGTACTCGATTTATGCCAAATAGGTTATTTTGTGCGTTTACCGTTTACGAGATAATCGTTGTTATTCTTTAAATTTGCAAATACTTGCAGGTAGTTTTCTGAAATATAAAATCACTATCTGGAATATATCAGATTGTCCCATAACAAGCCGATTTTTTATTTTGGTATTTTGGAAAATTTACTTTGGTGTGGCAATGCTATTTACAGGATACCATGGTTAGTTTTGCGTACATTGCGAGCATGTATCAGTCTTCAGTTGTTAATAAACAATCGCAAAATGGAGATGACAAGGTTTAAACTTAGAGTCCTAAAACACTACTGGAAACAAGATTATAAAGTCGCTGCAGCAGCTCGAAGAATGTGTGAAGTGCCCACCTCGGTAGCGTAGTTGTAGCATGTCTGCCTCACGTTCAAGAGGTCCCGAGTTCGAATCTTGGTTAGGGCGAGTTACCTGGATAAGGTTTCTTACGGGGTTTTCTCTTATCCTGATGGACGAATGTCTAAACTCCATGGACTCCGGACTCATTTGAGCATTTCACACATTTCATTCAGTATCCGATATGACTCCACGTTGGAGGACGTAAATTACAAAAAAAAAAAAAAAATGTGACGTGGAAGGAGAAGGTGTCGTTAGTGAGCGTGTGGCACAACGATGGTTCCAACGTTTCAACAATGGAGACGAAAACACTAAAGATTTACCACATTCTGGAAGATCTAAAGTATGGTATACATACCAAGTTTTGCGAGAAAATCCGCAGGAACGTACCCCAGACTACCAGAAGAACTTGGTGCAGAAAAAGATACCATACATCGCCATATTAAGTCACTTGGAAAATCATAAAGAAGCTTTAGATCTGTACCTCATGAACTGACACATTAACAAGCTGAAGGTCGATTTTTTTCAATCTATGTCCTTCAAAGTTAATCATATCGGACGATGAATGAAATTGGTGAAATGATGCTCAAATGAGTCCGGGATCCATGGAGCTTAGAGTTGCCTGACATTCGTCTATCAGGATAACAGAAACCCCGAAAAAGCCTTATCACCCTAACCGAGATTCGAACTTGGTACCTCTTGAACGTGAGGTAGACACGCTACCATCTACGCTACCGAGGCGGGCAGAAGGTCGAATGGATATCTGTCGTTAGCTTATGCGTAATCCCATATATGATAGATTTGTCAGGAGAATTATCACTTTTGATGAAAAACGGGTATATTACCGAAAACCTGATGCCCCAAAACAGTGTCTTGATACCTGCCAACCTGCCAAAGTTATCGTTAGAGAAAAACAGTTTAGTCCCAAAGTAATGTGTATCTGGTGGGCCTCTGAAGGTGTTATTTGTTCCAAACGGGCGGGATATTTGATTCGGATCCTTATTCTCAACAACTGGAACGAGTTTATGAAGTTTTGAGACTCGGATACCCAGTATTAGTTAAGCGAAACAGTGTTCCATTGCAACAAGACAATGCAACACCCCATACTGCACAATAACCATGGAAAATATTCAGGAATTGGGAGGAATCGAACTGCTACCACACCCAGCATACAGCCTTGATCTCGTACCATCAGATTATCATATTTTTCGATCGATGGCTTATTCTGACAATATTGAAGCAGTGCAAGTGGAAATGGCTTAAAATGGCTTAAAGACCATAGAATCTAATGGCCTATATTTTTAAAATTAGTTAACCGCTTATCGAAATACATTTTAAATAACCGTTATTACTTATTAATGAGTAACTATATTTTAAAATGCTTTTCCTTGATTCACGTTACGAGGAGTTGAAGTGGGCATTTAGTGTCAGAGGCCTATCGAGGAACAGACGAATTCAGGATTAAAGAGAATATCCAATACGTGTGATTAGCCCAAAGCTTGGTATGAGAATAGAGAAGGAGTTGATGATGAAATGGATCAAAGGGAAGTTAATTATGAAACAGTTTGTGGAATGAATAGCGAGGGAAACCGTCAATCCCATCCAGACAGCGATGTATCTATCACAAATGCCAGAAATGGTTCCCTGGGACCCAACCCTGTCACCGACATATAAACACCATCATATTGTAGATTAGATTAGACTGATTTGCGTTCAGTAGGTTCACTTGTAGCCAGAAAAGGCTGTGAACATTGAACATGTCCAGAGGTATAAAGTTTAATGGCATATATATGTACAAAAGTTAACATAGGACACAAAGCAGGGATAATTATATATGATACAAAATAAAACACTTTTTAATTCAGCTTTCACTTGGCTTATGCCAGTACGTCTCAACCTTTTTGCAATGGATACCATTCTTGTTATTTCTTAAATACATATACATTCAAAATAAACTTTCAACATGCATCAAAGATTTATTGGCAATGATTTGTCATTAGAACAATTAGATACTAATTACAGAGCTACAGAAACATTATCAGGATAATTTGTCATTCAGATAATATTTTACAGAATAAAAAGATTTTGAGCAAAGGTACTCTCTAACAGCATTTTTAAAAGCACCGAAATTATCAATTTTTTCTTTAAGAACATTAGGAAGTGCGCCAAATAGTTTGATAGTTTCATAATACACACCTTTCTGGAAGCAAGAAAGTTTAGCACTGGGATAATGGATATTATACTTTTGTCTAGGGTTTATTTTGTAAGTTACATTATTTGTGCAAATAAGGCACGATTGCGTACAGAGAATTTTAGGATCAAGAATATATACATGCAAGGAAGCGTTAATATCTTCAAAGATATTAAGATCTTTACAGGAACGTCTGTTGTAGGTGTTCGTAATGATTCTTATAACCTTCTTTTGCATAAGAAATATTATTTTATTTTCTACTGAGTTGCCCCATAATAATATTCCGTATTCCATAATAGAGTTAAAGTATGCATAATATACTAATTTAAGTGTGTCAATAGAACCAGCTCTCGGATAGCATAACAGGCAGAGCTGAGTTTGGGCAAGATATAATTTGTGTGAGCTTTCCAATCTAAACATCTGTCCACTTGAAGGCCCAGAAATTTTATGATGTCAATTTCTTCTAATAACATATGATTAATCTTGATTTCTATTTGAGTATGTGACGTACCACAGGTTATAAATGTGACCACTTTTGTTTTGTCTAGATTCACAGATAATTTGTTCGCTTTAAACCAGCATGACATACAGTTCAAAACATAATTCATTTTAATTATACACTCGTTTAAATTTGTATAATTAATAATCGTCCAAATATCGGGTAAAACTATGTATTATCGCAGATATTTTAACTATTAGCTTATAAAGCTTTAACATGACTAATTTCCTTTTCTGTTTTTTATCATTTCTCTGATAGCTTTGGTATATCTAATTTGTTAATACACTGTTTATATTGATACTCTGTTGAATGTTTTTTTCTTCCTATTTTAATCTGTTTATTTCTAAAGGTCTAAACAATCTTGCTGACATTAATTAATGCAATGTTTTTTCTTTCATGCAGTCTGAATACGGATTGACAGAAGATCAAGTAGCAGGTAAGTAATACTTAGTTTCACATAGTTTCGAAGTAGACTTATTTCCAGCTACATCCGAGTGCATAGCATCGCGTGGATATGTGAGCAGTGGCTTATTTTGGTAAACAAATGCTAAACAGTCTCTGCTACCCATCTTTTCAGCACTTCTGTGGTTTAAGGATTTTACTTAAAATTTGCTTTACTCTTCCCATTTCCTTAATTTCTGAACCTAAATCCTAACTCTGTTCGTAAAGTTAACGTGTGTCAGATTTTTGCCATCAAACTATAATGACACAACACCCAACCAGAGACTGCTGTGGACCATAGTTGCAAAGATTAGCTTTCAGCCACTCAGGTGCAACGTTTCGCCGCTCACCTAAACTGATCGTTTACAGCTAAATTAATGTGTACGACATATAAGAGATTGGCTCTCACAGTGCTGGTGTGGGACTCTGATTTCAAGGAAGGTCTGACAACAGTAAATAAATAAAAACACAATTACAAACGAAAAACATCCGCTTGTTTCCTTGCATTCGTCTGTAGTTGTTTACCATCAGGTACATGGAATACTTGCACAATAATATGATTCACTATATTGTACGCTTTCTAAACCACTGTACAGAGATGTGCAATTGAAATTATTTCAGCATAATCAAATTCTCTGAATCCTCCATAGGCAGTTTCTAAAAACCAAACAAAGCAAGATTCAGAAATTCGTGTTTACTTACAATGATTTGCAGGATAACCTACGGTTTTCTTCCCTACTTTCTAGTAGTCAAAGAGTTTAACATTTTGCCCGACCTTACCAACAGATGTTAAGACTTACCACGAGTTTAGCAATAGTTAAAACAAAAATTGCATTTCCCCAACAAGTGTTAGCTTAAGACTCGTCTTAAATTCTTGGTAAACTAACAAGCCAAATTTCTGTTGTTAAGTCGTTAACAATAGTAAACAGTCAAGATGGCGGACGTGAACGAAGCTGTTAGATAGTTTTATTCACCTTAGGAATATACAATATTCATGGCTTCGTCAAATTTGTACCCATAAGAATAATACATTTCTTATGAGTAATACAATTATGAATAATACAATAGTAATTAAATAATACAATAGTAGTTAAATAATACAATATTGTTTCCTTGTTTATCACTTTTACATATTTCACAATTTCTTTTGATTGATGCTTTTTTATATCATATATATTTTTGTTTAATAAATGCAATAATTGACCATAATGATCCGATAGGGCTGTATCAAAAACCTCTACTTTATATTTCCAAAATTGTGAATTTAATGTTATTTGATCAATAGCACTGTTGGTCCCATTTACTACTCTTGTTGGAATGTTTACGACAGCCTGTAGCCCATAGCTCTCTAACAAAACCTGAATATCTCTTCTGTTGATGTCGATGTGATATATTTAAGACCTTTAAATGACATTCGTACGGCTTATGAGGAGAAATTATTTTGAGGAGCTATCAGAAGAAAATTTTCTACAGAGCTCTACTGTCAAAACAAGTTACTATAAAGGTTACTGCGGAAGTAGGAGAAAGGTTAGAACATGCATCGAAAGGAATATGCCGATCTCGCCATTGCTTCAAGTATTGATAACTTTGAGATTTTATAATTTTAACTTAATTATGTGGATAATACACTGTCCGCCTCCCGTCTTGAAACGTTCAAGCCACGTGTCCTTCTCCGCACCTAGTTTTAAATTTACCTAATGCTGACAAAGTTGTGTGGTGCTTGTAGTAGTGACACATGCATTTGAATTAAATTCGTTTCCAATATTTTCCCACGTGACATCTTTCTCTTTTACATTCACCGCATTCGTCCTCTTATATTCCACGATATCCTTCGTCACCAATTCAATTAACAATTCTTTCTCCATCGATGAGAAATTTGTCTCACAGCTTTTGTTTACGATTTTGTTCACCCGCCATTTTTCCAGTTGTGTGCAGTTGCAGACGAAAATGAAAACTAAAGCGCATCGCAGTACGTTCAGAAAATAATACGACTCATCCATAGCCTTCTATAGCTGTAATATTTGCATGTGTCTTGGCATTAACACGTGTTTGTTGACATTTTCAGAAAACAGGTTGGTGAAATGCAAGAAATTTAACAGTAGTGTTAGCGCTGTGATAATTGTTACGTTACATTTGTTAACGTCGATTTTAAAATCTGTTGGTGAAACCGGACATGAAACGTCTTCCATTAATAAACATTTAATCACTATCAAAAAGAGCCTTCAACTTTATATAATAAATTTTCTATCCTTTCCATTTACATCACTAATGAAAACGATTTCGTTCAACAAAATATTTTTAGTGGTTGTTCTTAAAAACGGAAGTTCTCTAAGAACTAAAAATAATGTAGGACGAGGTGCTTGCCCTTTCCCGGCGGATCCTAATTAGCATGTACTTCTGATTTTGTTTCTCATTGATGGAACTTCCATTTGCCACCCTGTTGTTCGGGATCTTACTAATCATGTGGCTTTCTACTCCCTACTACTCAAAGCCTCGCTAGTAGAAAGTATTGTCTCATGCTATCTGTTGCCCGAATGCTTTACCTTCTCTTCGTATTCTTTATTTAATTGATGAAAATTCAAATGCTACTTTAACATTGAAACTATATATAATAGTGGTAGGCTGAAAATTTAGAGCTACATATGTTTCAATAGACATAACACTTATAAATTTCACATATGCAGAAGTTGAAAAATAAGTACAATTTTCAAAAAACTGTAGAACTATTAAAAGCAAAAACAAGAAATACTGCAAAATCTGTAAACAAAAATATTGTTCCTCTTTCTGAATATTGTCGCGAGGCAATTGTTTCATTGTTTCATGGCGGGCTGCGGCCCGCGCATATGTGAACCCCCTGAGAGAGAGAGAGAGAGAGAGAGAGAGAGAGAGAGAGAGAGAGAGAGAAAGCGCCCAAGACACGCCCATGGAGTGGATGAGTGCCTATGCACTTGTCGAGAAAGAGAGAGTCAACAGAGGGAGAAAGATACAGAGATATGTCTGGATAATTCTCTCCTTTTCTCGCTGCACCACGAAAGGCCTTGAAGCGTCGACAAGTTTCTGGAACAATGAGTGGAGGTATAAAAGAGCCGAGCTGCTAGTCGTGAACGAAGTCGCTAGTGAGCTTTCTATTTTGTGTGTAACCATTTGAACTGTACCGAGTTGCAAGTTGAGAACTGATAATTGTGTAATGATTTGAAAGTGATTTCTTTTGTTTGCTTACGTGTGGTGAAGCCACGAGAGACTGTGTTGGTGCATGTTACGTCATCCTGCTGCCAAGGGCTGCACAAACTGTCTTTCTACGAAAATAAAGAGCATTTAGAATTTCTGCAAACTAGACATTTAATTTTACGAACCCACAAAGTCACAATATTAAAGAATATTATTTTTTCATCAATTTTGATGTTATATTGTATTTGAAACGAGTCATTTGTTTATATAATCACTGTATGTTAGTAATTGCGAAACTTTTCGAATTAATATGCACGTAGGACTCAGTTTTGTTTATTTTTTGTTGCGTCGCACCTTTTATTTTCCTTTAAATAATCGCTCAGAAATTCTTCTTTCAGTTCCAGCTCAAATGAATTGTTTGGAGTATTCTATTATTTAGTCAATCAATTGCATCACCTTCAAATACAAGAATTGCTGGTTCCATAAAACGTCCACCTGCACATATGTTTTAGGAATAAAACTTGTGTTATTTTAACCTAATATATTCATTGCCTTAGAATTAGTAATACTTTTCATGTTGAAAGCTGGATGTTGAAAATAAATAATACCAGTATGCTTTAAATTAAATTCATAGCTATTTAACTTAAAATATTTTGCTAGGTATTAGTAACCTTACCATTTACGAGGGTCGGCTGATAAGTCTCGGGCCTCATATACAAATGGCGCTATTGGGCCAGTTTGACGGACAGCATCATATAGTTTAACTCTAGACTAGCTGGTATCCATAGTTACAGGTCAATAGCTTGTTTAGTTTTTGAATGACAGCATTTTATACAAGACAAGTGTAGAGGTATCACGAAATGGAAGATTTGAAAAAACGAACAGTGATTAATGTAACGCTTAAAGAAATCAAAGAGGAAACAAACAGTACTTTGAAGGACTCTACCCCTTCATATACAGGGATTAAAAGGTGGGTTGTAGAGTTTAAAATGCGACGTACGAGCACTAGTGATGAGCCTCGCTCTGGATACCTTGTGGAAGTCACAACTCTAGAGATCATTGAAAGAATTCATTGTTTACTACTGGAAGATCACAGATTAAAGTTGTTTGAGACTGTAGAGGCAGTAAACATATTAAAAGAACGAGCTGATGGTATTTTAAGTAATGTTTTCGGCTTTCACAAGGTTTGTGCAATGTGTGCAGCGTTTTTTGAGAGCCATTCAAAAGTTGCGAAGAAAAACGGTTTCTTTTAAGAAATTGGAGTGAATTGTTGAGACAGGTTATTACCATGGATGAAACTTACATACATCACTACACCCCAGAAAATAAATCACAGTCAAAACAGTGGATTGCGCCAGGTGAACCAACTTAAAAGATGGCAAAGTCAATTTTGTCAGCTAACAAGGTTATGGCGAATATTTTCTGGGATGCAAAGGGAATTATTTTATTGATTACTTTTAAAAGCGTAAAAGTATCACTGGTGACTAGTGCGCAAGCTTACTGCAACGTTTGAGGGAAGACCTCTTTTGGCAAAGAAAAGGGTCTTGTTACTTCATGGCAATGATTCGGCCAATCGTTCAGTCATTGCAGTGGGAAAAATGTGCGAATTAAAGTTTGAATTGCTTGAATATCCACCCTATTTGCCAGATCTGGCATCCAGTGACTACCATCTGTTCCCTAACCTCAAAAAATTTCTTGGAGGAGAAATATTTCACAGCCACGAGGTTACTGATGCAGTAAATAACTATTTTGAGGATCATGATAAATCGCACTACAGAGATGATTTAATTAAATTAGAATACCGATATGAAGCCTTTCTGGAGATTATGTTGAGAAAAAATAATTCGATTTATTTTTATTGTGAGGCTCGGGACTTATCAGACGACTTAGATAACAACTAGTTTGTTTTGTGAACTTTCGAAGTTTCTTAATTCCCTACTGCCTTCATGGCAACGTATATTCTTATTTGTCTCTGAACATAAGAAATAAGCATTTCCTCTTCCTGTTATATCAAGGGAGCGGATCCAGAAGAATGGTGTACCTCAAGGGTCGATTCTCAGCGTCGCCCTTTTTGCCGTGGCTATTAACGGCATTACTAGTGTCGTTCGCGGCGGAATTCCATCGTCCCGGTATGTTGACGACTTCGCAATATATTATCGTTCTTGTAACTTAGATCATATAGAGCGTCAACTGCAGTTGACTATCAACCAGCTGGCAGCCTGGGCGCTTCGAACCGGCTTCCGTTTTTCGCCCGCGAAGACACAATGTGTCCACTTCCATCGTCTACGGGGTATTCACCCTCCACCTGACCTTCACTTGAACGGCACACCCCTGCCGTTTGTCCCGCACTTGAAATTCCTAGGCCTCTATTTGGACAGAAAATTGACCTGGGAGCATCATATTCGACACCTCCGAGCCTCGTGTGATCGTTCCCTCCGAGTGCTCAAGATTTTATCTGGGGTATCTTGGGGGGGGCGATCGGACGGTAATGTTGAGTCTGTATCGCTCCCTGGTCCGTTCCAAGCTGGACTACGGCTGTTTTAGTTATGGCGCAGTGACCGCCTCTAAACTACGCCTTTTAGACACCGTACATCATACAGGTATCCGCCTTGCCACAGGAGCTTTCCGCACAGGTCGCGTCGACTGCTTGTATGCCGACTCCGGCGAGCCTCCACTTTCTATTCGTCGCTCGACACTACTCTGTTCCTACGTTGCGAAGTTGGCAAGTTACCCAAACCATCCATGTTTTAAACCAGTTTTGCATCCCGACTTAGCCCACCGTTATATGCACCCTAGATCTCGGACACGCCCAACCGGAGTAAGATTCCGGGAACTCTCCCGTACACACGACCTCCGAATGCCTCGCGTGGAGCGGTCGTCCCTGGGTCGTTATCCCGCATGGCAGCTCCAGCGTGCGCGGTTCGATCTCGCTCTTTCCACCAACTCGAGACTAGCTACCCCACATTCGGTATTCCAACAACTTTTTGCCGAACTACTGGACCGTTACCCTAATTATGTTCCGGGCTTTACACATGGTTCCCAGTTAGGTAGCACTACGGGTTGCGCATTCGTCATTAACGGCGAGGCTCATAAATTTCGCCTTGTGGACTTCACCTCTGTTTTTTCTGCAGAACTGTATGCCATCCTCTATCTGCTCCATTTTATTTGTAAGTTAGTTCCTGGCAATTTTATCGTTTGCACTGACTCTCTAAGCGCTCTTCAGGCCTTGCAACAGCATATTGCAGCTCACACCCTAGTTTTAAAAATTCAGGCCTTGATCTCGCAAATGCTTAGTCGCGGATACCATTTTGTGGGCATTTCCGGGAACGAGGAGGCGGACGCGGCTGCTAAGTCCGCTTGCCGTTTGCCCCGGAGTTTAACAACTTCGGTGCCATACCAGGATGTGCAACGTTTTTTCCGTCGCCAATTCCTATCTGCTTGGCAGCACTCCTGGACAGCTTTGGAAGGCTCACAACTCCGGGCAATAAAGGATAGCGTACAACCCTGGCTAACTTCCTGCAGGGATAACCGGCGAGCCGAGGTGATACTCACCCGGCTGAGAATTGGGCACACACGAGCGACTCATGGCCATTTATTAAGATGGGAACCGGCCCCTGTATGTGCTCCATGTGCAGTACGCCTCACTGTGCGGCATGTGTTGCTCGATTGCCCGCAGTACGCCCGCGTTCGCCTGTCAGTAGGCTTGGGAACTAACTTGCTGGATGTATTAGGGGACGAACCAGTGGCCGTGGTTAAGGCACTGCGGTTTGTTGCCGAAATCGGTTTTAATAAACAAGTCTGACTTGCTTTTTATATTTGTTAATTTTACAGATTTTAACTTATTAGTCTTTGGATGTTTTTTTATGTACTTTTAATAGTTGAGTGTTTTTATTTTATTTTACCGTTTTAGCTAAATTTGTGTAGCTTTTAGGTTTTAGTGTTGACTTCGGGCCCAAATGGCCTTGTTGTCGACGGGCCCTAAAACACCACACACTCACTCACTCACTCACTCACTCACTCACTCACTCACTCACTCACTCACTCACTCACTCACACTTCCTGTTATATCATTGCTGTTCTGCATTCAGTTCCTATTTTTCGACACTTGTCTACTAAAAATATGCAGTCAAATAAATGGAATCGTGTCCACATAATATACAATGATTTATGTAGGAACTGTCCCGCGCCGTGGCGTAGCGGGCTGAGACAGCATGCCTTGGTCCCTCACCACGGAAAGCGACCCGGGTTCGATCCCACTCATGGGGTGCGGGTATAGTATATTTTTTTATATTTATTTGTACAGTGTCCCTTAAAAATTCAGTACAATAAAATTTAACATAGAACATGCTGCATTATACCTCCTGTACAAATACATGAAATTGCTGACTCAGGTCCCCTAACCATAAACATTTGGTTTTCCTGATCAGCTTGATATAATTTCTTCTTGACTTTCGCTTCTTTTGCCATAATCCACTTTTCTCTTATCCTATATACGAAATCTTCTATACATCTATTTTTCTTTTCTTCCATCCCCGTTAACATGCGTACAGCCAATATCTCTTTACTTACACTGTACCATTTCTTATCCCATATTTTCCATATTTTTCTCCTGTAATTTGTTAACTCCTTACATTCTATCAGGTAATGAACAGTGCTCTCTTCATCTCCACAAAAGTTACATATCCCTACCTCATTACTTCTCGACCCTTTTATGTATAATATTCCTACTCTCATCCATGCTATGCCTTGTCTTCCAGTTTTGTCACATCGATCTATATATTTTTCCCCACCCCATTCTGTCTTTAATTGCTTATAAAATTTCAAAGATTTCTTTTCTACTATACTTTCCCATATCTCATGCCTATCTATGTCTTGTAGTCTAGTTCTAACTTCCTTCCAAAAACCGTTATAATTTGTCTCATCTGCTCTCCATAGATCCCCCGTGCATATCTTTAATATCATTCTTTCCAATTCCGACCATCAACTATTTGTATTTTTAATGCTTTTCTCTTGCTTCATGCGCAGATTCAATAATTCTCCTTTCTGCCCTTTAATGCACTTATACCAGAATTTCAATATTCTCTCTATTATTATTCCCCTTCTTTTTGTATTACCTAGCTCTAGTAATACCACCTCTCTTGGTGCAGATTTTGGCAGCCCCAGTAGTTCTTTGCCCTAGTACGTCTAATTGTGTTTCTATCTCTGATGTGCCCCATAACTCCACTACATACTTTGTTCTGGCTTCAACGACCACTTCATACATTCTTTCTAACCGTCTAACTGACATCTCCAGTTTATATTTACATATTCTTATCCCTGACATTGCCGCCGTACAGTATATAAGTCCCGGGTATAGGACCGGTGCCCACTCAGCATCGTGGGGAAAGTGAGCTTACGCTAGGTAAGCGGCCCTGGTCACGAAAACCAAAGTTCCGGGTGAGGTGTGTCGAGATGCTGACCACATCTCCTCCCCGTATCGATTAGATGATCGCCCATCTGTACCATGCGTAAGTGGGCGTGAGGCCGGCAGTCGGGTTGGTAGGCCTTGGCCCTCTTAGGGCTGTCGCGCTATGGTTTATTATTATTATTATTATTATTATTATTATTATTATTATTATTATTATTATTATTATTATTATTATTATTATTATTATTATTATTATTATTATTATTATTATTATTATTATTATTATTATTATTATTATTATTATTATTATTATTATTATTATTATTATTATTATTATTATTATTATTATTATTATTATTATTATTATTATTATTATTATTATTATTATTATTATTATTATTATTATTATTATAACTTTTAAGTCATATCGGAAGATGAATGGAATGGGTGAAAATATGCTCAAATGGGCGCAGAGTCAATGGAGCTTAGAGTTACCCGACATTTGTCTTTTAGGATAAGGGAAAACCCCGGAAAAAACTTATCCAGGTAACTCATCCTGGCCAAGATTCGAACTCGGGACCTCTTGAGCGTGA
>CM060958.1:111607626-111820126 GCA_030765055.1 Mantis religiosa | reverse complement strand
GAAAGTAGGAATATGTCTGCTTGTAGTGTGAGTAGTCCTGCAATGCAAGAAGGGTCTACGTGTGACTGTACAATAGAAAGAGTACTGAAGAGTCGCTTTAGTTCTTTGAGTCATTCTATTACTTGGAACTTCCCTTGATTTGAAAGTCAAGGCTCTCCAATGGTCATGCTAGCCTTTGGTTCCCACGAACTTTTATTTAGGACGTAAAAGTTCTTAGCACATCAGAAAAGGAAAAATAGATTTACGGCATATTAAGCCTGATAGAGAGACCTGAGCAAAAATTAAATGGTCTTTTGTGCCAATATAGAATGTAACTCAGAACCACAGCAACTAAAGTGTCTCCATAAATAAAACCTCAATTTCATTTAATTTCTGGATTTTAGAGTGACACCAATTTACTTACTCTCCTGGCGCCCGCGCGACGATAATGTAACTAGCTTACTTCCAGACTTGTGATTCGTTATTAAAAGAACACATGCGGCGGGTGAGGAGAGGTTGGAGGGGCAGAATGCATTGCTGGTTACCATGGCTACGGATTCGATTCATAGAAGCCGTATATTCCGCACCAACTCATGTTGCCAACACAATACAGCACTTTCTTCCTTCTTTTTCGTTTATTTCAAAAGACATTTGTTGGTAGAAGTGGTAACCCGCTTGAAGCGAGCCTCGTGTGTGATGTGCTATCAGTTTGCATACTGCGTAAAAACGTAATTTTTAATGTGATCATTGATTATTGTCTGATATGTGAAGTGTTTAATGTTTCATATTTAAGGGATTTACAATGAATCCAACACACGACTTGGTGTGTTCCATTCTCCAAACCCTTTTCTTTATGAAAAAATGATGGCAAACCGACGTGGTAAATGTTGGTAGGCCAGCACCAGTGCTATGTTTAGAAACACTTTGCAGCGGATCATTTTCAAAATACACCAGGACATTTAAGACTCGTTGATATGAGGAACATAATTGTGTCGGATTGAAGGAGCTGGGGAAAAAACACTAACAAAATTGCAGATACTATTCGGGAAAGCTCACGTCTATAGGCTATATTGTAAAATACAATGAGAACATTAAGCTTAACAGGCTTTTCATGCAATATCCCATTAGGGAAGTAGACAAATGACATTTCGTGGACATAATGTAAGCGAGGACTCTTTAAATAAAGGTAATTTTAGGGAAGTTATGGATTCATATACAGAGGGAAGCCCCATCTAAATTCAAAAGCACTATTGCAGTGTAAAATCCGTTTTTGCGAATTTAGGTTAGAAAATTTTCCAAGTCACGTAGTCAATTCACCCAGAGCCGCGCCTGGTATTCTTTTATTCTTTAGCTTAAGTAAAGTCCTTGTGTAGTCAAACACAAAGCAAATACTTTTTTAACACTTGAGCATTTGTAGATTTCAGTACTTTTGTCATGCTTGCCCACTGTACTTTACAAATTTTGTAAAATAATAATGTAAAACATATTTTCTATGTTTTGCAGAGTTTAAAGAAGCCTTTATGCTGTTCGATAAGGATGAGGATGGTACCATTACCATGGCCGAACTTGGAGTTGTCATGAGGTCATTGGGTCAACGACCTACAGGTGTGTACTGTATTTTTTGGGGTGCATTTATATCATTAATCAGTCACTACGAAATCCCAAGCACTCGTAGTTTAGGTTAGGCAATAGATAATTTAGTTAATTTGTACATATAAAGTTCTGTATTGTGTAAAATAATTTTAATATAAAAGGAAAAAGGAAATGAAATCAGCAAATTGTGCTCCTGTATAACCTCAATCAGCCAGGCTAATGGTAATGCAGAATAATAAATATAAAAAGCTGGCTAAGGTCAACATGAAGCACACCAAAGAAGTGAGGAATGATGCAAGATCGATGTGCACTGTTGAATAGTAAACCTGCTCATGAGAATTGCAGGAAAGGCAACTGCTGTATTATCCAATTACAGAGTGTATACTATTTTCAGAAAGTTATTTCAATATTACATTAATCTTGCACATTTATCATCCACTCCCTTTCAGATAGCTATAAATTCATGGAAAGCTATTAAGTCTGCAGAAAGGAAGGAAAGAAAAAAGTGTTCAAACTCTTGGAGTGTAGTTACTAGAAACTTTGATGTGAATGAATAGCCATTCTTCTTCAACATCCTCGCTTTTCACCTGGATAAATTTTGTGCTAAATCTTATCTCCTTTTACACTTACTCGAACAGAAGCCTTTCAAGTTTCTTAGGAAAGAAGTTTTAAGACCAGATACAGACATTAATTTCCAGATGAGAAAATCCTTTCAGCACTTAAATGGCTACTGCTTCGAACTCCAAGCCAACTTTCAACATGTGTCATTCTGTTATCTTAACTTGAACTGCCTGATTCTAAGATTCTCCTCTGTGAATGGATCATAAAAGATTTGAAAAATTGAGATCCTCCAACAATAGTTTCTAATTTTCAACTACTTTTCTTTTTTCTTCTGATATATATTTCTCCTTGCTAAGTTGCATTAACAAAGGGTGACAAAATAAGATACTTTTAAAAATGTCATATTTGCCCTCTTGGCTATAAGAGTTATAAAACCATCAAGATTACCATTGGGTTAAGGTTAGGGTTATACATCAGTGGGCGGAATGAAATAGCACAAGAGGCTATAGGTCACAGAGATGTGCTGAGTCTGTTCCGGGCTCAAAATCCCATTTCACTGCAGCAGCTGACTAGACAGCATAATGAACAACCAAGGGGAGTACCTAATCTTTCCTTTGTGCAAGCTTCGCACATCTTTTTGACACCATCTACAACATGAAACCTATAAACGTACCCTGAGAATGAGAAGAGAATGTAATGAAAGGCAAATGTTGGAAAGGAAACTACAATAGACAAGATTCACCTAAAGATTGGGGAAAAACTATGAAAAACTCAAGGTCATAGTGAGCGGTTGAGAAATCGAACTTGGGACTTCATAAAGCAAGCCTCACACTCACAGATGGGTCTGTATCATAATTATACCATAATCAACATCGTTTTTGTTATCGTTTGTGCTTCTGCTGGTTTTTCTTATTCAACCTTTCAATTGTATTATCTTTCAGCTCTTCTCAGTGAAATGCTCGTTCTAAAATCACCAATAATTAAAGCTGCTTTCATCATCTAATGTTTATCTGCTTCCAGTAGGACTTTGTAAGTACCCTGTTTTATAAATGGGTCTGTGGAGCCAGACACCTGTCGAGAAAGAGAAAAATCTTTATCTGAGAAAATATCTAGGCTGTGTGATCAGCCTAAGGACAAAGAAGTAGATGATATGAAATGAGGAAAGTTGAATAAAAGAGAGGGATGTTGGAGTGTGGAATGATTGGCAAAGAAAACTAGGAGAACCACCTAGGTACCACTTTGTCAACACAAACCTCACATGTAGCCTCCTGGAATCGAACCCAGACTGCCTTGGTGAGGGGCAAGTGGTAAATCATAAAGGACTGCATATGGAATCTGTAGTAGACAAAGTGACAACTGGGCAGGTTTTCTTCAGGTTCCAGTTTTCCCTACCATTCATTCCACCAAGTACTACTCCAACATGTTTTTTTTTTTTTTTTCCCCATTAGTTTTACCTTCATATCACATCATCTTCCTCCTCGCTCTCACATCAGGCTATGGGTTGACCCCTTATTCCTGGTTTTCTGTGTTTCCAGCTTGTATTCAATGCTAGGAGGGATGACAACATGTCCCACCCTCCATTACTGCACCCTACTTGTGATCCTGTTGTGGGCAGTCAGCAGTAGGACTTGGCCCTCCATGGCTGTTGCACAGTAGAGTTTAGTTTTTAGACTATAAGATATCTAATTATTTCTGACATCAATATTTACTTATGATAAGAGATGCAAACACTCTACATTTAGTGTTACCACTCTCCAGTAGGCTATTAACAAAGAATTAATGCATTTTATGAGTAAACATTCTTCATAATGAAAAAAGGAAGAGTGCTTATGCAGAATTCAGCAGCAGTTGTCGTAATACTAAATTAGATTAAATAACAACTGATACATGGACTGTTACAGAGACTGAACTGAGAGACATGGTGAACGAAGTTGACCAAGATGGAAATGGTACTATTGAATTCAATGAG
Organism: Mantis religiosa; assembly: GCA_030765055.1. NCBI lineage: Eukaryota > Metazoa > Arthropoda > Insecta > Mantodea > Mantidae > Mantis > Mantis religiosa. The sequence goes on along the minus strand of CM060958.1, from coordinate 111,816,024 downwards.
TTCCTCCAAATGATGTCCAAGAAAATGAAAGGTGCAGATGGAGAAGATGAGCTCAGAGAAGCATTCAGGTAAGCTTCTTTATCATTCATGTATAATTCTCTTGAGAGATAAGTACTTATTTCAGTGAAACTTCAGAAAACATTGATCTGACATTATTGAATATGTAAGTACTTCAAAATTGTTATTAGTTTCAATATTACAAGTGTAGTGGCTGAAAACTATTTCATTTCAAACATAGATATGCATTGAAAAGTCCCCCACTATACCAGAGATTTAGGTTAAAACACAGGATCAAATTGATTTTCCTTCCATATTATTGTCTTCCATATTATTCATAGGGAATAATATACTCTATTCTGAGATAGTCTTTGTAGGAAGATCATTGATTTTGGCTGATAAAATACTGTGGTGGAATGACAACACCCAGTCATGCTAAATTCACTTCATTCATCATCAAAACTATTACAACAATGCTAACTTGCATTCACTTTCACTTTTCTGAATGCACAGAGCAAATACTATTACTGATATTTACTCATACCTCTATTGCACACACCAACTTGTGCTGCTCATAGCTTCTCGATATTCACAGAACATTTTGCTATACTCACTGCTTATTGCACACACCAACTTGTGCTGCTCATAGCTTCTCGACATTCACAGAACATTTTGCTATACTCACTGCTCACTGATTGACAGACTAATTCAATTGATATATCCCCAATTCATAAACAATAGTTTCTAGAAACCTATGAAAATCGAAGTCTCTGAAATTGCCTAAATTGAAATTCAATTCTTGGACCAGAGGGCAGAATTAAAAGACCATATATTTCCCAGCTTGTGACAAAGGTAGCTATTCTTGAACAATACATTATTATTACACTTTTCAGACTAGCACATAAGAAAATCAATAGAATAGAATCTTTGTTGTCACGTAAGTTATGTGAACTAGGAAGTTCGTACTGATTTTCTTGAGCAATGTGAGAGCTGCCAGGCATATCTATACCATGCAGCGCTGCTAGTAAGGGAAAGGTTCATGCCAACCGTCTAGTGACAGAACAACTTCGTAGAAATATATTATTGATTGCACATTTGTTCACAGTTACCCATAACTATCACACTGTTACAGTCCAGAGGTATGGAGCTCACTGAATCTGTGCAGCACGGACTGTCAAATTGGATTTACCAATCCTCGAGCATTCTACCGGAAATAAAGATGAAAATGAAAAGTGTAATTGAAAAGAATATCAGGGTTTTGTGTGATGTACTGCATACGAGATACACTTTTGGATCCCTACAAAAGCTACGATACTAATACAGAACTGATAAAATATTTCAAATATACCTCGATCACATCATGTGAGGTGGAACAAATTTTTTCGCTTTATAAATCTTGTTTGACGGGATGTAGAATGAGTTTTTCATTTTAAAGGCTTCAGAGACACGTGTTGTTTTTAGTAATATAGCTGTGGATAAGTAAATATGTAGTAAAATTTCTGTATTGGTATTTTGTCTAGTAAGATTCTTAAGATATTTTAGAAATTAATTTTATTATTTGGATATTATTTTACATTTGATCAGGAAATGTTACAATCTGCCTGACAATTGCTTAGGTGTTGCCACAGTATGCGTATTTAAATATTGAAATCAGCCAGAAACAAACGCATGTGTACTATATAAGAATTTGTATGTGTACATAATGATCTAAATAGATGTTCTTTTACGAATGTATTGTAAGTCATTCTTGTTCTCTGCGCAACTGGTTTCAATGCCCCTCCACTGTGCATTCTTATCTATGACTTGTTTGGATGCTGGGAGAGGATCAGTCGCAACCTGCATAGGGAACAACGAATGGTACGAACTTCCTAGCTCTGCACATAGCATTTATATTGTGAGCCTAAGCTGGTAAACTGGTGACTCATTAAGTTATATAAAAAACAAGAATTAAAATAAAAGAGAAAACTAATTCTAATGTATAGATAGTATACAAGGAATTATTTATCAAATATAAATTGTCATTTACAAGTAATGCAAGGTTTAGTAGTACTGATAATACAGTGTCATCCCTGAATTCTTGTATGTAGTAATACATCTTATCTAATAACAATTCTTTTAACTTTTCTTAAATAATTTTAAAGTTAATTGATGGAAATTAATCATCTCTTTACACTAGCCATATATAGGCTAAGATTTTTGATAGTCAACATGAAAAATTCAATGCCATGGCTGGGATTTGAATCATGGATTTCCCAATTTCTGTCCAGTTGCTCCCACCCATTGAGCTACCATGGCCAACTTGCCATCATGACATTAAATTCTCCATTTGACTCGTACATTTCCCTGGCAAACCACTAGGGGCTCTCACATTAAAGATACACTGTTTGTGGCAACTTACTATCGTAAGTACTTGAGTCCAGGCTTCATCAGTAAAATCTTATTAAGTTAATTGATGGAAATTAATCATTTCTTTACACTGGCCGTATATAGGCTAAGGTTTTTGATAGCATGAGTTGACTAGAATCTAGTGGTGAATGAGATCAATGGTTCAAATCCCAGCCATGGTATTGAATTTTTCATGTTTACTCTATCAAAATTTTAAAGTTTTTATCTCTTTGAATCTTTTAGCCAATTTATTGTATATTTTTATATGCATATAATAGGGTGCTATTTTTGTAAGTATTGGTCTATAAATAGTGTATTTCATGCTGAACTGTTTTTGAGTGCTCTAATGATGGCAATTTTATTTTTTCATAAATTTGTCATAATTTTTATATACGCATGTGAGTACAGATGTATTTTTTAGATGTGGCATATGTCATAATGTTGTGCAGTAGTTTATGGTCAACTCCACTTATTTATTTGTAAGAAAATGGGGTGTCAGGTTAATCATTCATCTAATCCCCTAGCTTTATCAGCAGTCTGCTGGTGAAAGCAGAGATCTTACTCACAACATTGATTTGAATGATGTCACCCGTGCACATCTGAGCAAGGTCATGCTTCACCTCTAAAAGATACCTCTGTAACTCTAAAATATATAATGAGGGCATTGTTAAAATTTATAATTTTTTAAAATAATAGTTTGCATGAATCTTTAAAGCTAGAATGAAATGTTATTGTATTATCTATTTTGAATTTTAAATACCCATCCAAATGCATTTACCTACAACGTATGGGATGAGGTGCTCCATGTTTATGCTTTTGCTGTATGTATTGACAATGAAAATGATTTTTATTTTGTTGGTCTCTCAGTTGAAATAAAGGATGAGGTTGATATTTGTATGTCTTATATATTTTATATACCATGTTTTCAATAACATAAATACATAAGCTATGACTAGAGAGAACAGAACAAAAAGGAAATAGAAAATGACTGCAAATTTTGCTATTTTTAAGCACACCAATGGTTCCATTTTATTATTTTATTCCAATCTACATTCTTCAATGTTATGTCATATCGGACAATGAATGAAAATGATGAAATGGATGAAATGATGCTCAAATGAGTTGCCACACATTCATCTTTCAGGATAAGGGGGAAACCCTGGAAAAAACCTTATGCAGATAACTCATCCTGACCAAGATTCAAACTTGGGACCTCTTGAACATGAGGTAGTCACACTACCTCTTACACTATAGAAGCAGATGTTTTCATATTTAATAAATCATAGTAAATCATATTTATGTATTTTAGTTAATTGATGAAAATTAATCATTTCTTCACACTAGCCGTATATAGGCTAAGGTTTTTGATAGAGTCAACATGAAAAATGCCATGGCCAGGATTTTAACCATGTATCTCTTGGTTTCCGTCCAGTCACTCTAACCCATTAAGCTACCATGGCCAACTTGCCGTCACAATTAATTTCCATCAATTAACTAAAATAATAAGAGTTAAATGATGAAGCCTGGGACTCAAGTACTTATGATAGTAAGTCACCACAAAGGGTGTATCTTGAACGCAGGAATCCCTAGTGGTCTACCAGGGAAATATACTAGTCAAATGGAGAATTTAATGTCGTAGCAGCAAGTTGGCCATAGTAGCTCAATGGGTTAGAGTGAGCAAATGGACAGAAACCAGGAGATTGCGGTTCAAATTGCGGTCATGGCATTGAATTTTTCATTTTAACTCTATCATATTTATGTAGTTTATTTATTTAGTTAACCTCAAAACATGTATTTTTCTCTAAAATGTTGGTATTGAATTTTTAGATAGAACGCAATACCTTCTCTACCAGCCATGTACATGGAGAAAGTAGAATCAGGCCAAAAAGTAAACTAAATTCTATACAGAAAATAAAGCTAAGTGAATTTAAACTTTCGTCTCACACATAATATGACTTTCTTTTCTTTTTTTTTTCTTTTTTTTTTTGACTTATGTTAATATTGAGTCTCTAAAATAAGGCTAGAAGTTTTGGGTCACAGTTCTTTGATTTCTAAGAAGCAGAGCCTCTAGACATTTGTCCTCTTACACAAATACAAATATTTGCCACTAAGGCTTCACTTATCTTAAGAAATTGGCATTAATACTTCTTTTCAAATGGAGATCGATTTCACAAACAAATCACAAGATTTGTTTTTATCCCAATTTACAAGATAAAGGTATAAGATTCACATTACAACTGAAATTAATGGATTTGTTCCTTTTCTAGATTTGAAGATAATAAGAAATAACAACAAATTAGATTTTGATATGTATAGGAAATCAACTCATATTGATAATTACATAAAAAAATAAAAGTTTTAACCCTTTTTCACATAAATTTGCTGTTTTTAATAGTTTGATTTATAGATTAATAAATATACCCCTGAATAAAGAATTTAATAAAGAATATAAACATATTATTAATACTTCTTTAATTAATGGTTTTAATAAAGATTTTATACAAAAGAAGATTGAAAAATTTAAATATCAAAAAACTGTTAATGATATATTTCTACCCTTCAGAATATAAAAGACGATTATAATTTTAAAAAATTTACTTACCATCCTTGGGTTAATAGACATTTTCAAAAAATGTTTAAAGAAGTTGGTATAACTTTAGTTCCTCAAAATAACTATAGTATTAAAAATTTACTAAATTTTCTAAAAAAGATAAAATTTCTAATAAAAAAAAATCTGGTATTTATCAATTTAATTGTTTAGATTGTGATCATATTTATATTGGAAAGTTGAAACGTAATTTGGAAACCAGAACGAAAGAACAGTTTCATAACATTAAGTATAAACAAACTGATAAATCGGCCGTAGCAGATCCCTTTTTGTCATTTAACCATGAAATAAATCCTGAAGTGAAATTATTAAAACAATTAAATGGTCCGATAGATTTAATAGTGTGGGAAGATATATTTATTTTAAAAAATAAACATCGCTAATGATAGATAGTCAACATGAAAAATTCAGTGCCACATCTGGGATTTGAATTTTTCATGTTGACTCTATCAAAAATCTTAGCCTATATACGGCTAGTGTGGAGAAATGATTAAATTCCATCAATTAACTAAAATCGCTAATGAATTTTGAAATACCAGCAGTTGATTCTGTTTCTAGGTTTTTTTCGTTTTCAAATGTTGGTAACACTAAAAAAACATAAGAAAAACATGGTAAACGGTATCCTTGACAATGGAGTTTATCTGTGTACTGAGGATGCAAGCGATTTGTTTGCGAAATCGATCTCCATTTGAAAACAAGTATTAACACCAATTTCTTAAGTTAAGTGAAGCCTTAGTGGCAAATATTTGTATTTATGTAATATTTATTGCTTCACTGTAGCTAGCTTCATTTTCTATGTAATTTGTCCTCTTACCTCCTTTTACAGTAGGACTACATAATGCATTACATACTACATTACATTGCCCCAAGGTATAATGTCAGTATAATGTATATAACTTTACATATTTGGTTGTAAATCTAATTGCACTAATTACGTAGAAACTGAAGCTAGCTACAGTGAAGCAAATAATATTACACAAATATAACTATTAATAACAAAAACATCACTTATCTTAAGAAAATGTCAAATTTTTCTTATTAATTGAGATTGATTTCACAAACAACTCGTTTGCATCAGCAGTCCACAACACTTCATCATCAAGGATACTGGCTACTGTGCTATTACGTTTTTTCAGTGTTACCAAAATCTGAAAATGAAACAAACCTAAAAACAGAATCAGCTGCTGGTATTTCAAAATTCATCACACGATCTCTATTTTTTAAAATAAATATCTTTTCCCAAACCATTAAATCTATCGGAAAATTTAATTGTTTTAGTAATTTAACTTCAGGATTTATTTAATATTTATTTATTTTATAAATTTCTTTATTTTTTCATCATTTAACCATGAAATAAATCCTTGAAATTAAACAAATAGTTATATTTGTGTAATCTAATTGCACTAATTGATTTTAACACCCAGAAACACTCATATCATTAATATTAATTCTCTGCTTTAGGTAAATCAACTCATAATAAAAACTTGACTGTTCAAAAATTTGAAATTCCTGTTTACTGCACTATACTTTAGATATATGATGAAAAATTATGAGCTTTTTACTATAAATAATTTCCTGGTTCAGTAACTATCATTTCCTATCACTGAGTCATTCACTGTCAATGTTCTCCCTTTTCATCTCCACACAGTTCCTTTGATGCTTTTATTCAATTTTACAGGGTGTTTGACAAGAATAATGATGGTCTGATATCTTCTACGGAGTTGCGTCATGTGATGACCAATCTTGGTGAGAAGTTATCAGATGAAGAAGTAGACGACATGATCAGAGAGGCAGATCTGGATGGAGATGGCATGGTCAACTATGAAGGTAATAAAAAAAGCTATTAGTTTATAGCTGATTCATTTTTATATTATCTATTATGTCATCAAAATATCTTAAATATGTTCGTACTTCCCAATTGCAGCGAAAGCTCTAATTAATAGATAGTAATAAGATTTAATTTAATCAGTGGTTTTTTTCTTACTCTGAAAATATGAATACAAGTCAAATATAGTTTCAACTTCACTAATGTGGTTTTACAATTAGCAAGATGCTAATAATTAAGTCCCTAAAGAAATGAGGGACTGTTAAGTCCTTCAAGTGAAATGCAATGGGATAAGATAGGATAGAATACTAGGGAGGAGGTTTAGCACTTCGACCAGACATGATCTATTGTACCTGTGCCTCAAGAGCATTCCTGGGAGGAAGGGTGAGGTGAAAGGAGATAGGGCAGCTAACCCAAGGAGTCACAGCAGTGCAAGGGGCAGGGTACTTACAATTTAGCAGTTTGAAACTCCCTAGCAGTCCAGTACAACTGGCATCCTGCTTATCATGGCCTCAAAGTAGTCCACTAGGCCAGCTTGGAGACTGAAGACTCTCCAACTGGAGGATGAAGGTGTTTAGCAGTAGCACATTATCCTGCCATTCAGCACCAAGACACCCGCTGACACTTCTACCCTGAAAGAGACCACCAGATGGGAGATATGCGAAATGATACTGGAAGTGAAATGGAGAGACTGGAAATTCGGAGGATTTAATTAACCTACCCAGCATTCAACTGGCAAACCGGAAAAGCCACAAAAAAAAAAAAAAATAAATAAATAAACCATGGGTCAAGTAGGTCGGCCATAGGAATCAAATCTGGACCTTCCAAATTCGAGTCACAGATGAAACCATCTGAGGCATCCCACTAGGTAATGCAGTTGGCCTTGGCCTTCGGGATAACCTCGCCCCACCACGTGATGACTGGACACCATTTCTCAGGTGGAGGCACCAAGAGGGCGGTGTCTATTACCTCCAATGATAGGGTGATAGTTAAGATGATGGTGAGGCAAGAAGATCTACAGCTTATACCATGGACTCCGAACCACGTTGGGTATAGGGAACACTTCACATGTGCTAGACAGAAGTGAAGGCATTGATAGGGCCGACTTAAAATCGCCAACCCCAGAGCTGGGAATCGAACACATGACCCTTTGCATGTGAGCCGCGAATGAAACCAATGCACTACCCCAGCACCCACTAGGTAATGCAATAAGAGTTCGTTTGATGATAGACCTCTCCCTCATGGATATAGAATATATTGCAGCCTTTGTATTCTAATTGAGATGAAAAATATTATTATCAATTCTAAACTAAAACTCCATGGCCAAGTCATGAATGGCCATGTCCCACTACTTCAAGCCCTAAATTGGACTACAACAAACATCACAAATGGGGAAGCAGTAGTGGAAGATGCGATGAGGTTAGGTCCTGAGTTCCTCCTGACCAAAGAATGCAGTCTTTACAACCTGGAATCAGAATGGTGAGCAGAGAACTAGGATTGGGGAAAATGGCCTGAAGCCAGTGTGAGATTAAGAAAGAAAATTGGAGCAATTATTAGGATGAAAAATGGGAGAAACTGAAGAACTTTGAGAAAAACCTGCCCAAGCACTGTTTCATCCACCACAAATGCCATAACTGGTTGCCTAGAATCAAACCTGGCCTGCCTTGATGAGAGATGTGTGGTTTAACCACTCAGCCACAGTACCACCAGTACATATTCTAATGAATGAGTTCTCTATGCACTTCCAACATTCACACTATGATATAGCAGAATGTTCATTCAGGTTGGTTTATGCGAAGTAAGTTTAGAAAAATCTTTGTCATTATTTTTATTTTCATGTTGTAACCAAGTGGCTTCTTCCTGTCAAAGTATTATGTACACTCCATTATTCTCCTCGAGTACACTACACATATTGGCTGCAGGTAACTTATCAATTACTGCATTTTAAGACTGCCATAAACATACATTATTTAAACTTATAAAAGATAAAGAAATATAACCACTTATTTCATACTACTATGTGTTTCAAATGGGATGATGTTTGTCTTTGAGTGCTACTAGACGAGCAACCAATCAAAGTCCTATGGTGTTGTCGTATGGCATTCCCCCTATGTGTTGTGTGATGAGCGCCAACCTAATCAATCGCTAATAAATACTATTCATGCTAAGACAAAAATTTGATTTTGCAAAAACTGATCCATGAGGAAGGTAGAGAATAATGTATCTAACATAACCGCAAAACCCCCATATTTTTAGCTTAGTTTTCCTAATACAAATGAATAAAGCATTATATTATAACAATGCATCACAACATAAGCATTGTAATGAATATTATTATTGGGTTGGCACATATGCCTCTATGTATATGTAATTACTCAGAACTGAAACATAAACATTTGACATGACATGATAAAAGAATTACTTTGAATAAGCCCAGGTGTTTGTTAAATTCAAGCGAGAAGAAACAATACACTTCCTGTTGGCTTGTAGAATGGTGCATTGGCAGAACGTGACTTGTAACACTATATGTTTGCTTATGAATCATACATAATCTCTATTTACTCTACAGAGTTCAAAGCAGTATTATTAGTTATTATATAGCAGAATGTTCATTCAGGTTGGTTTATGCGAAGTAAGTTTAGAAAAATCTTTGTCATTATTTTTATTTTCATGTTGTAACCAAGTGGCTTCTTCCTGTCAAAGTATTATGTACACTCCATTATTCTCCTCGAGTACACTACACATATTGGCTGCAGGTAACTTATCAATTACTGCATTTTAAGACTGCCATAAACATACATTATTTAAACTTATAAAAGATAAAGAAATATAACCACTTATTTCATACTACTATGTGTTTCAAATGGGATGATGTTTGTCTTTGAGTGCTACTAGACGAGCAACCAATCAAAGTCCTATGGTGTTGTCGTATGGCATTCCCCCTATGTGTTGTGTGATGAGCGCCAACCTAATCAATCGCTAATAAATACTATTCATGCTAAGACAAAAATTTGATTTTGCAAAAACTGATCCATGAGGAAGGTAGAGAATAATGTATCTAACATAACCGCAAAACCCCCATATTTTTAGCTTAGTTTTCCTAATACAAATGAATAAAGCATTATATTATAACAATGCATCACAACATAAGCATTGTAATGAATATTATTATTGGGTTGGCACATATGCCTCTATGTATATGTAATTACTCAGAACTGAAACATAAACATTTGACATGACATGATAAAAGAATTACTTTGAATAAGCCCAGGTGTTTGTTAAATTCAAGCGAGAAGAAACAATACACTTCCTGTTGGCTTGTAGAATGGTGCATTGGCAGAACGTGACTTGTAACACTATATGTTTGCTTATGAATCATACATAATCTCTATTTACTCTACAGAGTTCAAAGCAGTATTATTAGTTGTTCTTCCATTTAAAAACCAGGGAATGTGTATCAGTTGGATCAGCTTGCAGTTGAAATGAGACACTATTTATTATAAACCACCTTCCCCCTTACCACTGCCAGAACAATCCAATTGAGTTAAAGTGGGCTCAAATTATGTGCAAACAGAAATAATACTTATAAACTGACTGACGCTGAACAACTTATTCACCAAGAAATTGACAAGGTTGCACAAGACTGGGAAAACTGCATGAGACATGCAGATAAATTACAAGAACACTGCATTTGTAAAGAAATAGCATATGGCGAGATTTTGGAGCCTATCAACATAAACTTGCAACAATAAGACGATGAAGACAGTGACAATGACGAATTGTCTCTTAACGGAAATGACATTCATAGCTATATGGATGCACCGCTGGCAGTTTCTTTGGATTAGAAAAATAGGTAATTCATAAACTATAATTATTTTTTAAATTATATATTTAAAACATGTGCATAATATACGAATATCTATGTTGCAATTGTGATTTGAACAACTGCATTATTATAAAGCTTTGGAAAATTCAGTTTGTGTTTCCTTACATCTAGCACCAAGAAGACTCAAAAGTGTGCAAAAGAGAGGGAGATATAAAGAGTGGAGGTAACGAGGTGGCAATGCTGAAGGCCCTAACACATCTGATTCGCTACAAGCCAGAACTCTTCCCATTTGACACACATAGTAGTCCTGATTCTTCTATGTAAAAAAAAAAAGAAGTTTAATTATCATTAGTGAAAACACAAAGCAAAGCAATTAATATTCACAAAGTTGAATTTCCTTTAACTGTAAAAATTTACAGTAGACGTAAACTTACTTCTGAACACATACTGCCTACAATAGTAAAGATATTCTTTAATGTCATAAATGAATGAACAAACAAAAGAAGAATGTCTCTGTTCAAGTGGTCAGCATTCTGACTTCTCTACCTAAGGTTCCTGGTTTAATTGCTGATTAGAGCTGGAAAGTTTTCTTTAACAAGGATAATTCTCTCTCTTCCGCAGAATCTGAAAGTGAGAGTGTCAGAATGAGTGTGAGTATGTTTAGGTTTAAAAATTAGTAAAATAAAATGTTAACAAACTGTAGTTCAGTGAGTAAAAACATTAATACCATCATTGTTAAAGTATAGATGAGTCATATTTATTACATATCAGTTTCACTTACATACCTAATTTGAGGACATGTTTAGCGACATGTTCTCAAGTTAGGTACGTAAGTGAAGCTGATGTGTAATAAATATGACTCATCTATAATTTAATAATTATTTCGCTTCACTGTGGTGTTCCAATACAGCTAAATTTCGATATATTAATACCATCATTTCTTTCAATAACTTTTATTTACTGAAATTGCATTAAGTACTCTCTAGAAAATTATTATTGTTTAAAGCAATAAAACATACAAATAATTTATGGTTAGGATTTCTTTACATCCTAGCACTTCAATTATCTACTTGCTATGTTTGTATGGAACAAGCTATAGTGGATTTAAATGCCATAGATTTTAAATTACTGCATGTACAAGATGGTTCAAATAAGGATGAGAATGATTCTTTATAGAAAATACTGTAATGAAAACTGACCAGTTAATTTTAACTTCCAAAGCAGTTCCCATTGACTTCTATCTCTGTTTTCCAGCTTTGTGGTAATTGTTTTACTCCCTTAAACTTTTTTGTTGAGAGTGCACTCAATCACTGCACTGTTATTCTCAAACCACACTCCCTCGAAGTCACTTCTAAATTTCGCAAATAACAAAAAGGCACTTGAAACTATATCTGGACTGAAAGGTGGTGGAGAAGGAGATCCTATGATAGCTTCGTAGTAGTTTCCATGGTTTTTCTGGCGGAGGATTGTGTTATCTTGAAGGAAAGAAATCTGATTTTATCCTGTTTTCCTTTTGGACCACATTTCATTCTTTACTTCTCCCAGCAAAATTTCTGATGATCCCGCATACACTAAGCCTGCATTCCATGCTCTGGCATATTCCATTGAAAATTCGTGGTGTGTTTCATACTTTGTCTAATCCAGTTTGGATATGTTTTCTCAAAATATCATCATCAGATACATGAGTCACATAAACCAAGGATTTCCAATATTTGCATATGAAGAAACCCATGCATTGAAGCAAGAGAAAGCCACTTCGATCACTTTTTATAACTTTTGATTTTGTGTCGTAATTCTGAAATAATTGATTTTCAAACCTTGTACATATGAACCTATTTTGCTGTTTTGACGTCAGAAACACATCCCTGAAATATATGACACCAATAAGATACATCCTGTATAGTATTAACAGTTTTACTGTTTCTAATGCTTGTAATCTTCATAATGTGTATAGTACAGAGTTGGGTAGATAAAACCAGCCTGTATTACGACATTGATTTAAAACAAACTTCTAAAGATGTGAAACAAACTTCAACGGAATAAATTAATAAACTGGAATAAAATGCATGAATCTTCATAATAAATGTTCGAAGTGCCCTCCATCTGTGTATCTCTTAACAGGTTCATGAAAACACGTGTCAATTCCTCATGGGTGATGCTACAGATGGAATTCCTGATGTTAGCTATCCTTAAGGCCATCAATGGTATGGTAATTCTACTCCTACACTTTCCTTTCAAGTATCCCCATAAATAAAAATCACATGTTAATATATCTGGTGATTGCAATGGCCAAAACTTTTGCTGATGGTCCTTTCTTCAGTGTACATCTGGTGAATATGGATAAGTGACCTCTCAGATGTGTGATGTGTTGCCCCATCTTGTTCAAAGAAGCATTAATGATGCTCCTCTTCTTTCAGTTGGGAATACAATTCATTCAAGAAGGTCAAGAAGACCCATGTTGACTATCTGCAACCATATCCAACATCCAATTGGCAGAAATTTACGTGTTTAATTCTATCGGATTCCTGCAGTTATTGTACAGCTGTGAGTTGGTACAGTTTCAATTTCAAAGACTTCAACACATATCCACAAGTTCTCCTGCTCACATGACTCTGTTAAGCTAACCTTGTGGTAGACTTTCAGAAGCTCTTAGTCATCATTTCATTAATGTTCACCGAAAGCTGAGTTGTCCAGATAGCAAGCCTTGTGTTCCCTGTTACCTTCTTAATGGATCCAGTTGCACACCACTTTCACTAAATCTTGAATGCTGCTTTTTTTTGTACTGGGTGAAGCAGATATTTGTCTCTGAATAATTGTTACGTTACCTTGATAGAGCTGGTCTTTATGTATGCCTTTACAGTGAATATTCACTCTTTTATTGAATAAATCATGCTCATTTAAACCCATGGATAGTAGGTGAATTTTCTATATTGCCAATTTGTGTTTTTAAATGATATTTTTTTATATTATCTTCAGTTTTTCCTTTCTATTCATCATGTTCCTTTCTATTCAGGGCTTTCATAAAATTTGAACGAATCTTCAAAAGACTAAACTTAAAACTAGCACCCCAAAACAAATTCAGTCTGAGGAACCTGCTAAATAAACCACTAAAAAATTCAATCCCCAACAACTTGAAATCAGGAATTTATCAGATAAATTGTGAAACCTGTGAAAAAAGCTACATAGGAAAAACTAAGAGAAACTTGTTAACCAGGCAAAAAGAACACCAGAGGAACATTAAGTTGAAACAAACAGAAAAATCTGCAGTTTCACACCATTTTTGGACAGAAAACCACAACATTGGGCACAACATTAAACTGTTAAAATCTTTAAGTACACGCATAGAATTGGATATTTGGGAAAAAATATTCATAACTAAAAACAGTGATAAAGTTATAAATTTTGAAATCCCGGCATTAAATGAAGTATTAAAACTTAGTGCCCCTAACACCAGATGGCAGAGTGATCGGAGCTCCGTAGTAGTGGAAGAAGAGGAATGTTCATTTAGTCACCAAACAGCTGAGGATGAGATCGAATGATCTTGAAAATGTTTCAATTATACAACAACAAGTAAGTGAAGTTTGAGTGTAAACATAGTGACCCATAAATCAAACTCAAATATGAGGATTTGTCTCGTAAACTTCATCTTTCAGTTTACTCCAGGACTAAAAATCACATGCTGTTAGATCAGGAGAGCGAGAGGACCATACACCAGTACTAATCACTCTATCTTCAAACATTTCCCTAATTTTATTTATGGACTCCTCTGCTGTATGGGCAGTAGCAGATTCTTGTATATGATTTCTTTTCTTCCATCAGTTTATGATAAAATGTGCTCAAAATGTCATTTCTGTACCTCTCTGCATTTACAGTCTGCTCATAGAATACTGGACCAATTATGTGTCTAGCGCTAACAGCACACAAAACTCCATCATAATGAGGGATTTCTAGAGATTTTCAGAGCCCCAGTACCGACTATTATGAATGTTGACACGACCAGTAAACATTCTTTTCTCATCAGAAAAGAAGGAAACTGTGGATCAGTTACATCATCATTGACTGATGAAAGATACCATTCACTTACCATTCACAAAACTGCATTCATGATACTGGGTTACCTTATTTTAAAGCATAGATACTTTGTACACTTATATGGTTTTAGTTTTAATAATTTAATTGCTCTATATGCAAAAACTCTGAAATTCCCACATGCTGTGCTAATTTTGGGATAGATTTTATTGGTGAAGTTCAAAACATGCATCTATGCTGTCTAACATTTCCTCTGTTAACACTATACATTTATGGTTTCGTTTTTTGTTTGCCACAGAACCAGTGGTTTCAAATTTCTTCACTATCTTGCAAGGGCAGCAGGTGGCTCTGAAAATCTGTGGTTCACAAAGTTATCCATGCAAAAGACTAAAATTGAGTCATACCTTTAAAAACTTGTAACTTCACTCACATCCTTTTACAAAATCAGGAACGTTTTCGAAACTGTTGCAGTCTCATCATCAGCTGATTAGTGACTCATCACAGTTGGTTGTTGTCTGGATCTCTTGTAATTGGCTCCCTCTCTTGGAAGATTCTTTACATAAATTCAGTAGACCACTCACTGATGGCACATCAAAATTTAGAATATGTGGAATGTTTTTAATAATAAATTTTTTTTCCCATGTTGTAAGTTCAAGTTTTGTGGACAATGGTTTTAGTAGTTTGATCTCCTCTCCGATGTGGTGGTTATCATTCCAGAAATGAAAAGCAACTGCCAATTTTTCTGTTTGTTTATATTTTATGTTCCTATGGTGTTCTGTTAATCTAGTTTTTTAAATTTCTCTTTGTCAAACCAATATAAAATGTGTCACAGTCTTCATAATCTATCCTATATATGCCTGATTTTTGTTCTGGTAGGATCGTGTTTTTTAACCAGTAGACAATTTGACAAAAAAGTTCATAGTTCCACCACCAGAGAGAGAGCAGACAACAACAGATGCCAGTTGGAAAGAGATTAAAAATGGAGGCAATTGCCTTTGAAACTAGTCTCTCAATATAAAAAAGTAAGTGACGAGTATCAATAAACCAACTACAAATAGTTTTTGCAATTAATTTTGATGTTACTGTTACTAAATTCCTCCAAACACATATACCCTGAACTTTACTTAAATTTCTGAACTTTGTGACACTGATGTGTTATTAAAAAAATTGACTCAGTAATACTAAATGTACAATACTATATGTACAAGATAAGTGAGTAAATTTATTCCTTTCAATATTTTTAGATCTCAACAGATTTAGAAATGTATAGGGCAGCCACAGCCAACTAGCTTGTCGCGGTGCATATGCTGGACAAGCACCGTGTTGCCTCAGTGCGTGCTTCGCACGGTTTGTCTTCCATAGCAGTGGTGGTTCGTACTTCAGTGTCAGTTTGATATAGAAGGGCACATTAAAGCAAAGGGTACCCACGCCGACACATTATTTCAATCCCGAATGGGAAACTGAGTACTTCTTCATGGAATGTAGCGGTGGAGCTATTTGTTTAATTTGCCAGAAAAGATGCCAAGTACTGAAACGATATAATCTTCTGCGACATTTTAATACATAGTATGCATGATTATTTGGCCCTAGAAAAATAAGAATGCACTGCAGAGACACAAAAGCTGACAGAAAAGATCATATCGCATGAACAGAAATAGGAAGAAGGGGATGGCAGAATGACAGAAATCTCAGTTTATGTGAGTTACAAAATAGCACTAGAAATTGCCGGATCTTCTAGTAGATTTTCTGATGGTACACTTATTAAACAGTGTATGCTTATAGCTGCAAGTAAATTCACCCCGTCAGTGTACTCCAATTCGAGAGTGTCAGTGCGTTGCCTCATACTACTTCAAGCAGGATTCAAGATCTGGTGGACAACATTTACGCACAACTTATTGAAAGAGCAAGAGAATTTATTGCAATTTCTGTTGCCATTGATGAGAGTACTGACTTATCAAGTATGGCTCAATTATGTATTTTTATTCATGGAGTAACTGAACATTTGGAAGTTGTGGAAGAAATGCTACATCTGGCGCCAATAGAAGGCACAACAACAGGAATCACCTTGAAATGTGACACTGAGTTAGCTGACATTTACAGAAACAGAGGAAGTTTGCTAGATTTCTTCTAAATCAAGATTCCCTCGATTACACAGGCGTGCCGCATCTGTGATTGCAATGTTTGGTTTGACCTATATATGTGAATCTGTATTTTCAGTTATGAAACGCATTAAAACCCCTCAGAGAGCCAGCATCAGTGATCATAACTTGAAGTGTGCATTAAGGGTCCAGAGTTGTTTTTCATTGTCTCCAAATATGGCAAATATTGTGAAAACTAAAGGATGTCGGAAGGCTGAATGTATCAAATTCTTAATTGAAACGTGTATTCCATTGTGTGAGGACTATGATACAATGAAGCACAAAATTAATATAATTTTGAGTCAAACTAATACTCAATACTCCACTTATTGCTAGTATTTACCTAGAACGCGTTTCATTAGGATCTTCCCAACATCATCAGCTGTTGTCGACTAATGGACATCGGTTCGTTGAATAAGTGGAGCATTGAGTATTAGTCAACTCAAAATTATATTAATGAAACATGCATATTCGTTTAATATGAAGTATTCTGTGTAATATTATCACTATATAGTAAATATTATTTTGTTATTTTGTATTTTTCAATTGTCTCAGGATCAAAATTGTGCTAATTTCCACAAAGTACTGTTTCGTTCTTATAATTAAAAATATTGCTTTTATAAGCCATCATTTGGTTGTATAGGATTGAAGGCTGTAATAATCTTACTGGTATTGGGTTGTTTTATATATAATTTAATAGCAAATACCACAGAGATATTAAACCATGTATTATACAGTTTCTGGGTTGTTCCTTCACTACTAACATGTACTTAATTATTTAATGGTAACACAAGTGCAGATTATGGAATGCCACTGCGCGAGGTAGCAATTGGTATATCTCCCTAACATTGGCCAGCAACGACCAGGCATGCCGGCTCCATGCGAACTGTATAGGCATACCGTGCATGTCAGTTGGCGGAGCCTGGTATAGGGTATTTTTCATGCCATAATTTTTGTTTTTATGTACATTAATATTTAGGTTAAACTTGATGCCAATTTTTTTAAAGTTATGTACTGAATATGGTAGGTAATTCATCCTCTAAAGTTGCCATTAACTACATTATCTGCAAAGAAATATGTCTATAAAGAGTTGAGTGTCCATTTTAAATAGTAATTATTCCTCAGATTTAAATAGGAGTTATAGAAGAATGATTTACTCTGTGTTATCTATTGTCTGTTTTATTTGCTTTTCAGAATTTGTAACAATTCTTACTTCAAAGAATTAGTTGCACTACAGATGAGTTCATAAAATACAGAGGGCATATAGAAAGACAACTGAAGGTACTGAAGAGTTTATGTGGGGACAGATGAGTATGAGAGTCCAGTTTTGGTTGATGGTAATGAAAATGAGAAGATAGACTCGGCTGCGATGGACGCTCGGCAGGGATATCCTTGCCACAAAAACATATTGTGTTTCTCATTCATTCAGCATTATGCTAACATTATATACTGCATCTGTCTTAATCAAATGAATGATATAACACAAAGATTCTGATACCTTTTGCCCAGAATTGTTTCTTTCCACAAATAAATATATGACATTCTCTCCTCCACATTATTTTTTTTATATTATTTCAAATCTCGCAGCACTTAAAATGTAAGTACATTTTTAAGGTGCTGATTTTATACATTCGCAATATTATACATGCATTCACAGTATGAACCACATTTGTACACAAATGTTAATACACAAGACAAGTATAATTTTAATATAAAAATTATTTCTGAGAAGATATTGATACTGAAGACTTCATTATAATATAATGTATCTTAAGTTATTGTGAGTATATTTAAAGCAAATGAAGGAATAATTGTTGATAGATAGACAATAATATTGTTGACTTTGTTAAAATGTTTTGTTGATGAAAGATTCAACAGGACTTTGTTATTTGCTAGAAAACATACCATATACTTTCATCATTTTAATATCTGTAAATTAAATACATTTGTATTCTTTCATGGCATGAATTCTTGCTTCAGAATTTGTTTGAATGCAGGCTTAATTTTTGCATTAAGAATATGAATAGGAGAGCTATTTTTATTCTTTAATAATTATTTTTGGAGATAATAAACAACTTTAGTAGGCTTTATAACGATAAAATCCTACCCACCAAGTTATTGGTGCAAATATAAGTCTATATAAATGTAGCATATGACAGTTTTTCCCAAAGAACTATTATGATAAAAACAGTTTAAGATTCTGTGTAAAGTGTTTTACAGTTTAGCTTTTATTTAAAGGTTTATTTACTTAGTTTTTAATTACAGAATTTACTAATACCAAATACATGAAAATGGTTGTGACATATGGGAAAAGCTGTCATAAAGCACTGTGCGAGACACCAATGTTTGTGTTGTGAATGTCGTGTACTTGTAGAAGCTTTCGCTGATTTTCAGCTCTTATTAAATGCTACCCGAAGCTTCTTGTCATAGGGATAGGTGCATCATTTCTCTTGCTATAGCTTGAAGAAAATAATTATTATATTAAGTATTGTAACTGTTACAAAAATGATTTACTTAAAGTACAACATCTATGGAAAATATTAACAACTTGCAGATAGTATCTAAAATATACTAGAATGTACTAAATCTGTGATTTCTTTGACAAATCTTGCCCAGAAAGGAAGTATGTATTGTGCTTTAAGCTGAAAATAATCATGTCTTTGTTGTATTGCCAACCTCTAGCTAGCGTCTTTAAGAAAACTATTGATTGTTTGCTCACTTATAAATGAAGTGTAACTGAAAGTTTTTGAATATGTATTCATAGAGATGTTATTCACTTTTTAGATTTTGTAATGGCAACAGTTTATGAAACCGCTCACTTCAGGTGACTAATACTAATATAATACTGTCAATCATCAGCTACAGAGAAATGCTGCACTTCAAACAATATAAATATTGTGCTAAGAGTTATTTTAAATGATACAAAATGCTGGGACATCTCTTAGAAATGAGCGTTTATCCCAAATTATTGTAAGTAGGGTTTATGTTAGAATGTCGTATTGTTAGTGGTTACTGTACTTCTAATCTGAGAGCTCCATCTAAATCTTCTACTACTTTGTACACTACTAAGTCATACAGGCTATGTTGAAGAAAGCAGGTGTATTTTAAGAAGGCATTTTAATTTCAGCTTTCAGCAAAATTTAGCAAATGTTATATTGACACAAGCACAATGTGACATTGTGACTGAGATTGCTGTTCTAAGAGCTGAAAGGTTGGGCTTTAAGTTACTCCAGGATTGTGGCAATTGCACTGAAGTCATTTTGTTGATGAAAAGTTAACATTCTGATACGAGATTAGAAGTGGAATTATTTTTTAGGACTGATGTAAATACCTTTAATTAAGCCACTGTATATATTCAGAACGAATAGATGGAAACTCTGAACATCTTTTAGCACTTTGCTTTGCATTGTTAAATATTTTTATACATTTATCACTTTCGTCACGCTTATCAAGTGCACTCAGTGATTTTATGATGGGTAATCTTTCATAAGAATATAAAATATTCACAAAAAAAAAAAACAATACCATAAGATTATAAAATATTTTAGATGTCCTTTGGCATCTCATATTCCTACAGAAATTTAAAAGAATATATGTTTTGAAATACACAGTTTCTAGTGTTATATTCTTCCATTATTGTTTTAATGCCTTAGTAAAGTTTCTTTTTTGAACACTTTAATCCTTTGCACTGATAATGACAGCTGTTCTGCTTCTACCACAGAGAAAATTTAAAAGATAGATTCCGAAGAGAATAGTTGCTACAGTATTCTTTAATGTGAGAGCAC
The DNA here is from genome assembly GCA_030765055.1 of Mantis religiosa. Classification (NCBI taxonomy): domain Eukaryota; kingdom Metazoa; phylum Arthropoda; class Insecta; order Mantodea; family Mantidae; genus Mantis; species Mantis religiosa. The sequence continues at coordinate 111,795,431 of CM060958.1, read as the reverse complement.
TATATGAGAATTTCATACACACCTTCCAGTAAATTTTTTACTTAACTCTGTATGTTAGTTTCTTTAGCAAGCATCATCTTTTATTGGAAATTCTTAGCATAATTTGAATGTTCACTGAGTGCCATATGCTAGCCATTTATGTCTGGCCATGAATCTTTGAGTTACAAAATACATTTTTATATGGCCAACATTACATTTGTATGAAGACTATCATTTTATGAAAATATTTTTTGTTACATTTTGTATTTTTCTATCAGAAAACAAATGTTGTGCAAGGTACAACTGAGGGAGTGTGTTTATTTTCTTCTTATGGAACAATGAACAGATGTGAGAGAAACTTTGAGCTTAGTGAAAGAAAGAACTGTTTCCTGCCAGAATGCTCGTTTTTTCTTGAACAAGGTACAAGCCATTTCTATACAAAGTCATACATTCAGGGTACTCCAAAGATCTAGGGAATGGTGCTGTTGTATTTTTAGAAAGAGAGACTTTAAAATGAATGCAAGTATTGAAAGAAATTTGATGTTTTCTGAATGTTTGTATGATCTTGCTGAGTCTTTTGGCCAGTTTGGCTTTGATGGTGAGCCAAAATTTGTATGAAGTTCTTGTAACACCAACGTTTGTAATGATAAGTATATTTAGTTACAAATTCTTATGAAGCAAAACATATTTTGTTGGATTTGGTAATGTGAAATAACTGGAATGGAAGATTATGCTCACTGGCTAAAAAAGCAGTGCAACAAAGCAATTTATTGAAATTGAATACGGGTTAGATAAATGTAAACTGCAAAAGAACAAAAACAAATAAAGAAATTCATTCTATGCTCTAATATCTCTCAAATGATAAGGTTTAATGAGATTGTTATCAACATCTCTTCATAATTCATGAGCTTCTTCAAAAGTGATTTCATGTTTGAAACTTGTTTCGATGTAGGGTACATTTTCCCATATTGTTTTTCAGTGTCTTGCCAAACCTGTAGAAAGAATACAGAGTTACAGGATGTTACATAATTTCTCCATGGATCTATTTATAAAACATTCATATGTAAACGTAGTACATATCGTCAGGTATGATAGGCAGACTGCAGGTTTTAAAAAGTAAAAAAGTGAAGTTGTACGTGAAGTTTACCAACAGTTTCTCCTCCTCCTCCTCCTCCTCCTCCTCCTCCTCCTCCTCCTCCTCCTCCTCCTCCTCCTCCTCCTCCTCCTCCTCCTCCTCCTCCTCCTTCTTCTTCTTCTTAAATAGCCTGTATTCCTTCGCTTCTCCTTTCTAAGATTTATTTGATAAGTATATGGCTAGTAGCCACATCATGGCCAAGCGGTCAGATTGCTTGACTCTCACCTAGGTGACCTGGGCTCAATCCCTGGTGACTGCATGTGAGATTCATGGTGGACAATACGATGCTGGGGTGGATTTTCTCCAGGATCTCCGGTTTCTCCTGCCATCATTCCACCAATTATCGCCTTTCCTTTCATCCAGTTTGCCCTATTCTATTCATCTACTCCCCTTGCTCTCATTCCAGACATTGGGCAGATTCTAGATTTCTCTGTCTGATCCAGAGTTGTGGTTCCTCAACCTGATGCCTAATGGCATAAGCAGCAGAGGACCAAGAATCCCCTAACATCACTATAGTGGTATAACCAGGGAAGTTAAAGAAAGAAGAAAAGTATATGGCAAGATTCTTGAACTATCTGTTACATCCATGGAGAAAATACTGTAGTTAAAAGCCCTCATAGGTATCATTTTACTTATTAGCCTTATTTCTCTAGAAAAATGTGCTGCATTATGTTTTGTCAGAACAAATGAGCCAGAGAAAAACTGGATATTTTCTTATCCACATTTCTCTCTTTCCATTTCAGTTCAATGATAATGCAGTGAGATTATTTGCTTGCAGTGGGTGGCTCTAAGATAATAATATATGTTTGAAAATAGATGCAATATTTGACCTAAAAAGGCTTTTATTGTTGTTGCTGACATTTCTTCAAAGAATCCTGTAGTTACTTTTCACTCCAAGCTGGTTCCTTCTAATATATAATAGATATCCTTGATAGTTCCTATAGATGCATTTTTGTGTACTTATGAAATGGTAATTCATAACCTATACTTAGACCAGCTCATTCTTAAGCTGATACTTCAAGTGAACCTATGAGCAACGTTGCAAGCTGCATCACTGCTGGTACATAACCTCATTACACTTTGTAAGTACCTATTATATTTTTGCCACAAAATTGTCAAGACTATATTACACCTGCTATTTCTCATACTACGTAGACAAGTTTATCAACATATTCATGATTTGCTTCTAACTGATGCCAATCTTGGAATACAATAATATTGAGGATTAAGCCATATAAACTGGTACAGTACATGTTCTACAGCTATACAACAAAACAGCAGCCTTGTGGAATGTATACCAACTTGCTTTTTTTTAATATATTTTCATAATCAAATCAAACCATGAACATAATATCCTGGGAACAGGAATTATGTTGGTAAGCAACCATTTTTTAATAATTGAATGCAAACATATTTTTTCTTACTATAAATCTGTATAAATGCTATATTGAAATACTGATTATGATTAATTATATTTTTAATAACTCTTGCATTTATGAATGATTACAAAATAATAAGTTCCTTATTTTCTACACAGATTTAACTCAAGATAATTTATTATGGCATGGCCCAAACCTAGAAGCAATTACCTCACATATGTAGAAACTATTCATAATTTTTAAAGAATATAAAAGTTCTATTGTGGTTTATACACATTTTGAATCATTCAAAAGTCGTAACTGTTTGTTCTTTTTTATAATCTAATGTTTAAATTTATATTTCTTATTAGTTTTGCCAGAAGAAAGTTTTCACTATTAAAAGTGTAATAGAAATTGCTGAGATCTTATATGGTTATACGGCCTTAACCTCTATGTTTCTTAAGTTTGTTAATTTATGTTAATGCAGGCTTTCTCTGACCCATTTCTTTTCAAAGCAGAGTGCATTACCTTTTAAATATAAGGCCTATTAAATGGAAAAATAAGTACTGTTTTGTAGTTAATATGCTATTGCAAAATGGAGATGGGCTGGACCCTGTACTCTTTTTTAATTCACTTTTGAAAATATTTGTTAGAAGTATTAGCAAAGATATGCTGCGTTTGATCAAGTCTCCCTCTTGGCTTATTCGCTACAATTGTATTTTAGATGCTAATATACTATATGTATATATAAGTACACAGATAGAGACAATGTGCATTTGGACATCGCGCTCTCTATATTATGTTAAACATAAAATTATCATAAGATAAATAAACTTCTTAAAATTAAATTTAAAACTGATGTTTACATATAACATTTAAAAGTCGCAAAAATTGCTTTTAAGTAGTCTGTAAAATGTCAAAATGAATGTTTTAAACATGTTAGTTTAAAAACAAGCAAAATAAATTCATAAATAATATAATACATAACAACTAAGTCAGTGTTAATATATGTCAGAAAAATTGTTGATACAAAATAAACTGCAAAAAAGAAATATAGACAAGAATATGTTTTGTAAATGTGACGAATGTTTTGTTGAATATGAAATATAGAGCATATATATATACATCAATAAATGAAACCACCTGTAATGTTGTGATAGAAAATTCCTTTTGAAAAGAGAATATTCTGTGAAATACATTGTAATAGATATTATTCCTATGGGAAAAAATATAGCCTGTTCTTTTTTTTTTTCAAAAATGGGAACAAGATGTACCCTGCAAATGTGCCTTTCATTTCACACCTCTACTGACCCTTAATTTTCAGGGAGCACCACAATGGAGACATTCCAGCATGGGAGTATTTATTTGTTGTGACTTACACTATAGCCCAGTATAATAGATATATATTTATACATTTCTTTTGTTTATAGAATGTAGATATTTGTTGTTCTCTGAGGTTTTCTCATATGCTGATAAGAGAAAAAATGAAAGCATGGTTAGAAACCATTAAGAGTAACTAGAATATAATACAGCTTCTTAACATTATTTTTTAGTTAAAATGAGTTTATCTGTGTTAAATTTTATTTTATATATTTTGGCTTACCAGATTATGTAACGTATGTCTTTTCTATGCTCTTAGCTAGAGGTGAGTAAATTCTTTGGTAGTTTAGTTGCTCTATTAACCTCTTATTTAAACTTGGAGGTACACAATTGATGCTTCATGTATATTTTTGTAGCTTACTGCCACTATTACCTTTTTTAAACATACAGACTGTTGTCATTACCAGATAATTCTCTCTTCATTTTATGCAAAGTGAGCTAGACAAACAAGAAAATTCAATATAATTTTGAGTCATACTAGTACTCCATGCTCCATGTATTTGCTAGTGTTTACCTAGAAAATGTTTCGTTAGGACCTTTCTAACATCCTCAGCTAATGTCGATAATGCTGAGGATGTTAGGAAGGTCCTAACGAAACATGTTCTAGGTAAACACTAGCAAGAAGTACTAGTTCAACTCAAAATTATATTGATTTTGTGCTTCATTATATCACAGTCCTTACTCATTAAGAAGATTCAAACATAGTAAATTCTTATGTGTGATTGGAGGAATTTAGTAACAGTGATGTCAAAATTAATCATAAAAACCATTTGTAGTCAATTTATTGACACTCGTCACTTACTTTTTTTATATTATCGAGGAAAGCCATCATATCTAACTAGCAATACATATATACATAAGTAATTATGTTCTAACTGTGCCCCAATCATGTCCCAGTAGTGTGCTGTATTTCTGAGTTGCCAAGGAGCATCTTCTATATAATTTACAAAGAAGTCTTTTTGTTCATTTCCATGTGACCTACCATGCTCTGGTCGGTTCCTCTGACCATTATGTTAGCCATAAGTCATGAGGTTAATTCTACAAAAATGACTAAGGCAGTAGTGACGGTATACTGGGTGCAAATGGCCTAAGCACTGGTAGATCACTGTTTTAAGCCTCTTGTAGTGTGGCTATTTTCATAATTTTCAGTAATGATACAAATACAGTATACTTCTGATTATTCATATGCAGATTATCAAGTTTGGAATTATCAACACATCCCCCCCCCCAAAAAAAATATGTTTTATATATGGATATTATTTTTCTCTAGTAAATAGAAATAAACAATCTGGCGTGTGACAATAAGTGAGTGCCATTTCCATTGCTTAAGTGACCAAAGCTTGACAACAGAGTATTGTTTCCATTGTTATATTGTTATCACCTAGTCTGTTCCATGCGGAACTCTGAACTTCTTTATCAAGTTATTGATTGGTGGGATAAAGAAGTTCAGAGTCAGTGGCGGCTTGTGGAATTAAAGTGTGGGTGTTCACAAGACCTACACTTAAAATGCACACTAGCACTATCCGCTACTGCTATCACCACTGATGAGTGATAGCTCAAACGCCCCACAACATTTTATACAGTCTATTAGCCTAGAAAGAATGTGTCTATTCCTATCATCTTGCTTATTGTGTCACTTTACTGACAGTCTGTAAGCTGAGCATTAATATTCACATGACCAAACATGGCGAACTGAATACATACATTTTTACATCAGTGTGAATTCCCTTGCTTCTTTAGCTTTTCACTAAGATGTACCAAGTCGGCCATCCTACTTTTGTTCAATTACTCACTTCAGAGCTAAACAGAAGGCATGGAAAGCAAAAAAGCATATTTCTAATACTGCAACCACATAGCATTTATAGATAGTGTATACATTGTTAAATTTGCACCTGTAGTCCTGCTTCCAATTTTTGTAACACGCTTAACTGTCAAATTGGGCTGCGGACGTCCTAGTCGCTTTATTACACTTTTTCTTTGCAAGTTACTTTATCTATTTTAATTCTTAAAATGGAATCCACCAAGTTAGTAGCTACCTCTTGAGAAAAGTTCAACAGTCACAAAGATCCAAAAACCTTGCGATCATTCGCTGCACACATCAAAGAGTAACTGTTTTGCGCTAAAGCACTAGTTGTACTTATGTACAAGGAAACTCACGATTGTCTCATCTGCTGATTATCTACAGATTCCAAGTTTATCACAGTGTTTAAAACAAAACATCTGTTCAGAAACTGGACTGTAAAAACACACAACAACATAAAGCAACAAAGCAAAGGCTGATAGTGCTAGGAGTTGTAAACATTCTTTGTATTTGGAGATAGTTTCAGTTAAAATCTATAGATATTAGCATTTCCCAGAGATGACCAAGAACTCTGGCGTTGCCAATGTGAATTAATGTTCACATCGAAACTGTGCTATGATCTGGGTGTACCCAACCAATGTTTGTTTGTAGCATTTGACGTCTACACATGTGCAGAGTTTTAAACGTTAAATGATATTTTTGAGTTTGATTTATGAGTCGCTATGTTTACACTCAAACTTCACTTACTTGTTGTTGAATGATATGCTGGCAATGATAGTTGTTAAATGATATGCTAGCACAAGAGAAGTGAGCTACTTGCAACGTTGCCACATACTCATGCTGTCGTGGTCTACTTACTTTACATTAAGCAATGAATGCGGTAATACAAATAATGAATGAAAAGAGGAAAAGGGCTTCTACAAGACAAATATTGGGGGTTCACGTGCTCTTGTGCTCCTAAACAGCAGCCGCCCCTGTTCAGAGTTCTACTACCAGAGAGAAGAGAGCAAACAACAGATGACAGTCGGACCTTCAAGGTTGAAAATATACACAACAGCCTCTGAAATTAGTCCCTCAATAATACAAAAATTAAAGTTACAAAGTGTTAAAAACTGAATACAAATAGCTTTTTACATTAATTTTGATGTCACTGTTACTAAATTCTTCCAATTGTGCATAAACTTTAGAAGGTTAGAATCGGAATGGAAAAATGCCATGTCACAGCCAGGATTTGAACCATGGATCTTCTGCTCTATGCATGACTGCTCTACCATTGAGCCACCATGGCAACATGGTGGCATAACATTACATTTTCCCGGCAGCCCACAAGGGAGATTTCAAATCCAGTTCACTTATCCTAATAGCAGCTCACAATTCCTAAGTATTTCATTTCTGGGCTTTGTAATGTCCCTTTTTTATAGTTTTCCATTTATAAGTTGCAGTAAGCAATAGGTGACTGGCCTAACATCCAGAAACCATGTATAAATAAACTTTAGAAGGTTAGAATAAGAACTGAAGAATTCAATGCCATAACCCTGATTTGAACCATGGATTGTGAATCAGGTGGAGAATTTAATGTCATGCAAGCATGTTGCCATTGTAGTTCAGTTGTAGAGCAGAAAATACATGTTTGAAATCTGAGCTATGGCATTGAAATTTTCAGTTCTGATTCTAAACATCTATAATTTTTAGACTTTTTCGGTGAATTAAATCAATAATGTAAACAGATGGTATTATGATTCTAGGAATCAGAAAACATAAGATTTGTTCATCTACAGACAAATTAAAAATATTAATTTCTGTTTTTATATATGACCATCTTGGTCTGTCATTAAGAAACAGAGGGGGGGCACCCCAACGATATCGCACAACTTATGGGCTTTTATATTTTATTCAATTGTAATAATAATTACAAACAATTTATTATACTATGATTCTTGATGGTTACTGAAGCTTACAGCCTGCAGTGTTGTACACGACAATCTAGTCAGTCTCCTTGTTGCAAAGGGCCAGATTATACGAGCCTGTGGTAACTCCTCATCTCTCTGTACACTTGGCTAGTCACATATCTATACCTCCCTCACTCACCTACTCTCCTCTTCATACATTGTTCAGAGCAATGCTTTGAGCCAGCTGGTTGTGGCCCATTGCATTAAATTTAGATTTCGTGTGATTGTTGTTGGAATCTTAATTTTTTGGTGGACAAAGTAATTTAGCTTTAAAATGAACAGCATGGGTGCACATCAACTAAATCATTTTATATTTATGCAACAAGAAGCCAAAAGACATAGGACTTTCTGCAATAATTTAGTATGATATTTATTTGTACAGTTTCCATTACATTTTCACTACAGTGACTTTAAATTCTAACAAGCACCATTATACATCTTGTACAAATACATGAAATTGCTGACCCAAGATTTACTCGCTGACTCAGGTCCCCTGGCCATAAGCCTTTGGTTTTCCTGAGCAGCTTGTTGTCATTTCTTCCTGACCTTCGCTTCTTTTACCCTAATCCACTTTTCTCTTAACCTATATAAAAATTCTCCTATGCATCTATTTTTCTTTTCACTCTTTCCCATTAAAATATGTAATGCCACTGCCTCTTTGCTCACTCTGTCCCATTTATCGCATATTTTTCTCCTGCAAATTGTTAACTCCTTACATTCTATCAGGTAATGAACAGTGCTCTCTTCATCTCCACAAAATTCAGTATATCCCTCCCTTGTTACTTCTCAACCCTTTTAGATATATTATTGCTACTCTCATCCATGCTATGCCTTCTCTTCCAATGTTGTCACATTTTTGTCACATATTTTTCTCTACCCCATTCTGTCTTTAATTGCTTATAAAATTTCAAAGATTTCTTTTCTTATATACTTTCCCAAATCTCCCATCTATCTATGTCTTGTACTCTGGTTCTCACTTCCTTCCAAAAACCGCTGTGATTTGACTGCTCTACTCTCCATAGATCTCCCATGCCTATCTTCGATACCATTCCTCCAATTACGACCACCAACTGTTTGTGTTCTTAGTGCTTTTCTGTTGCTTCATGCACAGATTCAATAATTCCCCTTTCTGCCCTATAATACACTTATACCAGAATTTCAGTAGTATTTCTATTATTATTCATCTCCTTTTTGTATTACCCAACTCTAGTAATGCCACTTCTCTTAGTGCCAATCTTGGCAGCCCTAGTAGTTCTTTGCAAAACAATCCATACATCTGGTCTAATTGTGTTCCTATCTCTAATGTGCCCCATACCTCCACTGCATACATTGTTCACACATTCTTTCTAACCATCTAACTGACATCTTCAGTTTAAGTTTACATATTCTTACCCCTTTCATTGCCGCCCTGCCATTAGCTATCACTTTTCTGGCTTGTGCAGCCCATCCTCCACTGCTACACATCCTTACACCTAAATAGTCATATTCCTTTACCACTTCTGTACCTTTTGATCGCATATGAACCACTCCTCTCCTTTCCTCAGTATCGATCCTCTATTAAATACCATCATTTTTTATTGTTTGCTGTTTATTCTTAATCCCCAGCCAGGTAATAATTTAGTAAGAAATCGTGCTTTATAGTATTTTGACTTAGCTGTTCTGAAATTAATGATAACAATAGATGATACCAGGTTGGTGATAACTTCGCTCCTCCCTCAAGAAAGCAACCAAATTACAGTTCTGAAGTAAACCTAAATTCAGATGCCAAAGAAGTGTGTGTCATAATGGTCAAACAAATGAAAGGACGATACCAACAGTCTCATATATTCAATACAATTAGGATTGTAATTCCTTTCTTGGAAGTGTTAAAAACAGTGTTGTTATGATTAATTAACTTTAAAGAGAGTCGATTAATGACACTAAACAACACTTACTTTTAAATTTTTCCGGAACATGTTTCTGAGGCTTTGCCTTTATCATCAGCTGGCCCTGATCCAAAGAAACTGATTACATTCAAAGAAAATTTCCCAGCTGACTCTGTGACAAAATTTGCATCAAATTGCAATCCGATAATCTCCTACAAAAAGTTAAAAAATCAACTGTCAGTGATTTATCATAATCACATTTTCAAAGAGTTCTCAGATTTTTCATACAGCGCTCCTTTGAGAAAGCATTTTCTGAAGTACACAAAATGCTGCAAATTTTACTAACAACCCAAGTTTCAACAGCTGAGGTGAGAGAAGTTTCAGTACATTGAAAAAAATGTTTTCCTTGGGAATTTTATGGACCAAAATAGACTTAATTTCTTGGTTGTTTATTCCATTCACAGAGAGGAAATTGGTGAAATCCCTTACTTCAAAAACAGAGAAATTGAAATGTTTTCTGCCCAGAGAAATAGCCATACTCAGCTTTTGTACAAGTAGCACTGCCGCTTGATGGGTTCCATTTTATTTGTTATTATTAGTTACACATTAGATATTTAAAAATGTATAATGTTCTGCCACATTTCTGCTGTTGCTGTGTTTTTGGTAATGCAGTTAAAGGTGATCTGTTTTAAAAGGTATAACCCTACACAAATATAACTACTTGTAACAGTAACTTCACTTATTTTAAAAGAAAATGATGTAAAGTTTTCTTATTACTTGCTGAGATCAATTTCGTAAACTCTTGTTTCTTCAGAGAAACAGATGTAAACAAGAGTTTACGAAATCAATCTCAGCAATTAATAAGAAACATTTACATCATTTTCTTTTAAGATAAGTGAAGTTACTGTTACAAATAGTTATATTTGTATAGTATGTGTTGCTTCACTGTAGCTAGGTTCATTTTTTATGTAATTATTAGGTATAACCTTGCTTTAATTTCATTACAAGCATCTTCACATCTGGCCCTATCAAGAAAAATGCTGACGAGCTGCCACTGTCAGGAAACATAGTTAACAGTAATGTTTGCAGTAGTTAACAGTGTAAAGGAGTGACTCCATGATAGTGATGACTGCATGGTTTAATGATTATTATAATTTCCTTAAATTTCCTTCACTGTTGTGTAAGAGGGAGTGTTTAGAAAGATAGGTTATGGTATGATTATCTTAACTGCAGGATTATAGCTTCAAGAGGTGTTATTGTTTCAACTACAAATCATGGCACTTATAATTGAATAATGAATTAGACATTAGACTCAATTGCTTCATTATTGTACACCACCATAGCATTTTACAAAGGTACATTGTTGCTGCATGGATATAAAGCTAGCTTTGTTATATTTCAGAGTCGTGATTAGGATGTTACTATTACTTGTAGTGCTTTAGCTTACTATTTGTAGTCATTTTGTAGATTATCTCTCTTTGATCGAGTCTATGTAATAATTTCTTGGTGCCCTTAGTTATATTAACATGCATATTTCCCAATCTATATTCATAGGTGTACATTAACACATTAACTAGCAACAAGTCTCTGCCACGGCTGTACTGTGGGCAAGAGGTTAGACCATTTGACTCTCACCAAGATGGCCTGGTTCGATCCCAGGCATGTGGGGTTTGTGGAGGACAACATGGCACAGGGGCAGATTTTCTGGGATTTCTGGTTTCTCCTCCACCATCATTCCAACAATTGCTTCATTATCATCTTTCCTATCATTCTCATCAACATGTAGTCTTCTAAAGAAATGGAGCATGCCAGTACACAAAAAACTCTCTGACACATTGAAATCAATTCAATTCAATTTATTCATCCTTTAAATCTGCATACAAGATTGTGTACATATCTAAACAAAAATATTTACAAAATTTAAGTACAAAATTTAAATACAGAAATTACAAAAAACATATATAAGAGTACGTGCCAAAATATAACTAACTTTCCAAATACTCTTGAATAGAATAATGCTTCACTTAAAAATGTGTATAGTTTCAATTTAAAAATCTTTTGGTTGTCAATCTGTTTTAAATAAAGAGGTAACTTATTGTACAGTTTACTACCACTATAAGTGAAGAAATGTTTGTGTAACATGGTATTATGACTAACTGCTAGTAGGTTTGAACTGTTTCTTGTATCATGCTGGTGTGTCGCTGCATATGTTTTAAAGCAATTTAAACTAGCATCATAGACCTAAAGTTAATAAAACCAGACCATAATATAAAAAAGTTCATTAATAATACCCTAAATGTACTTATTTAAAGCTTAGAATCAATGAATGACAAATAACCGTTTAGGATTTGAAGATGTAAATTGAAATTAACACTGAGGAATTATTTAATAACTAAAATTATGCTATGAGTTGACTGAGACACCCTGTACCTCACATACTATAAATTTTCTTTCAATGTGTTTCACCTCCATTTGAAGGCAAGAAATTGTTGGCTAGAATTTTGATGTTCCAGCTGATCAGCTTCTCCAGAGATGAGACATCTGGTGGCAATCCAGTGAGGTTAAGTAGAATATTTTCTTCCAATGGAGTGTTAAAATTCATTAAATTTATTTTGAAATTCTTTATATAAATTTGTTCCCAGATATTTAGTTCTTGATTCATGTGATATGATTTTAGCAGTTGGAAATTTTTGTTCTATGGTATGATGCCAGAAATGAGCTGCTACTGCAGATTTATCTGCTTCTTTTTGCTTGAAGTTTCTAAAGCATTTTGCTAATTGGGTTCCAATGTTATGTTTTGACTTGCAGGAATTTTACCAGTAAACAAATTCAATATCAGAAACCTCATCAAAGAACAAAAAATTGACGAAATTCCTCTGGTAAAGAAGTGTGTAATTTATAGAATTAATTGCTCAAACTGCAATAAGATATGCATTGGAAAGACGAAACGTAACATTGGAACCAGATTAAAATAACACTTTAGAAACATCAAGCAAAAGGAAACATAAATCTGCAGTAGCAGCTATTTCTGGAATCATAACCACAACATAGAACATAAAATCCGACTTCTAAAATCAGCTCACATGAATCAAGAATTAAACATCTGGGAAAACGATAGATTGAGTCAACATGAAACATTCAATGCCATGAACGGGATTTGAACCACGGATCTCTTGGTTTCCGTCCAGTCGCTCTAACCCATTGTGCTACCATGGCCAACGTGCCGTCCTGACACTAAATTCTCCATTTGACTTGTATATTTCCCTGGTACAACACTAGGGGCTCTTGCATTCGAGATACACTGTTTGTGGCGACTTACTATCGTAAGTACTTCAGTCCAAGGTTTCATCATTTAACTCTTATTATTTTGGTTAATTGATGGAAATTAATAATTTGCTCATACTAGCCATATATAAACTAACGTATTTGATAGATTGAGTCAACATGAAACATTCAATGCCATGAACGGGATTTGAACCACGGATCTCCTGGTTTCCGTCCAGTCGCTCTAACCCATTGAGCTACCATGGCCAACACGCCGTCCTGACACTAAATTCTCCATTTGACTCGTATACTTCCCCGGTACACCACTAGGGGCTCTCGCATTTGAGATACACTGTTTGTGGTGACTTACTATCGTAAGTACTTGAGTCCAAGGCTTCATCATTTAACGTTGGCCATGGTAGCTCAATGGGTTAGAGCGACTGGACGGAAACCAGGAGATCCGTGGTTCAAATCCCGTTCATGGCATTGAATGTTTCATGTTGACTCAATCTATCAAAAACCTTAGCCTATATATGGCTAGTATGAGGAAATTATTAATTTGCATCAATTAACTAAAATAATAAGAGTTAAATGATGAAGCCTTGGACTCAAGTACTTACGATAGTAAGTCGCCACAAACGGTGTATCTCGAATGCGAGAGCCCCTTGTGGTGTACCGAGGAAATATATGAGTCAAATAGAGAATTTAGTGTCAGGACAGCACTTTGGCCATGGTAGCTCAATGGGTTGGAGCAACTGGACAGAAACCGGGAGATCCGTAGTACAAATCCCGTTCATAGCATTGAATGTTTCATGTTGATTCAATCTATCAAAAACCTTAGCCTATATATGGCTAGTATGAGCAAATTATTAATTTCCATCAATTAACTAAAATCTGGGAAAACATTTATATAAAGAAATTCAAAACATATTTAATAAATTTTGATACTTCATCAGAAGAAAATATTATACCTAACCTCATTTGATCACACCAGATGTCTCATCTCCAGAGAACCATCATCAGCTGGAGCACCAAACTTCTAGGCAGTCAACAATTTCTTGGATAGTGCCTTCAAGTGGAGGCGAAATGCATTGAAAGAAAATGTATGGTATATGAAGTACAGTGCCTCAAATGAATTCATAGTATAATTTTAATTAACCAATTAGAATATTCTCTCAAGCCTGAAGAAACAGAAGTCAGAATGTGAAATCCAGTTTAATGAAAGTGTAGAAACATAAATTAAAATTATAAACAACATGGATCTCAAACCATACGTAACCTTAGAGAAAACAAAGAAATTAATATGCAATAAAAAGTTTAGTGGCTTATTCAGTTGTTGGACTTAAGATATTAAAAATATGATATGTTCTGCTCACATTATATTTTCTACTGTTAATATAACTGTTATTCTTCTATCTACTTCATGTTAAGATAAACATTTGCAGGAATTACCTTATTGCTAATTTTGTTGTAGCTGCAAGGAGAATAAAGAAATACATCAAATCTTTAAAGAGCTAGTAGCTATGTGATTCCTTTAAAATTCCATTCTCCTTACACAGCTAAGAGGTACAAAAGTGAATAACAGCTTCTCTTTTCAGAAAATTCTAAGTAAATTGTGTGTTTTAACAAAATCTATATATATATATATATTTAAATTTACGTTCTCCAACGTTAAGTTTTATCAGTCAATGAATGAAATTAATGAAATTATGCTCAAATGAGTCCAGGGTCCATAGAGCTTAGAGTTACCCAACATTCGTCTTTAAGGATAAGGGAAAACCCCGGAAAAGACTTTGTCCACATAACGCACCTTAACCAAGTTTGGAACTCTGGACATTCTACCTCTATGCTACTGAGGTGGGCCTACATTTTTTGTCTAGTAAGATTTTATCTGTCTCTTACAGTTTACCGGTTATGCAAAAGTCATCCAGAATGAAGCATGAAGCAGGCTTATAAAGATACTGTTGAAAAAATTTAGTATATACATTTCTTTTGTCATAAAAATACCTTAAACATATGATACTTTAACCATAATCATCAGAACCATTTTTAAGAAAATCAAACTTTAAAAAAAAAAAAGTTATACCTAAAGGATAGATGGGGTATGGGGATTTCCTGTGAAATCTTAGTATTTTACCATTGAAAGATGCTGAAATTAAATACCATGTTTTGTAAATCAACTAGTATTTTAGTTATGTTTTGTGGAGACACAGGTGTAGCGGGGATTCACTCCTATTGTATCATCAAACATACAAAGTCTCACATTGTCTCTGTATGTAGCAAGAGTTTACTCAGGCACAAAGGTGGATTGAGAAGATATTGACACACTGTTTCACTCACACTGTTTTTTCACACGACATGTTTCAAGAGCTTTTGCTCTTATCATCAGCTGGAACTCGACTAGTGCAAATTGTAGTGGTTTCCTCTTTCTCAGTGTTGACGATAGATGGCATGATGTACTTGTCAAAGATGTCCAGTGGTGGAGTTTCAAAATTCATGACTCTATGACGATTTTTGTTAATGAAGGTTTTTTCCCCATACAGAAAGGTCTATGGGGTGATTAATATATTGTGACTTTGTGGGTTCGTGAAATGAAAAGTCCAATTGCAACACTCAAAAATGTTCTTTATTTCCACCGACTTACAGTTGAACACTTGCCAATTACACAGGATTACGTAATGCACACAATTACGATTCACCAGTTCGTCCGATACAATTCCGATGCACGTACAAAATCTTCTTGTCCGTACTCTAGCACGTCAAGCACTGACTGACTGACTGACTCTCCTCCAGCCCGGCGTGTTCCTTACATAGGGTCAGCTGGCCGATCGAGAATGTTCTGGATTAGATGAAATATCCCGTTAGTTCGAGAAATCAAGGGCAGGGGAAAGAGACGGCACGGTAATGTTTTTTTTTTCTCCAGCCACCCCCCGCTACCGCTATAAGACAAACGAGGGGGGCATGTCCGAACGCCTCCGTCTCCTGCTGCTGCCTCCAGCCGGTTCTATAGGGTGTTCCAACGTTCGGGTGACACTGCTCCCTCCTCAAAGCTGGTCGTCCCGAACAGCACCATCGTAGTGTGCCAGGCGATCCAGGTGTACCACCAACATCTTCCCTCGGGGAACATTCTGGATGCTGTAGACCACGTCGTTCATCATCTTCACCACCCGGTACGGTCCTTGCCATGGCTGCTGGAGCTTCGGGCAGGGTCCCTTGGTCCGGGTAGGACGGTACAACCAGACCAGGTCACCTTGCTGGAACCCTTGGCTGTTGGCTTGCCTGTGATACCTGGTCTTCATTGCGGTCGCTCGCCTTCTGGATGTTCTGGCGGGCCATCTCGTGCATGTCGTGGAGATGGTCCACTAATTTCTCCACATACTTGGTCGCTGGCTGTTTCGCCTCCGGAGGGCTTCCAAAAGCCAGGTCACAAGGGAGGCGTAACTCTCAGCCGAACATTAAGCTGGCTGGCGTCATCCCAGTTGTGTCGTGTGTAGACGAGCGGTAGGCCAGCAAGAACAGTGGTACCTTGACGTCCCAGTCTCGCTGATGGCTGGCCACGACCTTCCTCAGGTGTTCCTCTAAGGTCTTGATGTATCTTTCGACCATGCCATCCAACTGGGGATGTAGAGGCGTCGTGCTGGTCTTGTTCACCCCAAGCCTTTGTAGTGCCTCCTTCATTAGTTTGAACTCAAAGTTGGTATCCTGGTCACTGTGTAGCTCTAAGGACACCCCAAATCGACAGAACACTTGCTCCACGAGGCAGTTTGTGATTGTCTTTGCCTCTTGGTTTGGGATGGCATACACCTCCGGCCACTTGGTGAAGTAGTCCACGACCACCATTAGGTATTTGTTGCCTCGGTCAGGAACTGGGAACGGTCCAACAATGTCAACGGCGATCCGTTCGAATGGCGCTCCGACGTTATACTGCTGCATGCGACCCCGGCTCCTAGTCTGGGGGCCGCGACTCGCCGCGCACACGTGACACTGACGGCACCATCTCTCAGCATCTGCTCGGAGTCTCAGCCAGTAGTAGCGCTGCCGTAGTTTGTCAATCGTTCGGTTCGCTTCCAGGTGTCCTCCCGAAGTACCGGCGTACACTTCCTCCAAGACTTCCGAGACCTTACTCCGGGGAAGTACCAACTGTTCTCTCTGCGTCTTCCCATCGGTTGATTCCCATACCCTAAACAGCACGCCATCTCTGGTCTTCAACGAGTCCCATTGGGCCCAGTACGACTTGTAGGTGGCGCTCCTCGGTGCGATGTCCTCCCAGGTTGGTCTCCTCCCTGCCTCCACTTCCCTCAAGAATGGCCCCAAGTCTGCGTCCGCCAGCTGCTCCCTCCTCAGGCCTGCGCTATCCCAGCCGTCCGCAGGCACTCTCACAACTACTCGGACTGCTGCGGCACGCTCCTTCTCTTCCAGTCTTGTGCACTGGCCGCACTCTTCTGGACAGGGCCTTCGGGACATGGCGTCTGCGTTACCGTGGCTCATCCCTCTACAATGTTCCGAGGCGAAGTCGTTCTCCTGCAGCCTCTGGACCCAACGTGCTGTCTGGCCTTCCAGGTTCTTAAAGCTCAATAGCCAGGTTAGGGCGGAATGGTCAGTCCTCAGGTGAAATGGCTGACCGTACAGGTACTTGTGGAAGTGCTCCAAGGTCTTTACTACCGCCATTAGCTCTCGTCGGGTGACACAGTAGTTCTTCTCTGCCTTGGATAGCGTCTTGCTGTAGTAGGCTATCACCCGCTCATGGCCGTCCTGGATCTGCGATAGGACACCTCCAATGCAATGGTCGCTGCCGTCGGTGTCCACAATGAAGGCGCCACCCGGTTGTGGGAAACCCAAAATTGGAGCACTGCACAGGGTCTCCTTTAGGTGCTGGAAAGCGTTTTCGGCGTCCTCTGTCCACACATAAGGCCGGTGTTCCTCTGTCAGGCGGGTGAGGGGTTTTGCGATGTTGGAGAACCCCTTTATGAAGCGGCGGTAATAACTGCACGGCCCCAGGAAACTGCGCGACTCTTTCTTATCCTTTGGACGAGGCCAATCTCTCACAGCCTGCGTCTTCTCCGGGTCTCTGGCCACTCCGGTTGCTGAGACTATGTGGCCTAAGTAGTTCACTTCCTTGCTGAAGAGCTGGCACTTCTTCGCGTTCAGCTTCAAGTTGGTCGCCTGCAGTCTCTGTAGCACCTTACTCAGATTCTCGAGGTGATCTTCAAAAGTCTTCCCGACGATGATGATGTCGTCCAGGTATAGCAGGCAGGCATCGTAAGTCAGCCCTCTCATCACTGACTCCATGGGGCGTTGGAAGGTAGCTGGTGCGTTGCAGAGGCCAAAGGGCATAACCGTGAACTGCCAGAGCCCTTGGCCTGTCGAGAATGCGGTCTTCTCCTTGTCTCTTGGGTCTAGAGCTACCTGCCAGTAGCCCGACTTCAGGTCCAGGGTCGAGAACCACTGTGCACCAGCTAGCGTGTCCAGGGTGTCGTCAATCCGGGGTAAGGGGAAACAGTCCTTCCGGGTGACAGCGTTCAGCTTTCCGTAGGCTACGCAGAAGCGCAGCTCGCCGTTATTCTTCGTCACCAAGACTCCAGGGGAACACCAAGGGCTGTCAGACTCTTCAATCACTCCCCTGGACATCATGTCCTCCAGCATGTCTCGTACCGCCCCTTGCTTCGCCAGCGGAACGCGTCTATGTGGTTGCCGAATAGGCCGGGCGTCCCCGGTGTCGATGCGGTGAAGCACTTTGTCCGTGCGGCCGTAGTCACTATCACCTCGGCTGAAGACGCACTGGTATCGTCTTAGCAGTAGTCGAACTTTCTCCAGTTGCTCTGCTGTGAGGTGGTCGGCCGCCCTCTCCAGTAAGCCTTCTAGCCGGGGCCCCAGGTTTTGCGTCGGCACCGGCTCCTGCGTCTTGTCGATTGCTGTTACCCTTACCACGGGCTCGCACGTTCCCAAATCCGTCCCGGCCTGGACGTCGTGATCGATGTCCGTTGGATTTAGCAGTCTCACTGGCACCCCCTCTCGGCACGGCAGCAGTGCCCTGTCTACACATAGTCCGTGCACAGGCGTCTTCTGGTCCAGCATCATGTTCCTGGTTCTCTGGCCTTCCAGTCGCGCCGTCACCACCACCTCGCTCATCGCGGGGACAACCACGTCTTCGTCCAAGACGACCCTGCAAATCCCAAGGCGCTCCTCTGGTTGACTGAGTATAACCTCTTCTCCGTTAAGCCGCAGGACCTTCTTGCCGACGTCGACCGTCGCCTCATGGCTCCTGAGGGCATCCAGTCCCAGAATCACCTCCTCAGCCACCTTCGCGACGAACACCCACAGACGCACGACACTCCGTCCCAAAGTCAGCTCCAGCAGGGCCTCCTTCTCCACAGGCAAGGTGTCGCCCGATGCCGTGACAAACTGGTATGGTCCACTCGGCTTCCTTGCCGGCAAACCCTTCGCCACGTCAGGTCTGATGATGGTCACGGCCTCCCCGGTGTCCACCAGCACGCAGCACGGCTTTCCTCTTACCCAACCGTCCGCGATGAGGCTGTCATCCATACGCCGGCTGACGGCGCGCAGTGTCACTCGAGGGGATGGTAGTGATGGCGCTGACGTGCCCCTCTCTACGACGGCCCTTACTTGTTTTCCGGCTGCTCTTCCTGGTGTGGGCAGTCTCTCTGCAGGTGTCCGGGCTGTCCACATCCCCAAAACAGGACACTAGGTGTTCGCCGGCGTCCCTCAGCTGGTCTTCTGTCTCCGGCGTAGCGGACACTCCTCGTTTTCGACGACGGGATATACGTTACCTTGGCCGCCTCCATCCTTAATGCCGCTGTCAGCGCCTCGTGGATGGTTTTATAATCGCCGAGCATTAGGCGCTGACGAATCTCCGTGTCCCGTACCCCGTCGACAAAGTTGTAGGCAGCTTCCCGGGATACGAACTCCAGTGGCAGGTCAACCAAGGTCTTGCTAGCCAGCTGCTCAATCGCTATGGCGAACTCCTGCAGCGTCTCCCCCGGCTGCTGCGACCTTGCCTTTAGCTGGCTGCGGTATGCTGCGGCTAAGCGGTGGTTCCCGAAACGATTCTCCAGGGCCTCCCAGATGTCCTTGGGCGCCGCCGTTGTCTGCACCGCGTTTAGGACTTCCGCGGCTCGTCCCTGGAGGCTGGCTATTAACTGTGTGGCCTCTGGTGACCATCTGTTGTGCCTGGCCACTGTGTCGAACTGGCGGCGGAAGATTTCAAACGTTGACGCGCCGTCATACTTGGGAGGTTTGACGCGCGCAGATGTTGTGTCGCGTCCCGACGCGTCGGCCTTCAAATCCTTGAGTTTCCTGCCGACGACGTCCTCCACCATGGCGTTCAGGGACTTGACGCTGCTGTCGGCCTTTCCCTCCAGGTTGTTTACGCGGTTCGCGAGGTCTTCGATGCCTTCAACCATGGCGTTCAGGGACTTGGAGTTATTGTCGGCCTTTTCCTCTAGATTATTGAAGCGGTTCGCCAGGTCCTCGACGTGCTCGTCCACTTGGCCCATCCGCTTGCCCAGCTCCGTCACGTTATCCCTCACGCCGGCCAACTGTTCCTCAAATTTGGCGGCGAGGACCTCGTTCGCCTCCTTCATTTCCGTGGTCAGTTCGGCCATTTTTGCGGTCATTGTCGTGGCCAAGTTGTTGTTTGCCGCTTCTGTTTTTGTTGTTAACTCGTTCATCTTCGCGTCCATTTTCTCGGTGATGTCATTCGCCGTCTTCATTTCCGATGTCAGTTCGGCCTTCATTTCCATCATCTTATCCAAAATCTTTTCCAATGCCGCGTCCATGGTTGTAATGTTCGGTGATGTTGTTGTCCCGCTTCCTGACACCAATGTGACTTTGTGGGTTCGTGAAATGAAAAGTCCAATTGCAACACTCAAAAATGTTCTTTATTTCCACCGACTTACAGTGGAACACTTGCCAATTACACAGGATTACGTAATGCACACAATACGATTCACCAGTTCGTCCGTTACAATTCCGATGCACGTACACTATCTTCTTGTCCGTACACTAGCACGTCAAGCACTGACTGACCGACTGACTCTCCTCCAACCCGGCGTGTTCCTTATATATGGTCAACTGGCCGATCGAGAATGTTCTGGATTAGAGGAAATATCCCGTAAGTTCGAGAAATCAAGGGCAGCGGAAAGAGACGGCACGGTAATGTTTTATTTTTTTTTCTCCAGCCACCCTCGCTACCGCTTTAAGACAAACGAGGGGGGCGTGTCCGAACGCCTCCATCTCCTGCTGCTGCCTCCAGCCGGCTCTATAGGGTATTCCAACGTTCGGATGACAATACTTTATTAAAGATGTTTCCAAGTTGATGCCATGTCTAGTATTCAAAAAATGAAAAGCCATTGCTGATTTTTCTGCTGTTTTTAATGTTTCTTATATGTTCTTTAGTTCTAAGTTTACTCAGGCCCTAGTTGGAAGGCACATGTCACGGAAGTTGGATGGGGGTTGATGTCGATGTTGTATCCCATTGTGGCAACCATATGAAGCAGAAGCTTTCGTGGCCCTTAATTGAGGGTTGTGGTATTTTATCCCACTCCACATAGAGAAGTCATATGTAGCGGAGATGTTTTCCTGGTTCCTGGTTGGGATGATCCTATGTCACCAAAGTTTGATGGTAAAGATAGTGGAATAATGTTCTCTTAAATCTGAATCTTTTATTCAGATTTGTTGCTTGGTGCACAGCGCTGCTCCAATCAGTGCATAAGAACTCTGTAAAGTTAGGTGTGATCTTGAGTGAGTGAATTAACTTTTTAAATATATTCCAAAATAAATCAATGTTGTTTAATTTTAAAACTCTAAACTTTTAATTCAATTTAAATGCTTCATACCATTCTTCATACAAAACTTTACAAAGGAATTGTATTACTTTGTTACAATTTTCAGGAAAACACACTATCTTTGCTATCCACTTAGCAAAGATTATTGATTTTTCTTCTTTTGTTGATGTAATTATCAAACAACTTCTTTCTCACTGGTCCACATCAATTATAACAACCAGTACCAACACATTGCATCATATCATTTACACAATAATTTCTTTCATGACCCACTGAATTTCACACTTTTATTTCTTACGCATATTAACATACCAATCTTTAAATTATTATTATACAAAATTTAAATATTTTCAATTCTCGGGGCCTAAACTAAAAAGCTGTTACACAGAGGAAGGTTCAAAAGGTTACAAAACATATATTTCTGGTGAAAACTATATCTCAAATTTTTGGTTGGAAGGTAATACTTCTCCTACTTACTATACATAACAGAAAAAGTAAAAATGGATTTTCTGAAAGGAAAAAATTGGATAACTTACTATAAAAGCAATCATCACACTAATAATAATCTGGATATTAATGTAATGTAAGTTAATTCTATTGTTTAAGCTTACTCTCTGTATTATTATTACTGTTGATACCACCACTTATGGTTTCTAAGGACAGAAACTTCAAATATTTGGTTAATTTAGTTTAGTTTAGGCTTATAAGTACATAAAACCCATGGCATGACAGCCACTTGTAGCACAGATAAAACACACATGCAGAGCCTTTAACCCCATACAGAGATGCCTCATCCAAGAATGGTGCAAGCTGTGGCGATTGTCCATTAACACAATGAAAAGCCAAGCCATCATTTTACCAAATGCCACTTTCCTGCCTATCTCCCCACATTTACCTATTCTAGGTGAAGGATAGGGTGGACGAATTCCGTAAAATACTTGGGAGTCAAACTGGACAAGGATCTAACTTTTAGGGAGCACATCCAGGACCTATTGCATCGGGCATGTGGAGCTTCAGTTTTGCTATACCCAAAGATGAGGTCCACGATGCCTATCCTTCTTAAGCTACACCTTTCCAAGGCTTTAGTGCTTCCTGTTATGCTTTATGCGTGCGAAGTCTGGAGCATGACTGCAGACTCAAATATGCTGGTCTTGCAAATGGTACATAACAATAATAATACTTTGAAATAAATCTTCAATGCTGTTCTGATATTTTAGATTTCATATTTTTGAAAGTCGTTGCTTGAAACTTCAGTATTAGATAAGTAATGAAAAGAGCCGAAATTTCATGTTATTGCCTTGCACATATCTCCTAGGAGTTACTGTACTGCAGTTGTTTCCTGTAAGTGAGTCAATGCAACTTCATAGACTGTTGTCCCTAAATGAAAACACGCAAACCAATAAAAAGGAAGATGAGGTACTCATGAAACATGTGATAGTTACTGAGGGATGAATTAAGCTGATTAGCCAATGTTCTAAATCATTTTTCTGCAATGGCCTTGTTTGGTAACTCATTATTTCATTTTTCTCCTGCCATTACATTTACTTACTCAAAAACTGTTAATTTAGAAAAAACAAATCAGTACCTAAGATGTGAGATAATAGATCTACAGATATATTTACTTCTTTGCTTCCATCTGATAGTTTGTGTTTTGCAAATTGAACTTGGTCATTACCATACAGTACAGTTATACCATGCAACTAATTTTAATAAATACTTTGTTTCATCAATGTATAACAGCAATTTTGAATAAACCATGAGTGAAGTATGAAACCATTTTGTAATAGACAATTCTAATCATAATAAAGGACTATGTATAGCATACAGAAGAAAACTTTCACATGGTGATAAACAGAGCTAGGAAGTTTGTACCACTCGCCGTTCCCTATGCAGGCTGCGATCGACCCTCTCCTGGCATCCAAACATGTCATAGATAAGAAACGCAATGCACAGCGGAGAGGCATTGAACCAGTTGCCCAGAGAACAAACATGACTCATAAGACATTTGTAAATGCACATCTATTTAGATCTTTATGTACAACATACAAATTCTTATATAGTACATATGGGTTTGTCTCTGGCTGATTTCATTATTTAAATAGGCACATTGTGGCAACACCCAAACAATTATAATGCGGGTTGTAACATTTCCTGATCGAATGTAAAGTAATATCCAAATAATAAAATTAATTTCTTAAATATCTAAAGAATCTTACTAGACAAAATGCCAATGCGGAGTTTTACTACATCTTTACTCATCTGTGGCCGTATTACTAAAAACAATAATGTCGCAAATCCGTTATCTACAATAGCATGGCTTGTGTACACAAAGAGCCGGCAAATAAAGATAGCGGAGGTAAAGGACTTGCCGGCGCAGATTAAGTTATGCTTCTGGAAGGTTCGGATTTCGTCATTCGATGTCTTGTTATTCCAGAAACATCTAGTCGGCTTCTTGTTTGTCCCAGAAATCTCTCGAATTTATCAATGAGATATAAAAGAGATTGTGACACGCCAGCGGACAGTTGTAAAACAAGAGTCAGTCGCGAGAGTCGTGAACAGATGTTGTAACAGAAGAGAGGTAAACAGATGTTTGTTATTGTCATTGACCTTGGTGTTGTAGACTGTGATGTAATTCTGCTGCTACAAAGCCTGTTTCTACGCAAATAAAGAACATTTCAAATTTCAGCAAATTGGACTTTTAATTCTACGAACCCACAAAGTCACAATAATGTACCTCTGAAGCCTTTCAAATGTAAAACTTATTCTATGTGCCGTAAAACAAGATTTAATTGATTGATAATCTGTAGTAAATTCGTTAATGATTTCAGCTAATTTAGTTTCTCAATCTGGCTTCTCCTTTTTCCATGTTTGCTGAAGTATCCCAATGAAATGTAAATGTAAATAATGAAGTAAATAAGGACATGAATAAGTACACTTCTAGGAAACATACAATGGTTGTACAGCAAATTTAGTTTCTCATCTTTGAAGCACAACAAAGATGTTATTCGAATGTCTTCCTTCCTACCAACGTGCTCTGTGTCATGCAGTTACACCTGTTTTGTAGTAATGAGTTACATTCTACAAAGAACCTTGCCCTTGCTAATAGCGCTGCATTGTATAGCCATGCCTGGCTGCTCTTACACTGCTCAAGGAAATAGGTACAAATTTCCTAGCTCAGATAAGTTACACAGTAGAACAAATTTAAAGAAGCATTAATATAATTTTAAGTCAAACTAGTACTCCATGCTCCATATATTGCCACTGTTTACCTAGAATGTGTTTTATTAAGACCTTCCTAACATCCTCAGCTAATGTTGTCTGTTGAATTTTGATTTGGTGAACTCCATGGAGGCTGATGAACTTGAGAGAAACCCGAACTTCAAGTTCATCAAGATTCCAACAAGATGCTCCTATTGTCCCCTAAGGGTTCACAAATCAAAATTTGACAGCCAACATTAGCTGAGAATGTTAGAAGATCCAATGAAACACATTCTTGGTAAACACTAGCAAATATGTAGCATTTAATGCCTGCTTTTACTACATGCAACACCGCAGGCCGTGACACTGATGATACATGAGATGAAGATGGAGTATTGGTGGAATGAGATGGTGGGGGAACTGGAGATCCCAGAGAAAACCCACCCCAATGCCATGTTGTCCACCACAAACCTCACTTAACAGTTGCCTAGGATTGAACTTGGACAGCCTTGGTGAGTTCCTAATGGTCGAACCACTCAGCCAAGGTGCAGCCTAAACATTAGCAATATATGGTGCTTAGAATACTAGTTCAACTCATAATTATATTAAATTTGGGTTTCATTGTATCATAGTCCTCACTCATTAAGAATATTGAAGCAGCATGTTACATCCATCCATCTATCCATCCATTCATTGCCATCATCACCATTGGCCTTGAGTAACAACAGGAAATATATATATAACTTATTACGTATAAAATGAAGCTTGCTACAATGAAGCAATTAATATTACACAAATATAAATATTTTCCACTAAGGCTCCGCTTATCTTAAGAAATTGGTGTTAATACTTCTTTCTAATGGAGACTGATTTCACAAACAAATCACTTGCATCATCAGTCCAAAGAAAACAAACTCCGTTGTCAAGGAAATCTCGGTTACCATGTTTTTCTTATATCTTTTTAGTATTACCAACATCTGAAAACGAAACAAACCTAAAAACAGAATCAACTGCTCGTATTTCAAAATTCACTACGCGATGTTTATTTTTTAAAATAAATATCTTTACCCAATCTATTAAATCTATCGGACCATTTAACTGTTTTAATAATTTAACTTCGGGATTTATTTCATGGTTAAATGATAAAAAATGATTTGCTACAGCTTATTTATCATTTTGTTTATACTTAATGTTACGAAAATGTTCTTTCGTTCTGGTTTCTAAATTACGTTTTGTCTTTCCAATATAAACCTGATCACAATCTAAACAATTAAATTGATAAATACCAGATTTTTTATTATTAGGAATTTTATATTTTGAGAAAAATGTAGTAAATTTGTAATACTATATTTATTTTGAGGAACTAAAGTTATACCAACTTCTTCAAAAAAAATTTGAAAATGTTTATTAACCCAAGGATGGTAAGTAAATTTTTTAAAATTATAATCGTCTTTTATTTTTTTAAGGGAAGAAATATCATTAACAGGTTTCTGATATTTAAATTTTTCAATCTTCTTTTGTATAAAATCTTTATTAAAACCATTAATTAAAGCAGTATTAATAATGTTTTTATTCTTTATTAAATTCTTCTTTATTCAGGGGTATATTTATTAAACTGTAAATAAAACTATTAAAAACAGCAAATTTATGTGAAAAAGGTTTAAAACTTTTATTTTTATGTAATTATCAATATGAGTGGATTTCTTATAAATACCATAACCATTTTTCACATAAATTTGCTATTTTTAATAGTTTGATTTATAGATTAATAAATATACCCCTGAATAAAGAAGAATTTAATAAAGAATATAGATATATTATTGATACTGCTCTAATTAATGGTTTTAATAAAGATTTTATACAAAAGAAGGTTGAAAAATTTAAATATAAAAAAAACTATTAAAGATATATCTACCCTTAGAAAAATAAAAGACGATTATAATTTTAAAAAATTTACTTACCATCCTTGGGTTAATAAACATTTTCAATTTTTTTTTAAAGAAGTTGGGTTAACTTTAGTTCATCAAAATAAATATAGTATTACAAATTTACTACATTTTTCTGAAAAAGATAAAATTCCTAATAATAAAAAAATCTCTTATTTATCTATTTAATTGTTTAGATTTTGATCAGGTTTATATTGGAAAGATGAAACGTAGCTTAGAAACCAGAACGAAAGGACATTTTCGTAACATTAAGTATAAACAAACTTATAAATCGGCCGTAGCAGATCATTTTTGGTCATTTAACCGTGAAATAAATCCTGAAGTTAAATTATTAAAACCATTAAATGGTCCGATAGATTTAATAGTTTGGGAAAACATATTTATTTTAAAAAATAAACATTGCGTAATGAATTTTGAAATACCAGTAGTTGATTCTGTTTTTAGGTTTGTTTCTTTTTCAGATGTTGGTAATACTAAAAACACATAAGAAAAACATGGTAACCAAGATTTTCTTGACAACGGAGTTTGTTTTCTTTGGACTGATAATGCAAGCAATTTGTTTGTGAAATCGATCTCCATTGGAAAGAAGTATTAAGACCAGTTTCTTAAGATAAGTGGAGCCTTAGTGGCAAATATTTGTATTTGTGTAATATATAACTTGTATATTATTGGGATAAAAGAAATTGTTGTCAATTTCTGTTATGGGGAATCTCTTGATTGAGAATCCTTAATTGACAACTATTTCTTTTATTGTGAAAATCCACAAGTTATACAAAAAAAAAAAAATGGTTACATGCATTTATGCACCAAAAAAATCACTATTATGAACATAGTTCAATGAACAAGCTATTGCTTTACCAGCTTTTTGTAAAGTGGGTATCAAGCAATAATCGTATCAATCAAGGCTTTGCGGGTGATCAGCTGTGTCAGGTTTATTTCGGTCATCCTGTACTCCATTGGCTTCTTTATATCCTGATCACCTGCGAAGCCTTGATTAATAATGCTCACTGTGAAAGCTTCATGTCTTACAATAATCATATCAATCAAGGCTTTGCGGGTGATCAGCCGTGTCAGGTTTATTTCGACCATTCTGTACTCCATTGCCTTCTTCATATTCATATTCATTTATTGCATCTGTAAATCGTACATTCATGATGTGGAATTGTCAAATTACTAACTACACAAAAAATAGTAACAAAAAACAATTACAATAAGTTGTTAAGCATAATAACCAAATAAATAATTAAAATTTACATTCCTTTTATTCCTACCCTTTGTCATTTAAATAATCTTCTACTGAGTATTAACACTTTTGTAACAAATACTTCTTTGATGTGTTTTTAAACTTTGTGAAGGTGATGTGGAGTTGTCAAATTACTAACTACACAAAAAATAGTAACAAGAAACAAGAATTACAATAAGTTGTTAAGCATAATAACCAAATAAATAATTAAAATTTACATTCCTTTTATTCCTACCTTTTGTCATTTAAATACTCTTCTACTGAGTAGTAACACTTTTGTAACAAATACTTCTTTGATGTGGTTTTAAACTTTGTGAAGGACTCAATGATTTTTATATCAGTTGGCAGTTTATTGTAGATATGAATTCCGTTGTATTTAAAACTGTGCTCATACTTTTTCTTTTTATGATAGGTGACATGTAAGTTTGAACTATTTCTCGTGTTATGGTCATGAATATCATTGCTTTTTTGAAATTTATCTAAGTTCGTTTTAACCTGTACTATTATTTCTAAAAGGTAAATGCTTGGTAATGATAATATGCCTAATTTTTTGAACCATTGCTTACAACTATCTGTTCTCTTTAAATTCATCATAATTCTAAGTACCCTTTTTTGGATTCTAAATACTTTGATAATGCTAATACTATTTCCCCATACTGTTATACCATAAGAAATTAATGATTGAAAATTTGCAAAATAGGCTATTCTTAATGTATTCAAATTTACACTGTGCTTCAAAATTTATATTTGGAAACAAATGCTACTTAATTTCTTCATTAGACATTCAATATGTAGATCACCTGCGAAGCCTTGATTAATAATGCTTGCTGTGAAAGCTTCATGTCTTACAATAATCATATCATCCCATCCACAAATAGCCTCAGTAAAATTTAAAACTTTAAGATTACCTGGTGCACCATATAGATTTGAAATGCTATGCATAGAAATCAGACAAGCACTTATTATTGCAATTTTTAATTTATTTATACTGTAATAAACTTGAATATATTCAAGCTTAGTCAGTATATATCTCATCTTGAGTAATTTCCAAGTTGGTTTGAATCTATAAAAAATTAGATTTACTTGTAGAAAGGCATGATTCTTAGGAAATTTGCTGCATGTACCAGGTTAACATTTTATTATGTACGTACATTGTGAGACTGCAGAATATGATGGTCTGTAACTCAAAAAGAGTTAAAAAAAGAGACCTGTACTGGAAGTAAGCTACTAAAATTCGTGGTAATAGTTTCTTCATACTTTAACTGTATGTTAGGACAATGTTGGAAAGATAGAATCAGACTGAATAGCCCAGATATGAAGCACAGATCTTCTGGTTTCTATCCAATTGCTTTAACCACTGAGTTACCATGGCAACATGCCAACATAATATTAGCTTCTCCAACTGACTCTACTTGTTTCCCAGCAAAACACAAGTAAATCTGAACTTCATATGAGACGTCTTAATGGAAACTTACAACATGTATTTTATGTTCAGGGACTACAATGAAGTTTATTAATATCTCATAACTTTTCAAAAACTGCATTTTGTAAGTAGCCTCCATTCCAATAATGCATCCCTGCAATCTGTTGTTAAATTTCTGCACGACTTGTCCCAACAAAACTGAATCGATGACACCAATTTTGTTTCTTATATTTTCCTTTACCTGGATGAAGGTAATAGACCTAATTTTCAAATAATACCATAAGTAATGACCAGCTGCAGCAAGCTTAGAAGATCTTGGTGGCCAAGTTATGTCTTACAATCATGAAATTATGGTTCCTGGAAAGGTATTATGAATACAATTCACTGAACCACAAATGGTGTGCATTGGTCCTATCTTACAGAAACCATAATGAATCATCAACATCAATATTCATTTTGTCAAGAATTTCCTACTCTGTGTACACTTGTTGGCATTGTTCTGAGGTGATCTTCAAATTTCAGCCACCTTCCCCTAGAAAGTACAAGCCAATAACTCCAAAGCAAAGATGCCACAACTGACTACTAGCTTTGGACAGAGTAGTGACATTTTCCACACTTGTAAGGGTTGTGCATCACTCCAGTAAGAGACATTCTGTTTGTTTACATTACCAGAAAAGTGGAATCAAGCCTTATCCAGCATAATCACATGGACCTTCAAGCTTGAAAATGGAATCAACAGCTCCCGAAACTAGTTCCCCCAAAAAGTAGAAATTTAAGTGACAGAGTGTGAAAAACCGATACAAGAAGATTGATAAATTAATTTGGATGTCACTGTTATTAAATTCCTCTAAATATGCATAATGATCAGTGTATTTAGATTATCTGGAATGGCATTCCAAATATCAGTAAACTATCTACGAGGGCTGATCAACAAAGACTGAGACTGATTTTTTTCACAAATGTTTATTACTGCAATTCAGTATTTACATGATGTTTTTCAAAGTAATCCCCTCCTACAGTCCGTTGTATCTCCGGCTCTGACGTTTTGTGGTTGCAAGAGGAGGAGGGGGAAGGTTAATAGCACCAACATACAGTAATGAGCAATTGAAAACATATCCTCAAAATTATCTTTAGAATGAAAATATAGGACTATATTAGCTTTAAAACACTGAAATACAACTTACAATTTCATTAGCATGCAAGATATTTATTACAAAACTACTCTATTTGAATATTTCATTCACAGCTTTCACACACACTAACTGCATCTGTTGGTAGTACTGGGAGTCTGTACATCAGGTGTTGTGGTCAGGAAGTTAAAACTGTCTGCTAGCGCCAATCAGCATTGTCGCTGCTAGGCGTGGCTTCTGAACCCATCACCGTGTTGCCAGCTTAAATTTGTTTGAGCCACGTGGCTTTAGCTGCTTGTGCTGGTGAACTTACTTTGGTATATTTTGCGTGCATGAATTCCGATTTTCAGCATCCGTAAGCCCTATTCTTATCGCTAGTATAATAATATAGCTACTGGTTCGTGAAATATGCAAATATGTGAAATATTTAAAATATGTATTGTTTCTCTGCTTGAAATTCCCGTTAAGAACAACAGCCTGCTTCCCCCTCTCAAAAAATGTCAAAGCCAGAGATAGAGCAGCCGAACTGTACTTCAATGTACTTTTTATAGCGTCTCTGCCAGTCATTGAACACATGCTGCAGACCATTCTTTGTCAGATCCTTGAGAATCACCTCACTTTTCTTGAGCACTGCTTCAGAGTTCTCAAATCGAATACCCCTAAGCTTTGCCTTTAGTGATGGGAATAAAAAGAAGTCACAGGGTGCAAGATCGGGGCTATAAGGTGGATGTAGTACACAGGTAATGTTGAATCAAGCCAGAAACTGCATGGGTTGATTTGTGACGTGAGGCCGTGCATTGTCCTGATGAAGTCGCCACCCAGTCCAAGAAAGCAATGTGCTTCCTCAGTGTAGCCAATACTGACATGTAGTATGCTGCCATAACAGTAGTGTGAGAGGGAACTGCATGCTGGTAAATCATTCCATTGCATGGATAGAGTCAACATGAAAAATTCAATGCCATGGCCGGGATTTGAACCACAGGTCTCCTGGTTTCCGTCCAGTCGCTATAACCCATTGAGCTACCAAGG
Organism: Mantis religiosa; assembly: GCA_030765055.1. NCBI lineage: Eukaryota > Metazoa > Arthropoda > Insecta > Mantodea > Mantidae > Mantis > Mantis religiosa. The sequence goes on along the minus strand of CM060958.1, from coordinate 111,763,927 downwards.
TCATGTTGACCCTATCCATCAAAAGCCTTTGCCTATATATGGCTATTATGAAGAAATGATTAATTTCCATTAATTAACTAAAATAATAAGGGTTAAATGATGAAGCCTGGGACTCAAGTACTTACGATAGTAAGTCGCCACAAATGGTGTATCTCGGATGCGAGAGCTCCTAGTGATCTACCAGGAAAATATACGAGCCAAAGGAGAATTTAATGTTCAGACAGCACGTTGACCATTGTAGCTCGATGGGTTAGAGGGACTGGACAGAAACCAGGAGATCCGTGGTTCAAATCCCAGCCATAGCATTGAATTTTTCATGTTGACTCTAACCCTCAAAAACCTTAGCCTGTATACGGCTAGTGTGAAGAAATGATTCATTGCCATCAATTAACTAAAATCATTCCATTGCAGTCAAAAGATGTTATCACCATCACTTTCCCTGCAGATGGAACAACTTTTGCCTGTTTTGGTGTTGGAAAATCTGGCGATTTCCACCCTGTACTGGCTTGTTTTCTTTCAGGATCATAATCATGCAGCCATGACTCATCACCAATGATAATCGATTTAAAAAATGCATCCCCCCCAACAGCAAAAAGATGCAGAACCTCACGACTTGTTTCCATTTGCACAGCCTTTTGTTCAGGAGTCAACAGATGTGGCATCCAAAGAGCACAAACTCGGGTCATATGGAGAAGGTCGTGCATAATAGTAAACACACTGCCATATGAAATTCTCAACACTTCACTGAGGTTATGTAAAGTTATATGCCAATCCTCTCAGACAATCACAGCAGCTGTGTTGATGTTGACTTTAGTCACAGCAGAAGCCGAAACACTAAGCCCACCTTGCTTAACACTGACAAGTTGGCCTTCTTTGAAGTTCTTGAACTACCTAAACGCTGTTGCACGAGGTAGTGCATCTTCACTGTATGCTGGCTTCAGCTTTTCATTAGTTTCAGTAGCTGTATGGTTTAAATGAAAACAGAATTTGATTGCGCTGTACTGCTCCTCCATTGTCTGGTATGCAAAATGCACATAGGGTCTACAAAATAGAGCCTTACTACCAACCTACCATTAGGAGAGTGCTGCCACCTACCAGCATTACATAGAGAAACCCACTCTTTTCAAATATTTATGTTACAGATACAAAACTATCATGGAAGCTACAGGAAAATATCAGTCTCAGTCTTATTTCATCAGCTCTCGTACAAAACTGCATTTCACAAAGTTTTATCATTATGTTTAACTTGAAGCACAAATGGAAATTTGTACAGTAAAATTTGTGGCCACAATGAAGTATGTGGCAAAAACATCTGTGCAATAGATTCAAGGCATTGAGTGAAGGCTTATAGTGTGAGTTGGGCTATTTCATACAGCTTCTGTAACTTGCAGTGTTTTGAGACATGTGGTTTAGTTTTGCACTACCAAAAAGTTTATCATAAGCATTGCCAGAATTATTAAACTTTCTTTATGCTGTGCGATATTAAACTCATTTCTAAATCTTCTCTGCCACATACCTTCTGTCACAGATCAAACATCCATATTATCTTTCACATACAGTACTGGGAAAACCAATTCTATGGTTTAGAAATCTCATTAGCAACACTGCTGGTTATGTGACTCAAAACTTTTAGAAACAAGTAAGTTCTAAAACCATCATATCCTGCAGCCACACGCTGTATCAGAGTTTAACATTTTCTATACCTTTAACATTTTGACTGAAATTTATTAACGTTAATGGTAGCTGTGCGGAGTGTCTCCTAAATGGCTAGGCAAAATTTTTAAAATTATTTTCGAAAGTAAACAAATTAAATTTAACAATGTCACTGTATTCCACCACAAAATAAATGACCTTAATATAAATACTTTTAGAGTCGTATTGTAACTTACTCATATTTATTTATGTGATGCTCTCCATTGTTTCTTATGAACTTTGGGAAAACCTTGTTCTGTTTGTTAACTGGAGGCATTCTGTGAGCAATATGAATTAACCTCAAAAGGTACTGTGGTCTCTGAACCTGGGTGGGTCCTGGGAATCTTTACATTAGTTATTTATAATCCAAGTTAAAGGTTGGATAGCATCAACATAAAGTTGTCACTGCCGGGCCACAACTTAATCCACAGATCTCTGCCGAGAGTGTGTGAACAAAGTCCCTGGGTACCCAGAGCTTAGTTTGTCTATGTATAACCCATATATTTATAAAAACTGTCAGTATTATGAAAATACTACATTATTACTATAATTACCAATGTCTCCAAGGTTTGTAGCCCTTATAGCACAATTTTTAATACTGTGTGGATGTGTTCCTCTATTGAGCTACTGTTAAACAGGAAATGAACCAGTCCATAAGAAAACCTATGAAGAGTGCTGAATAATCTAGCATTTGGATAATGGAAGCTATTCACACATATATCTTTAAACAAATGGTTACCTTTTATTAGAAAATAGCAGAAATCTGTCACTGCCAAATGTAATTTAGTTAAGTTCATTGTTTGTTAGTGGGTATATAAAGTTGGATATTTGTAAAACATTTAGTCCAATCCTTATTTTTTATGTTTTTACATTTTCTATATTTTTCAGACTTAATATGAGGGCTGTTCAATAAAGAACGATCATAACTGTTTTACGGTGATAATTTTTCGCACTAAAATTCAATCTTATTATATTCTGTTAGCTTAATGTGAAACAAACACGCTGTAGTAGTTTCATTGTTGGTACTCCTGGTTCCCGGCTGTGAGAACCAGGAAAATTCAAACATGTTCAGTATCACCTCCTGCTGTAATGGAGGTAACACACGAGGAACAATATGCGGCTTTGAAATTCTGCTTTCGTCTCAAAAAATCTTCAGCTGAGGCCTATACAATGTTACAGGAGGCCTATGGAGAATCTGTTCTTCCCTACAGCACAGCTCAAAGGTGGTTTAAAATGTTTAATGAAGGGAGACAATCAATTTCAAATGAAGGTGGACCCGGTGCTCCAGTTACTTCTCTTACGGAAGAAAACATCAACACTGCTTAAGTTAATTAGGAGTCGATTAATGACACAACACTTACTTTTAAATTTTCCCGGAACCAGTTATTGAGGCCTTCCCTCTATCTTCAGCCGGACATTGACTTGTTCTCATTGGTGCAGCTGGCAATATTTTGTCATCGGTCTCCTCTGGTGGCGGTTCGAGGAACTTGCTGAACAAATCTTTCTGGGGGATGTCGAAATTGAATACTTTGTTCCCATTTTTTGAAATAAAGATTTGTTCCCATGTGGACAGTTCTTCTTTTCCTGTTGTATGTTTTAGTAATTTTGGTTCTGGATTTATGTTGTGGTTTTTTTCCCAAAAATGCGTGGCAACTGCTGATTTTTCTAATTGTTTGTATTTTATGTTCCTAAAGTGTTCCTTTGCTCTTGTTTCTAAATTTCTCTGAACATTTCATTGGGTGCAAACCACACGTTGGTGACGGAAACATTACACATGAGACGTGTTTGAGTGTGATGGGTTCCAAGACTGTTGATTCCCGAACAAAAGGACATTCGCATGCAGGTCTGCATGCAGTTAAAGTTGATGTTAAGAGGAAGATCCAGAGTTTCTTCCAAACGTAATGACTGCTGATGAAACTTGGCTACATCATTTTGATCCTGAGAGGAAACAGCAAAGCTCAGTGTGGAAATCTCCTTCATCACCAACCTAGCAAAAAGCAAAAGTGGTTGCTTCTGCTGGGAAAGTTATGGTCATCTCTTTCTTTGATATTCATGGAATGGTTTATCAGCATGTTGTACCCGCACACTCATCAGTAACTGGACAATACTACAGGGATGTCCTGAAAACATTGCAAGTCAATATCAGGCACAAAAGACCACATTTCCGTGAAGCAGGCTGGATGCTGCACCATGATAATATGCGGCAGCATATTACCAATGTTGTTGCTAAATGTCTTCCAAAAATCAACATGAAATGCATCCCTCACCCTCCCTATAGTCCGGATTTAGCCCCATGTGAATTTTTTCTATTCCCTAAATTAAAGAAACGCCTTCGTGGGAAAACAAAATAACCTAAAATTATTAGAAACAGGACCAACTAGAGTAACACAGCATACTTCGACAGTTATTGATCACGCTTTTACTAACTTAAAGGATGAAGATGTAAATATAGCTTTAATAAAAAATGGGCTTAGTGACCACTTTGGACAATTAATAGAGAGTAAGCCCTTAGATATACAAGATGGAAAATTAAAAAATATGAAGGAAATTAAAAGAATTGTAAATAAAAGTGCTCTAGAAGCATTAAGAATTGATCTTAAACAAGCAAAATTTAGTAATATATTTGAAATAAGTAAAATAGATGAAAAATTTGAACAATTTATGAATACTTTAAAGTCATGCTTAGAGCAGTCAGTACCATTGTATAAGGTAGTTTATAAAAAACAGAACAGTTTAAACTGGTCAACCAAAGGGATAGAAAAATCCAAAAGGAGAACGAAATTCTTAAATAGTCTAAAAGCTTTTAAATTAGATGAACGGTCCTACACATACATAGAAAACTATAAAAATACTCTAAATGCAGTGATAAACAAAGCTAAGAAACACCATAATAAAACTTTGCTCTTGAATGCAGAAAATAAAATTAAGGAGATATGGAACATTATTAAAACAATACATAAAGAAAATTCCTCAAAATGGACAGAAAACTTCCAAATTATAAAATCCAGTTGCATAATACTAGACCCAGTGATTATTAGTAATGAATTTAATGATTATTATATAGATATAATAGCTAATATGGGAATTAAGACAAGAGACTACAACACAAACGAAAGTTCCATATGTAACTCAATGGTAATTAGAGAAATTACACAAACTGATGTCATTAGGCAAATAAATACACTAAAATGTAAAAGATCTAGCGGATTAGATGAATATTCAAACCAAATGATAAAATACTGCAAATACGAAATAATGGATATACTTGCACATATAATAAATGAAAGTTTTATTTCAGGAACCTTTCCAAGTAACCTAAAACAAACAATAGTTAGACCCATTTATAAACAGAAAGGCTCCAAACAAATGATGGAAAATTATCGCCCTATATCTCTTTGCTCTGGATTTTCAAAGATTATCGAAGGACTTTTCCTAGAACAGCTCCAGAGCTTCTGTAGTAAATTTAATATTATATCACAGAATCAGTTCGGCTTTCAGAAAAAGAAATCAACAATACATGCATTAGTAAGGGAAATGATATAATTGTTAGAGCATTAGATAGAAAGGAGTTAGTGATAGCGATTTTTCTTGACCTATCAAAAGCTTTCGACTGTGTTAATATTAAACATCTTTTGGCAAAATTAGAAAACTATGGGATAAGAGGCATACCATTAAAATGGTTAAGCTCGTACCTGCAAAATAGGGTGCAGTGTGTCGAAATAATACACAATTCAGGAGGAAATTTAAAAAAAGTTAAATCAGCATTCAAACGTGTAACACATGGAGTGCCTCAGGGGTCAAAATTAGGTCCATATCTGTTTATCCTATATATAAATTTTCTATTTAAAATAATACAGGATGCTGGAGGATTAGCAATTGGATATGCAGATGATACAACTGTAGTGGTAACAGGTAAGACAGAGGCAGAAGTTCAGGGAAAAGCAAACTCCTTATTAGAATCAATTAGCACTTATTTAGAAGCACTGGGAATGGTACTAAACACAAACAAAACCGAATGGATGCAAATTCAGCTCAGTAATAGAAAAAAATCAGACATCACATTAACAGTACAAAATAAGCAAATTAGCCAAGTAGCACAGACAAACTTTTTAGGATTAGTTATAGACAGTAGTTTAAAATGGCACAAACATATAGAAAAGATCAACAAGAAAATAAACAAGGGCATATATGTATTAAAACAGACAACACAAATTATGGATGAAGTCAGTGCACTGAAGGTTTATTATGCATTTATACATGCACACCTAAGTTATGGGGTCATTTTATGGGGGGCAGCAGGTAAGAAAAATATGTTAAAAACATTTAGGCAACAAAAGAGAGCAATAAGAATAATGGAAAAGATCCCTAGGAGACAATCATGTAAAAGTAGTTTTAAAAAACTTAAAATACTCACATTACCCTCTTTATACATATTTGAATGTCTCAAACATGTAATAAGAAACCACATAGAAGGAAAAAATAGAAACATTCATGAATATAATACAAGAACAAAACAGAACTACTTTAGAAATAGGTTCAGGGGAACATTAGCTGCCAAATGTATTGAAAGTACTGCAAAAAATTTATATAATCATTTACCTCACTCTATCAAGGCAATAAATGAAGAAGTGAAGAAAATTTACGCAATAAAGACTTACCTAGTGAAACACGCTTTCTACTCAATTGAGGAATACAAAAAGGGAAGAGAGACTTAGACTTAGTTTATTAAATTTTGTTATCAATCTATTGTGTATATCTAGAATTGCTAATAATCTGTAAATAGATTTATTTGTTTTATTATTATTATTGAACTGTAAAAATGTAATTGTAGTGTTACTTTTGACGATGCTTTGTAAAACATGTTGCAAATGGCAGAATAAAATCTGAATCTGAATTATCCATCACAAGAAGCAGTGATGAAGGATGCAGAGGCGATTTTGAAGGATCTGTCAAAAAATGGTTTCCAGCATGTCTTTGAAGACTGGCAGAAACACTGGGACAAGTGTATCACATACAGGGGAGACTATTTTGAGAAGGACCTTCAAAATTTTGAGGATGAGTAAAGGTACGTTGTCAAAAGAAATTGTGATCGTTCTTTATTGAGCAGCCCTCATAATAATAATAAACTCTGGTGCAACAGCCCTAAGAGGGCCAAGGCCTACTAACTCAACTGCAGGCCTCACACCCACTTACACAAGGTACAGGTGGGCGATCATCCAACCGATACAGGGAAGAGATGTTGTCTCGGCATCCCCCAGCCGGAATGTTGGTTTTCGTGACCAGGGCCGCTTAACTATCGTAAGCTTCTCACTTTCCTCACAATGCTGAGTGGGAACCGGTCCTATACCCAGGACTAAAAATCCACACCCCATGAATGGGATCGAACCCAGGCTGCTTTACGTGGCCAGGGACCAAGATATGCAGCCTTAGCCTGCTATGCCACGGCGCAGGACTTACAGACTTAATGCCTTTTATATTAACCGGTATATGTGCAATAACACTGCATTGTGTTTGAAACTAAGACACAATAATGCTGTACTGTGATTTAAGACATGTGGGTCATTTTTATATACAAACATAATAATTTGTAACTTAAAGCTTCACTTATCTTATAAGAAACAATTGTAATGCTTATAAATTCTCCAGGATCGCAATTTCATGTATATTCATACACATCTTCAGCTGGAAAAACAAAGCTGTCATCATCATTACTAAACATTAGATGTTGATATGTTCTTGTTAATACTACCAAAATCTGAAAATAAAACAGATTTAAAAACAGAATCGACTGTCGGTATTTCAAAATTCATTATGCAATGTTTGTTTTTTAAAATAGATATCTTTTCCCAAACCATTAAATCTATCGGACCATTTAATTGTTTTAATAATTTAACTTCTGGATTTATTTCATGGTTAAATGATCAAAAATGATCTGCTATGTCCGATTTATCAGTTTTTTTATACTTAATGTTAAGAAAATGTTCTTTCATTCTGGTTTCTAAATTACATTTTGTCTTTCCAATATAAACTTTATCACAATCTAAACAATTAAACTGGTAAATATCAGATTTTTTATTATTATGAGTTTTATCCTTTATAGAGAAATGCAATAAATTTTTAATGCTACATTTATTTTGAGGAACTAAAGTTATACCAAACTCTTTAACAATTTTATTATTTATTTTATTATTTTAGTTTACGTATTTATGTAGGCCATTACTTTACATTGTCTAACATTCACATTTTAAATTATTTTTCTTTAGGACTCGAGGAGGGCTTATAATTCTCACCCTCCCTTAACACTCTATTGTACCTTAACATTAATAAAAATAAAAACTTAGGTCAAGTGATGGAAATTAATTGTTCTTCCAAACTTGCCATGTGTATGGCAAAGTATGGATTGGTAAAGTTAGATTGAAAAATTCAATGCCATAGCTGGGATTTGAACCACGGATCTTCTGGCCTCCGTCTGGTTGCTCTTAACCATTGAGCTACCATAGCAACATGCCATCATGACATTAAATCCTCCAGCCGACTCGTATTTTTCCTGGTAAACCAGGACTGACTCGTTCTTCCGGCTGCTCTTCCTGGTGTGAGCAGACTTTCTCCAGGTATCCCGGCTGTCCACACCCCCAACACAGGCCACTAGGTCTTCGCCGGCGTCCCTCGACTGGTCTTCGGTCTCCATTATAGCGGATACTCCTTGTCCTGGAAGTCGGGGTAGCTGTCACCTTGGCAGCCTCCATCCTCAATGCTGCCGTTAGCGCCTCGTGGATGGTTTTGTAGTCACCGAGTATCAGGCGCTGTGTCTCGTACCCCGTCGACAAAAGTGTAGGCAGCCTCTCGGGATACGAACTCTGGTGGGAGGTCGACTAAGGCTTTGCTGGTCAGCTACTCAATTGTCAGGGCGAACTCCTGCAGCGTCTCCCCTGGCTGCTGTGACCTTGACTTCAGCTGACTGCGGTACGCTGTGGCTAAGCGGTGGTTTCCAAAGCGATTCTCCAGGGCCTCCCAGATGTCCTTAGGTGCCGCCGCTGTCTGGACCGCATTCAGGACTTCCGCGGCCGTCCCTGGAGGCTGGCTATTATTTGTGCGGTCTCTTCCTCTGGTGACCATTTGTTGTGTTTGGCCACTGTGTCGAACTGACGGCGGAAGACTTCGAAAGTTGTCGCGCCGTCGTATTTAGGAGGTTTGACGCGCGCCGATATTGTGTCGCGTCCCGACGTTTCGACCTTTAAATCCTTCAACCTGCTGCCGACGACGTCCTCCACCATGGCGTTCAGGGACTTCGTGTTGCTGTCAGCCTTTCCCTCCAGCTCGTTAACGCGGCTTGCCAGGTCTTCGACGCACTCGCCCAACTCTGTGACGTCCTCCTTTACGCCAGTTAACTGCTCCTCCAACTTGGCGGCGAGGGCTTCATTCGCAGCCTTCATTTCGGTTGCCAGGCTGTTGTTCGCCGCTATCATTTCCATGGTCAGTTCGATCATCTTCGCGGTCATCGTCGTGGCCAAGTTGCTATTTGCAGCTTCCGTCTTCGTTGTTATTTCGGCCTTCATTTGTTCCATCTTTTCGGTGATGTCGTTAGTCGCCTTCATTTCTTTCAGTTCCGCTGCCAAGTTGTTATTTGTGGTTTGCAGCTTCGCGGCCAGGCTGTTATTTGCTGCTTCTGTTTTCGTTGTTAATTCCTTCATCTTCGCTAGAATCTGTGCCAATGCTGTCTCCATGTTGTAATATCCCGTCGCACTTCTGACACCAGTTGTGACTTTGTGGGTTCGCAGAATTAAAAGTCCAATTTGCAGAAAATGAAAATAGTTCTTTATTTGCGTAGGAATACACTGTTTAATTTTCACGTAACAACATTTCGTCACATACACACAGTCTACAACGTTCTGATCAGCTCTCAACACTCATGTTACACAACTACTACTGTTTCAACTCATCACTTCCTTAAATACCTCATTCGTAATTCGAGAGATTTCCAGAACAATGAAGAACCCGAAGTAATCTAGATGTTACCAGAAATTTCCACTATCTTCATTTGCCGTCTCTTTGTGTACACTAGCCGCACTATCGTTAACTGCTATGCAAGCTCTTTATTACCATGAAATACTATCCGCCGTCTGTTATCTAATTGCGCCGAAAACTTTATGCCCGTTCCGCAACATAATTTTTCGGCACGAGCCGCCACTGGTATTTGGTGATGACAGATATGAAATTCTTGTGAAATTTTAAGTTATTAGCAAATGTGTGAATTGCATACTTTCTCCATTTTAGCTAACAGTTCACGCAGTGTGGGCTAACTTATGAAAAATTGGAACGTCGAGTGGACAAGGGACACAGGAAAATGTCTGCTTGCAGTATAATCAGTCTTACAGTGCAAGAAGGGTCTACGTGTGGCGACACAATAGAAAGAATACTGAAAAATAGCTTTACATCTTTAAGTCATTATTCTCTCTTACTTTAATGACAATTATTATTAGGAGCTTCCTTCGGTTTGAAAGTCACGCCTTGTCACTGTTTAAGAATGATTGAATGTGAATGTATTGCACAATTACAGCTATGCAAACTTCCAATACATTTGTTCATCTATTTCTACTTTAATATTGACATGCGTGGTAGCTTTCTTTCTGTACGGCTATAAACTTTGCTCCAGGTTATGTTGTTGGGTTGGTATGAGCTCTCGCCTCTCGGGTGTTTTTTGTTTTGAATTAGTTGGGGTTGTGAGGAGCGACCGGCATGGGGCCTGTGACGGTGCGGTGCGGTCTTGGTTTGGCAAGGCGAGTTTGGCGAAGCAATAAGAGCTTTTAGCGACGTTGTCAATTGCCAAGATGCTATCAAAGCTATTGGTGTGCCGGAATTTCGTCCCGCAGCAGATCTTTTACATGTTAGTAAATTTATTACAGTCAAAAACCATCATCTAGGCGGTTACCTTGAGATTAGTAGGCCGTGGTTTACGTTTTGTGCCTTCCGGAGTTAAGTCACCGTGCAGCACCTTATTTAACATTAGTAAAAACAGATTTCGGGCTTAATGGATGTTTTTGTGTGATTATATAGGTATCTAGCAAAGATGTGCAGCTAGTGACGGTTTTCGGCAGTAATCTTTCAGTGGAATGGGACAACGTGACTATGTGCTTGGCGCTCGTAGGAGTTTGCTTTTCCAGGTTTTGGGATTGTATTATGTACCCATCGTGAGAAGGCAAGAGACGAATGAAAGGGAGAGGGGTTTGAACTGTTTATTTGCTCTGTTTACTAGGAAATGAGTGTGTGAAAGTGGATATGAGTCGCCATGTTGCCAGTTCTAATGTTTGTTGCAGTAGCTGTAGTGATAGGTATTATGTATGGGTGAGTTATATGACAATACTCGTATATTTTAAACGAATCTAGCATCCTTGTCGTACTGGAAAGGTGAGCATAAACACCGTGGGATAGCAAAAGTATAAAGTTACATATTCCTTTAGCTTCCCTTCTTGTGGTTGGTAAACAGTACGCATGTATTTATGTCGTTGTTGACATCAACTTTTGTTCAGTTTTATGACATGATATTTTAAATTGAAGTTTTGAATTGGAGTAATGGTTTATCATCTGGTAGTCGGATAATCCGTTGCCTGTATCTGCCTCACGTACAAGAAGTCCCATGTCTGATTTTCGGTCAGGTGAGTTATCTGTATATTTTTTATTTATTTTTTTATTTCGTAGTTTTCCCTTATCCTGAAAGATGAATATCGAGTTACTCTTAAGCTTAATGGACTTTGGACTTACTTGACCATTATTTCACCCATTTTATTTATGGTACCATATTACATAACTTTGGAGGATGTTAATTTTTGGGAAAGAAAACTCAGTCGGTACTTTTATTTTAATGGAGGTGATAGTGCTTTAATATTTCGTTGTATTAGATTTTGTTACGGAGTACACTTTCAGGGAAGCGTAAAATAATGCAAATCATTGTTTATGATAAGAAATAGATAAAGTAATTGCAATTTTTCTGCAAGCTAATTATTGTTTACTTTTCAAGGCTCCTTTTAATAGTACATTAAAGCACCGCTTTTAGTATCCATGGTACGAAGAATATTTTGAAACCTCGGTACATTATCTTATGAATGTACATCTAGGTGGAGAGGGAAGGTAGGAAAATCTGCTTGTAGTGTGATCAGTCTTGCAATGCAAGAAGGGCGTACGTGTGACGGTCCAATAGAGACAGTACTAAAGAGTAACCTTAGTTATTTGAGTAATTAATATCTATTTTAATGAAAATTATTATTTGGAGCTTTCCTCGCTTTGGGAGGCAGGCATCGCCACTGCTATTAGAATATGTTTGTTGTTCCCTTTTCGAGGAAGTTGCATTCAGTCCATAAAATTGTGTATCAAGTCAAGCAACTATTGCCACCAAGCTGATATCCTGTTTGATGGAATTACTAATTTTGTATGCATACAATTTTGAAAACTTAGTACACTGCCACATGAGCAAACCAATCTATTTACTAATTGTTGCTTATTTTACAAGATAATTTATTTAGTTCACCTGTGCATACTTTCGGAAGCTTGGCTACTCCTGCCTCTGTAGTGGAGTGTATCTGCCTCATGTTCAAGAGGTCCCAGGTCAGGGCGAGTTATCTAAGTAAGGTTTTTTCTCTTTTATACTGAAACATAAATGTCGGGTAGCTATCTACTATATGGACACTGGGCTTATTGGAGCATCATTTTAGCTAGTGTGCAGAAACGATTCATTTTATCAATTAACTTAATAAGAGCTTAATGATGAAGCCTGGACTCAAGTTCACACGTCGTGCCGCGTGCTGTAGCTCTTAGTAAACATACCGACATACTCCGCAGTAGCTTACTACTATTAAGAATTTCTTTGACTTATGAAACCGCAATAAAGAAGCAATTGCGTAACTATTGCTTATGAGTGTTTAACGTATTCCAAAATTCCGTTATAGCAGTCTATGATGGCAAATAAGCTTGTGGACATATGTACGAGGGTGGGTCAAAAAGTAGTGCCCCCTATTTTTTTCTCTTTTAATTGCCAAGAAAATTGAATCCAATTCACATAGCTTGAAAACTACAATATTGACGATTAATTTGTCACTATTCAATATAATCTCCGTCATTTTCCACAGTTTTGGTCCACCTTTTAACTAGGGCATGTATTCCAGTGTGGTAACACACGCGGTCTTGCTTCCTAAGCCATTGACGCACGGACGTTTTCACAGCCTCCTCATCTTCAAAATGAATCCCACGAAGAACTTCCTTTAGTGGCTCGAACATATGGAAGTCTGATGGTGCCAGGTCAGGGCTGTATGGGGGGTGAGGTAAGACTTGCCATCCCAATTTCTCAATTTCTTCAGTGGTGTAACGGCTGGTGTGTGGTCTTGCATTGTCATGCAAAAGAAGAACATCCGCCATAGTTTTTGTTGGGTGAACTCTGCGAAGACGTGCTTTCAGCATTTTGAGAGTTCTGACGTATTGGACAGAATTTATTGTACATCCCTGCTCCAAAAATCAATCATAAACACACCCTTTGCATCCCAAAACACTGTTGCCATAACTTTCCGTGCCAACCGCTGAGTTTTGAATATTTTTTCTTCGGTGACGTTGTGTGTTGCCATTCCATTGACTGCCTCTTTGATTCTGGTTCAATAAAATGAACCCACATTGCGTCTCCAATAACAATTTTTCCAGGAACTCCTCTCCCTCCAAATTGAAGCACTGCAAGTGTTCGGAGGCTATTGTTTTCCTTGTTTGTTTTGGTTGGTTAACATTCTTGGTACCCAACGTGAACAAACTTTTGAGTAACCCAGTTGTTGAATAGTCGTCATTACAATGCCTTTACTGAGGGAGGTAATGCGACACAATTTACCTGTTGTTACCCGGCGATCACCACGAATGAGGTCATGGACTCGCTGACTGTTGCATGGAGTCACCGGCCTGCCGCTTCGCTTTTCATCTTCCAATGGTGTTTGCCCGTCAGCTTCGTTACAGCGACGAACCCATCGTCAAACAGTGCTGACATCCACCATTGCATCACCATACACATTTTTTAGCTTTTCGTGAATGCGAATTGGCGTTTCACCTCTCGCAGTCAAAAAATCAATCACAGAACGCTGTCTAATACGGATGTCAATGTCAGCCATTATGCAAGAGGATGCAGTGCTGCCACCTATTGACTTAGGAAGTTACTACTGCAGGGGATTGGAGAAGAAGGTTTGAGGAATTGCGCCAAATTCAGAATTTTCACATAACTTATTTAAGGGGGAAATTAGGAGGCATTACTTTTTGACCCACCCTCGTAACTTATACCTTTAAGAGGGAAGTTAATGTTAGTGAAGTTGAGGATGGAAGCATTAAATGATAAACAGAATAGAAAACATCATCAAAGAATTGCAGATAAATCAACCAAAACTAAATGGCTTATACAATGAGACGGGCAGTTTACTTCACGTGTTTGATAATACTAAATAAAGCATTTGTAAATGAAAAGGAAGCAGTTGATATTTATAGTAAGGGTTGAAAGTATTGTCCAATTAAGATCATAACAAAGTGCTCTGAAGTTAAACAAATAAATATTATCATTAATGTAACTCTTTTTAATGAAACTAAATTAATCATGCGTTCGTTGAACTCCCTTCAGCTCTTCCATCCATCAAAACCATATCCGTCATTTCGACGTTCGTATAGCGCTCCATATTGCTTGGATTTGCTAAGTACGCGCAAAGTCCTCCCTGTAGGGACGGAATGTGTAGTTTTACACTGAAGAGCAACCTTGCCACTGTCCAAGTTATTAGTCGACTTTTTCACAAATAACTGCCCTTTGCCCCATTACCTGAAAATGAGGCTAGGGTCACTGATAAAGAGCAAGGAGTAATATTTTTGTTTTCGTGGCCGGTGCGTAACAATAACAATTTTGAGGTTCACACACCAGTGGTTCCTGCGCTGTCTAATCACAAAATCATGTAATATTTAATGCTGATAAAATTATACCTAACAGAACTTCGAAGCTGCGACACCGAAATTCGGACTAGTTAAGCTATAAACTACGCAACGGCTATAATCGTTCGGTGTCGTTTTGAAACAACCTGTGTGTATATGGAGAGAGAGAGAGAGAGAGAGAGAGAGAGAGAGAGAGAGAGAGAGAGAGAGAGAGAGAGAGAGAGAGAGTCAGTTGGAGAATTTAAAGTCATGACGGCACGTTGGCCAAGGAAGCTCAAAGTGTAGGAACGACTGGACGGGAACCCGGAGATCTGTGATTCAAATCCTGGCCGTGGCATTGAATTTTTCAGTTTGACTCTTTTCATTTTACCCATTTCATTCAGCGTTCGATATTACATTGTAGGAAGTAAGTTAAAAAAAGAGAAAAAATGTTTAGCTAACTTACGAGGGTGATTCTTAAGTGCCCATGTCTCAAAGTAGATGGTGCTGTTTAGGCAAGTTGGTGTTACCACTGTTTACTGTCATTTGTTACATGTCGCAAAATCAGATTTGGTACTTATATATTAGTTTGGATTAGGCAACATTTCATTTAATCGTTAAACGTGTTTTCGCTAAATTGGAGAAAAGTACATTATCGTTCAGTTATTAGCTTTTACTTTTACTTGCTAATGAAATTGGGTGCCGTTCACGATCTTTCACTATGTATAACACAGTTAGGTAGGTAATGCTTCAGCAACGTTAAAACTGGCCGAACTTCATATCTTATGCGAAGCACCTTGTAGGTGTGGTTACTGAGGAAGTCCTTATAAAAACCACGTATGATTCTCACTAATACCTGAACGAACTTTCATGAAATGGCAGAGGCCATGGTTGTATCGGTGGTAAGAGCAGCTCATTTTTAAAGCATAGACGAAGATGAAAAACTTGTCAGCCCGACGGGTGCTTCATTTGTACACACTGGTCAAGAGGAGGGTCAATTTTGAAACTGTGTTTGGAGCTATTTAAGGGAAGTTCGAAGGACCTTTTGTGTCTATAAGACTCCAGAAATCAAGCAGCTTTCGGCGACTGTTCCAAAGAAGGCAAGAACGCTTTCACGGGCCGGAAAAAGTGATAGCGACGATTTTTTGAGATGAAAAGGGTGTCAAACACATTGACCTCTTAGAAAACGGAAAAGGAATTCCTGTTAATACTACATTGAGTTATTGTCCCAATTCGATAAGAAGTTCGAGGAGCGACAGCCCCATTAAATGGCGAAAGGTAAAAGAGGTGTTTCACCACGACAATGGACCAGCACATTTACCCAGTGTTGTCACAGTCAAACTGCATGATTACATTCTCTCCCTGTCTCCTTGCAATTTGTCCTTGTATCCAAGGATTGGATTCTCCTCCTATTGAAGGAGGAGGTGTTGGTCAGGAACATATCTGGCTATGCAGCGACGAGACTCCAGCTGATACTGCTACCCTGAAAGAGAACACCAGATGAGAGATGAAATGGAGGGACAGGTAACTCGGGAGATGTAACTAACCTACCCAGCATTCGCCTTGCGATCCTGGAAAACCCCCGAAAAACCTATGGGTGAGGTAGGCCGGCTACGGGAATCGAGCCTAGACCTCCAGCCACAGACAAAACCGCCTGAGCCATCCTGCTCGAAAGAATGAGGGTCCATCTTATGGAGCTAGTGAATTTTTAAGAGATCTGAAAGTCAGAAATACTAACATTTTGCATGCTGAAACTTTAAACTCTGTTTTCTCGTAAACTTCTTTTTCAACATTTTGACACATGCAAAAGAAGGCATACGATGCAATTTTTATACATTTGTGTTAAATTTTTATTATAATAACTTAAGAGCCCATTAAATGGAATGCTCATATTACTTTTGAAAACATCTTTAGTTTTTATCAAAAAATTAATAAAATGAGAAAAACTAAACATTTCACGAATTTATGAACTATGCATAAGGAGTTTTTTTTTCCTTAGACAGCCGAAGATTAATAAAAATCTAATATGACAAATCACTTTGTCTGTTGACTATAAACAGTGGAAGATTTATGGAAAAAAAAATTAAAAATGCATCGTGTGCTTCATTTTGCTCAGTGCAGTGCATTTACACAATATAAAATTAATATTTTTGTAACCATAAAAGCTAAAAGTTTAAAATTTTACAGAATGATTACTGTTATTGTGTGTAATAAGTGATATAATTTTCAGTAAAATAGCATGCATGGTGTAGAACTTTCAGCTTTCACAGATGCATCACCTTAAATCTCGGTAATACATTTTTGGACGAAATGTAATAGATTTTCTTCTGTGCACGTGACACAGTACGATAACTTCTGAGCTACAAAGGTCAACAATATATACCTTTGACGGAAGTTTATGATAAAGCACCGCAAAGGCTTTCTGATATGATAAGGTTTGATGGCAATGTTGATATTTATATTTTGACTGTTACTTCGTATTTGTGTGTTTCAAATTTTCGACTTTGCCCTTGACTCTTCACGAACCTCAACAATAAAGTTCAAATTCGAAACGCCATGCTTTAGAGATAAAAACCAAGGATCTCTTCAAGTGGATGGTAATCTCGAATACGTTAAGATAACGTTGTTGAAGTTGAGAACGGCAAATACATTAAAGTATCAGATTGATTGCAGTAAATACCGATTTCCGCATACGCAGGTGTATAGTACAGTGTTACGTGGGACATTTAGCAATGCGCATGAATTGGTGGCGCTGTGTGCAGAGCACGCGTGTGTTTCTTCTTTGGCCGCAAATAAACAAACGCTATCTGTCCTAAATGGAACAAAACGTCTCTAAGCGCCTAGACAGAACCTGTCTTATTTACATATAAAATGGTTTATTCTTAGAGTTGGAATGAAAATACTAACAACTTTAAGAGGATAGTTGTACATTGAATCTTCCTGATTATTTTGAATCGGATATATTTAGAATACTACCAATTACAAAATAAAAGTTTCTCTAAAATGAGATAATGTCTATTTTGATGCCCATTTATTAACCTATAAGGTTAATTTTTACAAAAGTTATAGAAAAATACTTGAAGTTACCTTCATTTGTTCAAACCATTGCATAAGAAGCATGAGTTAGTTATTAACTGGGCGATTTAAGAGTTGAGGTAAAGGAAACTAGTCGTAAGTCAGATTATTAAGGCAATTAGGTTGATAAAATCAAGCCTATAAGAGAACCATTAACTCATGGAGCTCTTGGAATTTAAGTTGTGCTCAAAAATAAGAGTACACCATAAGTGAAACTTAAAAATTTAGAAGTATGGAAGTATTAGGCTTAAGTCCTAAAACACTACTAGAAACAAGATTATAAAACCGCTACCGCAGCTCGAAAAATATGTGAAGTGGAAGGAGAAGGTGTCTGTGTGTGTGGCCCAACGTTGGTTCCAACGTTCAACAATGGAGACGAAAACGCTAAAGATTTTCCACGTTCTGGAAGACCTAAAGTATTGAATATTGAGAATACACTCAGTTTTGCGAGAAAATTATAAAAAAATTACACGTACAGTTTCAGAAAACTTGGTGCAGAAAAAGATATACATCGCCACATGGACACTTACAAAATTACACAGCAGCTATAGATGTGTACCTTATGAACTGACATCTCAACAAGCTGAACGTAGAGTGGATATCTGTCGTCAGCTTATCCGTAATCACATGGATGATATGATGAGTCGCAGTGCTACCACACCCAGCATACAGCCCTGATCACGCACCATCAGATAATCTTTTACGACCCATGACCCATTGTCTACGTGGAAGAAATTTTGACAACATTGAAGCAGTGCAAGTATCTGTTACCGAATTCTTCACATCAAAAGCCAGACTGGTACCATCGTGGGATAATAAACGTCGCTAAAAGATTGCTCAAGACCATAGAATCTAATGGTCTATACTTTGAAAATTAGGTAATTTCATATTAGAACTCATTTCAAATAATTGTTTTCCTTGAAGGAAAAAAAAAAGGAACTTATGAGTAGGGCAGTGACACTGGAGCGGTTGCATGTGTTGGGAGGCACCCGGTAGTGGACTGATTTCTTTGGGAGGCTTGGGTACACCGTACGTTTAGTCAGTAATCGACACACAGAGTTCAGGCAAACACAATGCCAAAGGAAAGGTTATGAACGTCCACAGGTTTACGAAAGTATATACAGAGGCCAACAAAGGTATTCGAATAATATAACCTGCAACACTGCACGTACTATGAATACTGTAATATTTATTTGGCAGCGTTGAATTGTTAAACATGTAAACCTTAACCTGTTGTGTCACGGAAACAATATTTAAAATACCACTTTGCATGTATTTGTTACACAATTTGTACTCTATTTATCCTATTGTCCCTCTTATTGGAGGATAAAAGTATTTGAACGTACCCAATCAAACAGAGAGAAAGGTGGTTGGACGTACCCTACACGCCCCTACTACATAGCAGTTGTGTTTATGCTATGCCTCGAGACAGTGTGCTCAAAGTTATTCAGCCGATTGTGAACTCACAGGTAATATGGGACGTAAAGGTAAGAAGACAACGGTGGCAGAGAGGAATATCATGATAAATATGTACAAACAAAACAAATCTCTCTATGAAGTTGCCAAAACCATTAACAGAAGCAAAATTACAGTGTTCTGCATAAGTCAACGCTTCAGACAGACAAATACTGTTATAAATAAACCTAGAAATGGCGCTCCTTTTAAACTCATCACCAGAGACAGGAGGCAAATAATGAAAGTGGTGAAGCAGAATCCGAGTCACTGCATCTGAGATTAGAGGATGCCTTGAGCAATATTCTGGCACTGTGGTTCACACCAGAACAGTTGAACGGGTTTTAAATTGTACTGGGGACAATGCCCGCGTTCCTAGCAAGAAACCATGCGTTAATAAGGTGAATAAGAAAAAGCGTTTAGAATTTTCTAAACAGTATATGGTGAACCAACAGAATTCTGGGATAAGTTTCTCTGGTCGGACGAGAGCAAATTCTGCTTATACAAGAGTGATTGACGTCTTAAGTGTGGAGACTGCCAAACACAGAATGGGAACCTAAGAACATGGTAGCTACAGTGAAACATGATGGCAGTAATGTGATGGTATGCGGCTGTATATCTTCATCTGGTTTTGGGGAACTATTGTTCATAGATGGAATCATGGACAAATTTGAATACAAGAGGGTTCTTGAAAACAATCTTAAAAAGAGTGCAGAGAAGCTGGGATTAGGGCATGATTATTACTTCCAGCAGGACAGTGATCCGAAGCATGCTGCTGAAATTGTAAGGCTTTGGATCGTGTACAACACTCCTCACACTTTGAAGACACTGCCCCAATTTCCAGATTTAAATCCTATAGAGAACATCTGGAAGGAACTCGAGGAGCGTGTGAGGAAGCATCACATTAGAAGCTAGGAACTTCTGAAAGAACTTCTTCAAACAGAATGGACAAATATGGACTCTGCAGTCACTAAACAACACATAAGACAATGCCCAAACGATTATCAGCAGTAATTCAAAGGAAGGGGATGATAACTGAATTCTAGCTGTTCTCTGTTCGAATACTTATGTCCAGATGTAAAGTAACTGTTTTATTTCTCCTTGCAGTGCAAATTAGTTTCAGTTGCTATTTATGTAAGTTTATATGTTTAGTGGAAGACTCAAGTTTATTTTGTACCTGTTGTATTTATGTATGCTTACTCTGCGTAGCTTTAAAACAACATGAGAAATAAATATGTTTACGTTCGAATACTTATGTCGGCCTCTGTATTTGAGTATGGGGAACATGTTTTCTCTATTATTCTTCAACACCTTTATTGTAAACCTTGCAATAAAACAATTGCTCATAGTAAACCGAGTAATGTGATACGACATGTAAGTACAACACACATAAGGGTTGTGTTGCAAAATGTGAGAATTCATCGCTACAAGAAGACGTGCTTCCATCAAATCAAACATTTAATGAAGAGCTATGCGCAGCATTTATTTCTGCTGATATTCCTTTACATAAACTACAGGATACAAGTTGCGTGCGGTTTTAGAAAAGTACACTGACAAACCAATTGCACATCCTATGACTTTACATATATACTATGTAAAAAAAAAGTTATGATAAGTGCATTGATGGTATAAGAATGAACCTAAATAACCGCAATATATGGGTTTAAATGGATGTAACAACGGACAAACAGACGTAGAAATTAATGCATAAGGTAAGTATGAATTAACATTTGCATTAATTATTTAATAAAGATATTTCAGTTATATAAGTTAGCAGAAATTCTATAACTGTATTATATAAATAAATAAACATCTGCAATACCATATCCTGGCACCTGTATAGCCATTTGGACACTACCATGCCACGCCAGTGACCTTTAACTCTTACTGCTGTAACCTGACCCTTCCTATTCCATACGATATCCGCACGTTCTCGCCCCGAAGTCGCAGCCCTACTTATGAGACAGAGTTTATATTAGAAGTATTAGATATCGGCGATTTTGAAGTCCCATCCCCGTAATTAATAATCGTAAGTTTTATGTGCTTTGATGTGACGTTTACCTGACAGTTGCTGGCGGTGTTTGTAATTCCTATGTTGGTATAACTTTGTGAATTCACCAAAGGCATACAGCTAGAGGATGAAATTTGTAGCTATAGAACACGGGAAAGCATTTTTGAACCTAAATGTCTTGAGGTTATCCAGAAGTTCTAGCATTTAAATAATTGGGTCCATTCAGGGCTGTAGTGGAGGGGGAACGCGCATGTACGCCATCCCCCGTTATTTTTCGGAGGGGGACGCAGTCCCCTTACTAATATTATTTATACTTTTTTTTTTTAAATTCATTACCTTTCTTAATTTAACATTCAAAATACTGCAAAAATACTGTATATATTCAAACACATTCAAATATAGTTTGACTATTAACGGACCTCCAGTACATATGTGGAACCCAGAGGATTGCATAAAAGAACGGATAAAAAGTCATAGGCATGCTGAGGACAACCAAAGCAGGAAGGCGAATCTACAAGTGCATCATTCTGATCGGTTCTCCAGCATCTGTAAAAATTTTAGGTGTGCGTCCCTCCACTTTTTTGTTAGAAATATGACCCTGGTACCATTATACATCATCAGAGCTAGGAAGTTCGTACCGATTTCCTTGAGCAGTGTAAGAGCGACCAGGCAGCGCTATACAACGCAGTGCTACTAGCAAGGGCAAGGTTGCCCGCCTCGGTAGCGTAGATGGTAGCATGTCTGCCTCACGTTCAAGAGGTCCCGAGTTCGAATCAGGGTGAGTTACCTGGATAAGGTTTTTCCAGGGGTTTTCTATTATCCTGGAAGACGAATGTCGGGTAACTCTAAGCTCCATGGACCCCGGGCTCATATGAGCATCATTTCACCTATTTCATTCATCGTCCGATATGACTTAACGTTGGAGCACGTAAATTACACAAAAAGGGCAAGCTTTGTCGTAAAATGCAACTCATTACTACAAAACAGGTGCAACTGCATGACACAGAGCACGTTGGTAGGAAGGAAGACATTCGAATAACATCTTTGTTGTGCTTCAAAAATGAACAAGTAAATTTGCTATACAACCATTTTATGTTTTCTAGAAGTGTACTTATTCATGTCCATATTTAGTTCATTATTTATATTTAAATTTCTCACTTCACAGCTATGTCACGGCCCTCTGTCTCACGATAAGGTCATATGCGACACACTGTTATATTTAAGCGCTGAACTCTCTAGAGTCCGAGTGAATGGTGTTATCTCGAACAGCTCAGAATAGCGGTATCCCGCACATTGTCTGGTAGTTGAGTGTTGAGATGTAAACTTATATGGACACGTAACACCTAGCCCAAGGTTTATGCATAACGTGTCGGGCATAGTTTGACATTAGTCATTGCCCTATATGAAAGCCAAAGGCAAAAGTATTTAAATTTCAGTGGGATACTTTAGAAAACACGGAAAAAAGAGAAGCCAGATCGATAAACTAAATTGGCTGAAATAATTAACGAATTTTCAACAGATTTTCAATCAACCAAATCTTTTTCTACGGGACATAGAATGAGTTCATTTGAAAGGATTCAGAGATACATTATTGTTTTTAGTAATACGGCCACAGATGAGTAAATATGTAGTAAAATTCTTGTTTTGGTGTTTTGTATAGTAAGAGACTTGAGATATTTTAGAAATTAATTGTATTATTTGGATATTTTCCATTTGATCAGGAAATGTTACAATCCGCAGTATAACTGCTTGGGTGTTGCCACAATGTGTCTATTTAAATATGAACAGCCAGAGACAAACCCCTATGTACTATATAAGAATTTGTTTGTTGTATATAATGATCTAAATAGACGTGCATTTACGAATGTCTAGTAAGTCATTTTTGTTCTCTGGGCAACCGGTTTCAATGCCTCTCCGCTGTGCATTTCTTATCTATGACTTGTTTGGATGCCGGAAGAAGGTCGGTCGCAACCTGCATAGGGAACGGCGGGCGGTACGAACTTCCTAGCCCTGTACATCACTACTAAAATAACTTGGACGTAGCTTGATATCATCATAATTTTCATGTTTGACACAGTGCCGTAGTTGGAAAAAAAGTTTAGGTGGTACTCACCAAAAGACACTTAAGAATCGCGGTTCGTACCGTCCGAGATCACTTTGATAGTTACGGAATATACGGTAATGGCATTGTGTAATAAATGACAAGTTAAGAACGAGAGAGAGAGATCCTAGTGGCAGTCAAATACAAACTTTCAAGGTATTGTACCGACCTCCAGGGTGAGTGGGACGGCGAGCTCGCTATATCCCCTGTGTAACCCTGTCATCCCAGTGGGATGACCCCTTGTTGGACTCCGTGGTGGGTGGGGAGCACTGGGGGATGAAATTTAGACCAACTATTATGGTTAACCTACACCCCCCAAAACATTAAACGTGGAAAAGATTTGTTTGAAAACAGTGTTAAACAAGTAGTTGAGTGTGGCCCTCGCTACTTAGTTATTAAACGAACAGAGGAAGGTAGAACTTTTTCAACGGTTAATCCGTTTATTATACAGAAAGGACTTGACAAAATAGCTGGTGCTGTTAAATCATGTACAAAATCTAGAAATGGCACACTGCTGGTGGAAGCAACTTCAGCATCCCAGGCAGCTAAGGTACTGAAAGCCAACATGCTGGGCAGTTATCCAGTCAAAGTGGAAATGCATAGGACCCTGAATTCCTCGCGGGGTGTTGTAAACACTAGCGCGTTGGATGGAATGTCCAACGAGGATATTCAGAAGAACCTCCAGGAACAAGGCGTAGCTGCAGTCTATCGTGTCCAAAGGAGAGAACGAGGGGATATGCTTCCTACTCGTACCCTGTTCCTGACCTTTGATCGGGTAGATCTCCCTCAAAGGATCAGGGCAGGATATGAAGTGATTGAGGTTAGACCATACATACCTAACCCTCTGAGATGCTACCAATGTCAGCGGTTCGGTCAGACTAGTGCATTCTGTAAAGGCGCACCTACATGTGTCAGCTGTGGAGCCGGCATGCATGAAAATCCATGTACATCACCTCCAGCATGCGTAAATTGTAGCGGTGAACATCCATAAAGTTCACGAGAATGCCCCCGTTATACTGAAGAGCGAGCTATTCAGGAGATCCGGGTTAAAGAAAAGGTATCCTTTTCGGAAGCCCGGAAACTTCTTTGTATCCTCAAGCCCTCTTCAACCACCTCCCGTACCTATAGCTCTGTGTCGGCTACTCCGTCACCGAAACGGGAGGCTGGTACCCCAACATCTGATATAAACGGGGCAACAATATCAGAGAAAGTTCTAGTGCCTAGATCGCAACCAAGAGCATCAGTAACACCGTCTAAAACTCCGAGAACAACACTTTAGACTACTGAAACAAACAAGTCAGTGAAGTCACATGACAAAGCATCGACGTCTAACAACAGGACGAAATTGCCCATTGTGTACCAAGCACCAGAGATCAAGTTCTAAACTCAGTATGATAGAACTGCCTTCCTGAAAGAAAGCACAAAGTCTGCTCCAGAAAAGTCCAAGAAACGTAGCCCTAGAGCGTCTGCGAGGTCATCGTCGGAGTCATCTTCTGGGGAGGACTCCGACTGGCGACCGTCATCTACGTCGGTCGGAATTTCCAATCGCTTCGAGCCCCTCGAAGCGAAAGTTGTAGAAGGAAAACCGTCCTCTTCCATAGAGGATATGGAGCAGGAAACATCTGACCACGCTGCTGCATCTGCAGCAAAGAAGAGGCTGGATAAACCTGCAGAAACTGGCCATACACCAAAGAAAAAGGGCAAATTGATCCGACCACCGCTGAAACCTACGTAATGTGCGTACTTATTTGACATATCCCATTACTATCGCCATGACTATCCTTCAATGGAACATACGAGGCTTAAGAGCACGTCGACCAGAACTGGAACTTTTGCTCAGTAAGCATAACCCCATGTTGGTATGCTTACAAGAGACTAAGCTACGACCACAAGACGACTTTAAAATCAGACGCTACACACCACTGAGGTGTGATATTGAAACAGAAGAGGGCATTCCTGCTCACGGGGGCACTATGATGCTCCTCAGGGATGACATATTTGTAGATCCGTTACAGCTACAATCTGACATAAATTCTGTAGCTGTAAGGATTAAGCTGCTATCAATCGAATTTTGCATTTGCAATGTATATGTAACGCCATCAGATGACCTCTCGCTAATTGACCTTGAAGATCTGGTTTCCTAACTCTCAACACCATTTCTAATAGTGGGAGACTTTAATGCCCATCACCCATTTTGGGGCTCAAATCGGGCATGTTCAAGAGGCAACCTCATTGCAAAATTCCTGGAGAGCAATAGCTTGGTTCTCCTGAACACCGGAGAGCCAACATTCCTCTCAGACGCGTTTAATACCTATTCGCACATCGATTTGGCAGTGTGTACATCCCAGTTAGCTGTTTCATTACAGTGGAATGTCATCTCTGATTTACATTCCAGCGACCACTTTCCATGTCTTCTTATTCTCTTAGCACAAGATGTGTCTCCCTCACGTATCCCTAGATGGCGCCTTAATCATGCCAACTGGAACCTTTACACCCAGTTGTCTGTCTTTGAATACAACGAGCACGATTCTGTGAATGATTTAGTTGATCATCTCACGTTCGGCTACCCAACCCGGTCGATTTCCTGTCCCATGGTGGACCAACGACTGCCGGAATGCTATTCGTGCTCGTAGAGGTGCTCTGAGGGTATTCCAACGACACCCTACCCTAAGTAATCTAATTGAGTACAAGAAAGCGCGTGCAAAATCTAGGCAAATAATTAAGGATAGCAAAAAGACCTCATGGAACAAGTTTGTATCATCTTTTAACAGATGTACACCTTCATCTGTTGTAAGGGATAAATTAAGGCGCGTGGCCGGAAAATCAACCCACCTGCCAATCGTTGGTCTGTAAACAACTGCAGGAGTTGTTGTTGATCCGTTTGTTGTGGCTAACACCTTCGGCTGTGCTTTTGCTCATGTTTCTAGCTCAAGCAATTATGCTCCTGAGTTTATCTCCATTAAGACTCAGGTAGAATCTCAAGGTTTCGTGTTTAGTTCCAGAAACCTTGAAGATTATAACCGCCTCTTCACCTTGGCAGAGTTAGAACACGCTCTTTCATCATCGCGACTGACAGCACCAGGATCGGACGGAATCCACGTTCAAATGTTACAATATCTCTCACCTGAAGGTAAGGCATTCCTGCTCGAGGTCTATAACCGTGTTTGGGTTGATGCCACGTTTCCAGACAAGTGGCGAGAAGCTACCATTATACCTATCTTGAAAGCTGGCAAGGACCGTCACCTCCCTTCTAGCTACCGTCCTATTTCCCTCACCAGTTGCGTATGCAAGGTGATGGAACGCATGATAAACGGGCGGTTGGTATGCTGGCTGTAAACGCACAACCTACTGAATAACATCCACTGCGGTTTTCGACGACGCCGTTCAACAGTGGATCATCTTGTGTCCATGTCAACACAGATTATGAACGGATTTCTTAAGAACTGTCAAACAGTCGGAATATTTTTTGACCTCGAAAAGGCTTATGATACGTGTTGGCGGGCAGGGTTGCTACGTACTCTGCACACCTGGAAAATACGTGGACGCCTACCACTCTTCCTTCAGGAATTCCTGAAGGACCGCGTATTCCAAGTAAGGGTTGGCTTGGTTTTTTCGAACCTTTTTGTTCAAGAGAACGGTGTACCACAGGGATCGGTACTAAGTGTTACGTTGTTTGCTATTGCGATTAATTCTATCTCGAAATGTGTACCTCCGGGTGTCCCGTCATGCCTATTTGTAGACGACTTTGCCGTCTCCTGTAGATCTCAGAGCACTCCGCTTTTAGAGCGCCGTCTTCAGACCACCTTGGACAACATAAGAGTTGAAGTTAAAAAAACGGCTTCCGAATCTCCGCTGAGAAAACCATCTGTGTTAACTTCTGGCGTCAGCAGAGTCGACTACCTCCAAGGCTCCGGCTAGGCACTGATCTACTACCTTTTGCAGATGAGACGAGGTTCCTTGGATTGATATTTGATAGAAAACTTAGTTGGTCGTCGCATATAGCACAACCGAAAGCAAGATGTGGCCGCTCTTTAAATATCTTGCGGGTACTAAGTGGAAAATTGTGGGGAGCGGATCGTACAGTTTTATTGCGACTTTATCGGGCACTCATCAGTTCCAAATTAGATTATGGTAGTATCGTTTATGGCTCAGCACGACCATCTGTGCTGAAGAGATTATACACAGTCCATAATTGTGGCATACGTATAGCAGTTGGGGCATTTCCAACGAGCCGAGTTATAAGCCTGTATGCCGAGTCTGCAGAACCTCCTCTGCAGTTCAGGCGCAACATGTTATTAGCCAATTATGGCTGTGGACTTAATTGCATGCCCACACATCCATAGTTTACGCCGTTCTTTAATACCTTCATGGACGTGCGTTATAGGAACACTTCTATTAAACCAAAGCCACCTGGTTTTCGTTTCCGGGAGCTCCTTAGACATCTTGATACTGAAATGCCCAAGATGTATCCTAGGGGGGAGAGGACATACCCTCCTTGGTTGTGCAGAGCGTCCCTGGTTGATCTGGGCATGACTAAATATGATAAATCTACCATGTCTAGTATCCGCACATGTTTTTTGGAATTTTTATCGCGATATGAGGACCATTTTGTAATTTATACTGATAGCTCCAAGAACTCAAATGGTGTTGGTTGTGCTTACGTGTGGAACCGAACCGTATACATTCGGATTCCACACTAGCACTTCCATTTTTACTGCAGAGCTTTATGCAATATACCGGGCCATTTTACACGTACGCCGACGAAAGTTGGGGGACTGCTTAATCCTGACTGATTCCCTCAGTGCACTTCAAAGCCTACGGCAGCTGTACAACTACCACCCTATTGTGCAGCGTATACAGGATGCCCTCCACGTTTTACACGCTTCTGGCGTTAACGTGGTGTGTGCATGGATCCCTGGTCACGTAGGCTTGCGGGGGAATGAAATGGCGGATTCAGCAGCCAAGACGGCTATCATGAAGCCCAGGGTTCGAATACCATCTGTGACATCAGAAGACTTTAGGGCTGTATTGCGGAGAGCTGTGCAAACCTGCTGGCAGGAAGAGTGGTCCGTTCTCCGCAATAATAAACTTAGATCTGTCAGGGCCACGCCGTGGCTCAGTGGTTAGACCACTTGGCTCTCACCTAGGCGGCCCAGGTTCGATCCCAGGCGACCGCAAAGTCAGATTGGTGGTGGACAACACGGCGCTGGGGCGGGTTTTCTCCGGGATCTCCGGTTTCCCCCGCCATCTCACTCCATCTTCATCTCATGTATCATCAGTGTCATCGCGTGCGATGCCGTATGTAGTAAAAGCGGGCGTTAAACACTACACATTTCATTTTTTAGATCTGTCAAAGAACTTCCGATTCCCTGGGTTACCTCCTGTCGGTCATCTCGTCGCGAGGAGGTGAGTTTGGCTCGGTTACGAATTGGGCACTGCTTTTTTGCTCATAGTTTTCTTTTTAAAAAGGAGCCTTCTCCACTGTGTCCGTTTTACAATGAAGCGTTGTCTGTACGACACGTGCTGCTAGAGTGTTTTCACCTAGCAGACCTTAGGACGTCTCTGCAGCTGCCGGTCAGCTTTGCAGAAATGCTAGCGGACGATAACGCAGTAGTGGAGGAGGTTTTTAGATGTATTTCGAGAGTAGATTTTAGGATTTAGCAAATAGAATTTATGGCTTTTTAGATGACATTTCTATTGTTTTTATTTTTATTTCTTTAGCGCGTATGTATTTTTGTCATTCTATTGACATATTTATAGTGTTTTAGAGGAATTTATATCTGGCTTTTCCCATGACCAGTTTCTTTTAAAAAGGGCGCTGATGACCTCTGCAGTTGAGCGCCCTTATACTCATCATCATCATCATCATCATCATCATCATCATCATCATCATCATCATCATCATCATCATCATCATCATCATCTTAAGTCCGGCATTTTAGAGTTTTGCAATTGTCTTACGTATTGATTTTGCAAGAAGGAATTTCTAACAATTATCGTTGAGTAAAATATTTCTTACACAACTTAATTGAACCCAATTACTGGTTTCTAAATTTTTTCTATCACTGTTTTAATTAACTGCGAAAATTAACATGTTCTATGGAAAAATACAAGTTTCAGCAAAATGAAGGTCCACTTTATCTTGTATTTACTGTAGGTAATAAATATGTATTATTACATCGCTGCAAAGTAGCTAATAAATCTATAAAAAAACATACACACATACACACACGTAACACATTGTGTTGATCCATATAAACCTGAAGCATTTGAATAGGCATTAACAATGGCAGAGCGTTGAGGAGCATTGACCTTCAGTGACAATGCTGCATTCTTTTGTTAACTTGTTTACTAGAAGAACAAAATTTTAGTATAGTATAGCAACGCAAAGATTGTCGCTGTAAGGAATGTGCTGTGGGACAAGGACAGTGAATGTGTGTGACAGAGAACGCCTGTTACACAGGGAGCAGACCGTTAAAAAGCATTCGCCCTATTAACTCTATACACTATAACCGGGGAAGATTCATTCACAAAAGTAGAAGCCGTCAGAATGTTTTTAATGGTCTGTAACTGTGCTGACATGGGGTGTCATAGACCTGTCCAGGGAGGGTGTGGGAACCTTCGCCAACCCCCCTGCGTCTCAGCCGTCGGAGACTATCTCTCCTGTGGAGGTAAGTGACAAAACACAAATCAGCCAATTAATTAACTTTTGTGTAGGACACACGAGCAACTTTGGGAGAATATAATACACAATTGGGGCATTACATTATACTATTTACATCTCAGAAAAAATGTTGGAAGTGTCCTCCTCCAGTATCTATACATGTTTGCACTCGTCTCACCATATTCTCTGAAGTTTCACGGAGATGATATCGAATTGAGAGAAGGTTACTTCCAGCAAGATGGAGCAACGTGCTCCATGGAACTTGTAACCAGTTTCTTTGATAACTGAATAATCTCAAAAGTCTGTGGTCTCCAGATCCCCTGAGCTAACTTCACCGGACTTTTTCTTGTGGGGGTATCTAAAAATAGAGTGCCACGGACAATTGATGTTCTCAAGGAATTCATTCGAACCGAAATAAGTAACATTGTCGTGGATACCCTCCGTAAAACTTCAGAGAAATTGGTGAGACGAGTACAAACATGCATAGATGCTGGTGGAGGACACTTCCAACATTTTATCTGAGATGTAAATAGTGTTACGTAATCTTCCATTTGTGTATTATATTCTCTCAAAGTAGTGTGTCGTATTATTGGTTCAAAAGTTAGGGCCTATTGAAGTGGTTCAGGTTTATATGGATCGCACTATATTACCTTTCAACAAAGGAAAATCACAAACAGAAATATTGTACTACATGGCAGAGCGTTGAGACATATTCACCTTCATTGACTCAGCATGCAATTCTCTTGTTATCTTGTTAATAGACGAGCGAAATATTAGTAACCTGGCGAACAGTAAGTGACGAAACACCAAAAGAGCACTTGGGAGGTGCGAGTGTGATATGAAATGCTAGCTAATTAATTATTACAACAAAATTTAAATTACCATTGCAACTGCCCGTTTGTCGCTTGATACAAAGGGATGCCTTGCACGTTATCATAAAATAGAGGAATAAATTCATTCGACATTTTTAATAGGACGCGCCAAGTTTTGACTTAAGCTGTTTTCAGATTTTTTCACTGATTAACTGTATTTTCAACTGTCCGTTTAAATCTCTACTTCGCATACTGTATAAAGGGAGCTTTCAAATTCTTAGGAAAAATTGTATGAAGGGTAATATAAAAACCACTCAAACCCTTTTAGGAAGTCTTTCAGAGTGTTTCTGATGAAAATGGGCTATAAAACACTAACTTAAATTCATAAATTACTAAAAAATTAACAATAATTTACAAATAGCGTTCACTGAGGATGCTATAGGGTAGGAAACAGTTGCAGTTCAGAATAAAAAGACAAAAACAGTTTAAAAGTTACGGCAACTAATAGGTGCTACAAGAACAAAGGTGGAAGCATATAGGAAAATAGGTAACAACAGTTGTTTACGCAAGCCTATCGCACATACACAGCGAGACATGTACACTCTGTTCAGATGTAATCACAGCAACGTGTCATAAATCGGAAGGCGCGAGAAATCATATACAACATGACTGAATATTGTGACAAGGAGAAAGAAGAGGGAATTAAAATCCCTTTGTGTGAAGCGACAAAACAAGTGCTGCAACGGTAATTTACATTTCTGTGTAATAATTAATTGGCTGATTTGTGTTTTGTCACTTACTGTACGCAAAGCTACTAAAATTTTGTTCTTCTAGTAAACAAGTTAACAAAAGAATGCAGCACTGTGTCATTGGAGGTCAATGCACCTCAACGCTCTGCCATGTACGACAGCAGGTAGATAGATAGTACCATATTATATTATTCCTTTAATTGCTGTTTATCGTTTCACTATTGCAGATGTGCAGCTAATGAAACAGTTATCAAACTGAATAACTTACAGCTTACCTAATTACCTACGGTAACGTCTGTAGTCCACATTCTGGAGGTGCTAGTTTAATGGAAAATGTTCATGGTTACGCTTGGTTATTAAAGTAAACACAGACTGGATATTTAATACAACTCAATTTCAACTTAAGTTTAAAAACAACAGGGCACACGAAAATAGATAGTAATCGGTTATGCTCTGCCATCTATCCATAGATGAATGCCGGTAGAATATGTATCTGGCAAGCAAAGAAGAAGAAGTTGCCTGACACTAAGGCCTCTGCAGAAACATGTCGAAGCTGTCACCTTCCTGTCAGGCATAGAGACAGTTGAGTCCAGAGGTTCTACTCCCATCAGTCCTGGACCCGTAGGACCAAGACCCGGCCCCTTTCAACCAGGGAGTATCCGAGCTGTCCCAAAAGGGCGCCCGGCGTCCTCCGTGGGGCTTTCCATAGGGCAAGGCCTAGAGACTAACAAGCCCCCCATCTGCTCCAAGGACTCAAGACGGGATGGAAGTGGATACGCCGCTTACGCGCGCCAATACCAAAAGGTGAAGGCTGCAAATCTGACCTCGGTGGGTCCGCCTGCCGATCTAGCACGCAGGCATAGAGACAAATGTACAGCTATCATTCACTTGGCGTAATCTTGTCGCATTTCTGGTTCTTGGTCTAAGAAATAGATGGATCCTAGATTCGTTAGGCATTCGCCATACTTTTATTTATTTAAATTTTAAAATACTTATCTTCTCAAATGAGAAAGAGTTATTTACATTTTTTCTGAATGGTCATACCAAGAGAACGATTAAACAGAAATATATTGCGAGCTCGTCACCTCCCCCCAGAGCGTCCCTAATAGTGAAAAGCTTGTAATCCTGTGGGTCCAGGGGTTCACAGGTTCACAGAACGCACGCACCTCTACCATTTGTCCGCATACGCCGGTAGTACAGCGTCTACAATCAAACCTAAGAAAGGACAAGAAAGTGAATTGGGCAAAAAATAAAGGAATCCAAAGGATAAAGAAGCCACCTCAGGACTCCCCTATGTCAAAAAGAAACCATGGCCAAACCTAAGTAAGTGCTCATTCGACTAGGATCAACTCGCATTCTTCCGAATGATAATCACCAGTTACCATGCCGCAATCGTATATTTTTGCTGCCGAAGAACAGAAACTTTTGTATTCTCAATCTCCAGTTAAGTATATAACGTGTTTACAAATATATTTTCAAATAGATTTCTACCAATCAGAAGATCCAAATGTAGTTATTGTTACTTTTACGTCTGTGCGCATCTCGTGACGCTACCAGGAATCAACGGTTGGAATAAAATCAGTACTTCACGTCACACCTCTGCCAGCTGTTACACTACTGGTTAGGTAAGGTCAGTGCACTTACTGACTAGGGTAACGTAGAATATTAAAAATAATATATTTTAAAATGAGACACATGGTCGAACATAGTCATATGAAACTTTACTAAATTGGCGATTAAGAAGCTCGTATG
Source organism: Mantis religiosa (assembly GCA_030765055.1). NCBI lineage: Eukaryota > Metazoa > Arthropoda > Insecta > Mantodea > Mantidae > Mantis > Mantis religiosa. The sequence continues at coordinate 111,730,710 of CM060958.1, read as the reverse complement.
AAAATTATAGAGTTCGCCCCTCTCGTATCAAAGATATATTCACATCTTAATTACTACAATTCTGGAACATTGCAATATCTAATTATTCGAGATCAGTACACAATTTAAGGTTCGTTATTTCCGCCTGGGTAGCGTGTCTGTCTCACGTTCAAGAGGTCCCAAGTTCGAATCTCGGCCAGGGTGGGTTGTCTGGATAAGGGGTTTTCCTTATTCTGAAAGATCAATGTTTAGTAACTCTAAGCTCTGTGGACCCTGGACTCATTTGAACATCATTTCACCCCGATGGAGGACGTAAAATTGAGGGAAAAAAGTTCCTTTGCATACCAATATCAGGTGTTTGTCTCTTAATGGATAGTTAGCATAGTCAGTTGCCACCTATTGACGAAAATTGTTTAATTTCACATTTTTACAAGTACTTTGAGTGATAGCAATAAACGAAAAGAAATTAAATGCCAAACGCTGCCGCAAGAAATGAAACTCAGATATTAAACTAATAATGCCACAATTAATTACATGAATTTTTAAAAGCATTATTTCGTATGAAATAAGAGAATCACTTTAGTGAAGTATAGTTCCTTATCAATGAACGACTGAATTACGAACAAGTAGTTATCGGTAGTAATTAATTTCTGACCAACCGAAGAAATTAGCATTTGTATGTTCTACGAGGATGGTCTGAAGTTTTCGATCTAATAAAGATATAATAAATTTTTTCAGATGTGTTTTCTTTTCAACGTAGTCTCCTTGTAGCGTTACACACTTTTCCCAGCGATGCTCCCTACTCTGTAACCCATCCAAATAGTACTCGGCGTTTTTCTCTGCAAAATAATTGTTCACGAAGGTGATTGCTTCTTCATTTGATGAAAATTCCTGTCATCCGAGCGCAATTTTCAAATGATGGAAGACAAAGAAGTCGCTTGGGGATAGATCTGGTGAGTAAGGCGAATGGTCAAGAAACTCAAACCGTAATTCGTGGATTTTCGCCATTGCAACCTCTGGGGTGTGAGACGGTGCGTTGTCTTGGTGAAATGGGATTTTCTTTTTCTGCAAATGTGGCCGTTTTTCTGCCAGTTCTTCCTTCATCTTGTAAAGTATTGATACGTAGTATGCTTCTGTAATGGTGTTTCTTTTTTAAACATAGTCGATTTAAATAAATCTATGACCATCCCAAGAAAGTTATCACTTTCCCAGAAGAAAAAAAAAATTTTGGTCCGGTTTTCCCTTTGCAGTCCACTGTTGGACTATATTTTTGTTTCGGACGTATAATGGTGTATCCATGTTTTATCTACAGTAATTAATCGGGGCCAAAACTCGGATTTATTACGCTTAAACTGCGCCAACAGAACGTTGGAAATGTTCAAACGAACACTTTTTTGGTCTAACGTGAGCAAACGCATCGTCCAACGCGCGGACAGCTTTGTCATATCTAAATGTTGATTTAATGTGACAAACACGTTCTTTTGACATTTTCATTGCCTCTGTTATCTCTCTCACTTCAATTCGGCGGTCGTCGAGCACCATTTGGTGAACTTTGGCGATGTTGTCGGTAGTGGCAGTTTTTGGACGTCCCGAACGTTCGTCTCCCAAGCTCTTTACGGCCACGTTTAAATTCAGCTGTCCAAAATGTCACTGCTATAAATGATGGTGCAGGGTCCCCATACACAGAATCCAATTCATCTTTGATTTGCGTAGGGTATTGCCTTTCAAAAACAAGTTGAATGAGTTGATATTTAATGATATCTCAATACACCATTTTGTTCATTTTCATAAAATACCACTCGTATCAACTCATTCAAACGACTGTTACACAACTGAGCGTCCAAAATAGCTAAAACTTTGGTGAGTGACTGTCAAATGATGAACAATAAAATTCACTAGCTTTTTTATTTATGAGTGCTGCCAGCTTCAAGTTGAGGTTGGAAACTTTTGAGACCACCCTGTAAAAAGGAAAACAAGACATTGTGAACTGTTTTGAAAATACATTTCTTTCTGCCTCTGACGTCGCTTATTAGCGCATTGAACTCTCTTAATTATATCCACAAGTGTATGTTATTCTATTAATATAAGATTAGTTTTTCCACATCCTGCTCCATTTTTCGAGTTAGGTCCAAAATACAGAAGATAAATTTATGAACTTGTAAAATTACGACGCCTTTCATTAATTGGCGCTTTTTTAAAAATAAAATATGCTCATTGTAACCAAATTTCAAAATTTAAACTTGCTCTTTAGCACCTTTGTGTGTGTACTAGAAACGCAATATCAGCAACAGAATAGTTTTTATTAAAACCAATTTATAAGTTTTGAAATTATTTCCTCTTTCTTTGATCAGAATCTTAAAGATCAGCCAATAATTGCTAAATTAATGTTACTGACTATTATAGCAGTAAATTTCTAAAGTTATACATTTATGCAAACGTTACATCGTAGAAACATTTGTGAACGTTTGGCAAAGGCCCAGTGCAGTTCAGTAATTTTGCAAAATTCAGTTCAAAACCACGAGTTGCATTTGTAGAGAGTATTTCACGGGGTAAAAATAGAAAGCATAAAGAAAGTTATTTGAATCTCTAAATCACATCGGCGCAACAAGAAAACTTAACCTCAAAAGTTAACGCATACAAATCTTTCAGCCACTTTGACATTTGAAAGTCGCGCTAACAGTCGACGATTCGTGAGATCCTTTGGCGTAAACATGCAGAATGTGTTATCGTGTCTGAGGGTACGATAACAAAATAGCTATCGCTGTTGTGTATGATTTCACAAACCTCATTTGTCAACTTTAATACGATCAATATAGGATGACGTCATATGTGGAAATAGTCCACGCAATTAATTTCAGCTTTCTAGCCAAACAAGTAGGGTTGTCACGTAAGCTATATCCAGCACACAAAATGAGCACTTAAAATGAAAAGTAAATTACTTACATTTCCTACATAAAGCTGAAAAGGAGATGTTGGTGTTCAAGAATTTCTGGCTTCTGTTTAGGATATGTCCCACTACAGTCCGCATTAATGGCAAGAATTTCTTGACGAGTGGTATTTTGAAGTTCATCGGAATGCGTTATACACTAAATACAGTGAACCTCCCAATTTGTATCAATAGTATTTGCATTTTCTCATCTCAGCATCTTTCAAGGATGTCATACGACGATTTTTAAGAAAATATTTCGTTCCACTCTACCGTTTATGTGAAACATTTTTAAAAACGTTTATTTTCTCAAAAACCGTTCAAGTGATTGTGATTTAAATACATATGTTTAAGATATTTTAATGATAAATGAAATTTACCGGTTGTGTTGGGAAAATAAAGGGGAATTTTATACATCCGATTTTAAAAACAATGTTAGTATACAGGTTTTTAATATATTTCTGAATGTTAAGGTACTTTGAATACTTTGTTTACTGTTACAGGTGAAACAGTTATGTGCTTGGCGAATTTTTTATTAATTTTGAATTACATTTTGCTTGAAAAATGGAAGGAAGTGCAGCATTTGAGATGTTGACTGTGGCTTTTTGGTAATCTACCATGAGTAAGACAAGAGTTTACGTGCCCGCCTCGGTAGCGGGGTGGTAGAATTTCTGCCTCACGTTCAAGAGGTCCCGAGTTCGAATCTCGGTCAGGGTGAGTTACCAGGATAAGGTTTTTTCCGGGGTTATCCCTTATCCTGAAAGACGAATGTCGGGTAACTCTAAGCTCTATGGGCTTATTTGAACACCATTTCGCCCATTCCATCCATCGTCCGATATGACAACGTTGAAGGACGTAAATTTACACACACACACACACACACACACACACACACACACACACACACACACACACACACACACACACACACACACACACAAGGTTTACGAGTGGAAGAAAGTTTCAAAAAGGGGTCGAGAAATTTTTTTTGAAAACGACGACCGCTCTGGACGGCCTCTCACATCAATTACTTGCGACAATGTGAAAATAGAGAATATGGTTTTGGAAAATTGTTGGATTAGCAGAATTTGATCAGAATTGTGGCAGTTCTGTGGGAGAAAAAAAATGATAAGTTGTCCCAGCCACCATATTAACCGTATATGGCCCCTTTTCATTTCCAAGGCTGAAGAACGCCATTCAAGGTCAGTTTTGCCAACCGTTAATGATATAAAACGGAATCGCTGAAACAATAGAGCTCAGATTTATATGCACTACGAGGTATGAATGTATGCGTGCATCTGTGCACTAACAATCTACTAAATACATTCTAAAACTTTATAATATGCATTTAAAATAAAGTACATAATTATCTTTCTCCATTTATTATTAATCTTCAAGTAAATAAATAGTTAATTCTTAAACAAAGACACTAATTAATTTTTTTAGACCAGCGACGTTAACAGCCCGGCTTTGGATATCTCTGAGTAGTGTTTAAAGAAGATAATTCTGCCATGCAATGTTAAAAACATTTTTACACTGCAATGTAGGTAACTTTAATTCCTTGTGCAATGCAACTAATGGCTTAATCAGCTAGGCCCTGTTCATATCGATCGTAGGCTACGGTATCATTCAACCAGTTGGATAAATACATTTGGGAAAATGCCTGTTGCAAAATTGTTAGAATTTCCCGATTATGATTTTTATAGTGGACATTGCTTCGGAAGAACCTCTGCTTCCTTTCTGGCAGATTCGGATGCAGATTTGAATACAATTAAACTCCAAGGTGGTTGAAGATCATCTACCGTTACCGAAGGCTATGTAGAAAATTCCATCGAAAACAAGAAGAAAATTGCTTCACAGACTCTTTCAGATTCAAACAATGAGTCTGTAACAAAGAGTGTAACTAAACTTAAATTGCTACTTCCTCTACACAAGGATTAAGTATTTCAAATTGCAGTAATTGCACTATAAACATCACAATTTCCTCTAAGGAACAGTAGGTTTAGTGAAACTTACAACCCGTTAATAATTTAAAATGTTGTTTGTGAAGGTTTTAAAGGGTTATTACATTATTTTCGTTTTATTAGTTTCACTGCCTTCTTTATGTAAGGTTTTATATAGAATGTTTCGTCATGTTGCTAACACTGATGTTAAGCAAGACAATAATTGAACATCGCAACACGTTAAGCTTCAGATCTCCGTAATAGTTAAAACAAACTTTCTTATCTACACTTTATCTATAAATATTCAGTACTGTCTAAAAATTCTATATACCACTCGTGTTCACAGTAATTTTATTCTCTTTTTCCACTTCTACCATAAATAACTATTTATTAGTCCGTATTTCAGTCTATTTTAGTGTTATTCGTGTTTATTGCAATAAACAATTAAATATGCTTCACAGTTTTAAGGAAGAAACGATTTTATCATCACTTAAAATGTTTTTTATATTTCTATGAGCAACTGTTCGTAGATGATGGGTAATCTATGATTTTGTTGTTACAGGACACATTTAACAATGGTATAAAAGTAATATGGGTTTATTGTAGTTAAATAAAACCAACAGTTACTAATTCGAAAATCCAACTAATTTTTAAAATATTATGAAAATACAAAAAATAAAAATGTTTTAACACAGTTGCACAGCAACATATTTCTATTTGTTCCATCAATCCATTCTTCAGTTTCCATCAAACCAATGCTCTTCTCCTGCGGCATTTAATATTCCCATTCCTACTGCTCACACTTCAGAAATTACTATTAGTAACACATTAGTAAGAGTTTAAAAGTTGAGTGAAAATGACATTAATTCTTGGAGATGTGGCGGTAGAAGACTTCGTTTGCAATATTAGCACAAACCATATCAAACTTTTGATACAGTGGCTGCACCGCACTACAAATATTTACCACATGATTGTTGAACGTTATTTAGTTGTTGAGCGGCATATTTTTATATCAGGAAGAACTCATTGTTGATAGCTAAGTTCTCATTTTTAGGTGACATTTTATAAATTTACAAACATGATAGCTAAATCCTACACAAACAGGGCAGTAAAAGAGAAATTTCGTCGTATCGTTTTCTTAAAGTAACGGGGCAAAATATTTGTACGAATCATTGCTGAAAAGGTAAAATATATGCATAAATATGTACGAATTAGCTAAATATGCACTAACACTTTAAATACACATTTATATGCACTATTAACTCTTTACAAAGTGGAATAAACTTATTGCTTACGTGCATATGTTTAAGCAGCAAGGAATAAAACATGAAAATAACTATGCAAAAATCCGAGCTCTAATTATATCCGAGGTACTTATAAGAACACGTCAAACACTTTGTAAGTATAGTCTTAATTGTTCAATTAATGTAGTAATTATTATACCTGTTTGCAGGCGCGGCTCGTGCTTACAGAGGCCGACATAAGTATTCGAACGTAAACATATTTATTACTTAGATTATTTTAAAGCTACGCAGAGTAAGCATATGTAAATACAACTGGTACAAAATAAACTTGAGTCCTCCATTAAACATATAAACTCATAAATAGCAACTGAAACTAATTTCCACTACAAGGAGAAATAAAACGGTTACTTTACATCTGGACATAAGTATTAGAACAGAGAACAACTAGTATTTAGTTATCATCTCCTTTCTTTGAATTACTGCTGATAATCGTTTGGGCATTGTCTGTATGTGTTGTTTAGTGACTGCAGAGTCCACATTTCTCCACTCTGTTTGAAGAAGTTCTTTCAGATGGTCCTTGCTTCTGGTGTGATGCTTCCTCACGCGCTCCTCGAGTTCCTTTCAGATGTTCTATATAGGATTTAAATCTGGAGATTGGGGTGGTGTCTTCAAAGTGTGAGGAGTGTTGTACACGATCAATTATTTCAATTAATTCAATATCAATTCAATATCAATTGCCTTACAATTTCAGCAGTATGCTTCGGATCATTGTCCAGCTGGAATCATGCCCTAATCCCAGCTTCTCTGCTCTCTTTTTAAGATTGTCTCCAAGAATCCTCTTGTATTCAAATTTGTCCATGATCCCATCTATGAACATCAGTTCCCCAAAGCCAGATGAAGCTATACAGCCCCATAACATCACCCTACTGCCACCATGTTTCACTGTAGCTACCATGTTCTTAGGTTCCCATTCTGTATTTGGCAGTCTCCACATTTTAAGACGTCCATCACTCTTGTGTAAGCAGAATTTGCTCTGTCCGATCAGAGAACCTTGTCCCAGAATTCTGTTGGTTTCACCACATAATCTTTATCAAATTCTATACGCTTTTTTCTTATTCACCTTATTAACATATGGTTTCTTACTAGAAACGCGGACATTCTACCCAGTACTATTTAAAACCCATTCAACTATTCTGGTGTGAATCATAGTGCCAGAATATTGCTCAAAGCATCCTCTAATCTCAGATGCAGTGACTCTCGGCTTCACCATTTTTTTTATTTGCCTGCTGTCTCTGGTGGTAAGTTTAGAAGGAGCGCCATTTCTAGGTTTATTTACAAAAGTATTTGTCTGAAGCGTTGAATTATGCAGAACACTGTAGTTTTTCTTCTGTTAATTGTTTTGGTAACTCCAGAGAGAGATTTGTTTTGTTTGTACATATTTATCACGATATTCCACTCTGCCATTGTTGTCTCCTTACCTTTACGTCCCATATTACCTATGAGTTCACAATCGGCTGAATAACTTTGAGCACACATAGCATAAACACAACTGCTCTGTAGTAGTGGCCTATAGGGTATGTCCAACAACCTTTCTCTCTTTTCGATTGGGTACGTTCGAATACTTATGTCCTCCAATAAGAGGGACAATAGAATAAATACAGTACAGATTTTGTATTAAATACATGCAAAGTAATATTTTAAATATTGTTTCCAAGACACAAAAGGTTAATGTTTACATGTTTAGCAATTCAATGCTGCCAAATAAATATTACAATACTTATAGTACGTGCAGTGTTACATGTTATATTATTCGAATGCTTCTGTCGGCCTCTGTATGTGCTACAGTGCAATAGTTTGCTGAAACGAATGTCTTAACGTTTTCTTTACTTCTGTCAGATTTATACGCGCTAGCAAGAAGCAAGGATAGCTGTCAGATACTTTAGAGAAACACGTGACTACTATTTGTGCTACACCGAAGAGCTGCGTGTTTGCGGGAATGCTGTCCAATGAACGCACTTGACATAGCGGCGCATTGCTTTGATTGGTTGTTTTTGCTTGGGATTGTGCTAAGGCCAAACGGGGCACAAAAGCTTCTCTTCTTGCTCTATTGTTTTCAGTGCCATCTGCAGTAGTTACAGTAAATTATTACCTCTAGAGGTGCTCTTGTAGGTATTTGCCATCAGGTGGGAGTCAGGAATGTATGTTTGGTACTACTGTCTTTCGTTGTTTACAATTCGAATTATTGGCTTACTGAAAACAGTTGTGCAGTTCAAGCTAGTACAGCGTGTCCAGGACGCCCTTCACGTTCTATTTGCCTTCGGCATTAGTGTGGCATGTGCCTGGATTCCTGGACATGCCGGTTTGCGGGGAAATGAAATGGCGGATCTGGCTGCTAAGTCGGCAACGACACAACCCAGGGTTTCTGTAGCGACAGTGATATCGGAGGACTTCAATATTGTACTGCGGAGAGGTGTACTATCCTGCTGGCTGGAAGAGTAGTCCGCTCTCCGCAGTAATAAACTTAGAACTGTCAAGGAACTCCCGATTCCCTGGGTAACCTCCTGCCGTTCTTCTCGTCGGTAGGAGGTCAGCCTGGCTCGTTTAAGGATTGGCCACTGTATTCTTACCCATACTTTTATGTTAAAAAGGGACCCTGCTCCAGTGTGCCCGCTCTGTGGTGGAGCTTTGTCAGACCGCCGTGTGTTTTCAGAGTGTTTTAACCTAGCCGCTGTTCGCCAATCTCTCCAGCTGCCGGCCAGCTTGGCAGGGATTCTGGCGGACGACGAACAAGCGGTTGGCAAAGTCTTTAAGCTGCTTTCAACTGTTGATTTTAGAATTTAGTACTAAATTTTACCTTTTTAAACCTTATCGCGTCATGGTTTTAAGTATCTTTTAGTTTTTACTAACGTGGGTGTGTTTTATCTTATTTTATTTAGGATAGATCTGTTTTAGCTCTTTTATCCCCTATTTTAGCATGTTTTGCCCTTTTAAGGGCGCTGATGACCGTACCGTTGAGCGCCCATAAACATCATTCATTCATTCAGTTCAAGTTATATTGTCATGGTTAATGGTATCACCACGTCTTTTGCGTGCACTAACATGAATTCGGTGAGCAGCTTAATCAGTTGCCCTTTCTCTAGAAGAACCCTGGAGGAAAAAGTGGAAATCAAGCAATAGGGTAGGCAAACTCCAGAACTAATTATAACGCACTGTGCAAAAGGAGGGAGAAACAATTCATACACCAGTCGTTTTAACCCCAAAGTATATAAGCATAAATGGGTACGTAGATACCAAGAAAGAGATGCTCTGCTCTGCTTTCCATTCTTACTCTTCGGAAACTATGATACTTGGAGCACAATGGGAGTGACAGATTTAGATCACTTAAATGTGCTAATTAGTAAGCATAAACAAAACGTAAAGAATTTAAATAAAGTACTAGATTTAGGTGCTTTAGGCAACATAAACATTGTGACACAGTTAAGCCTTGCACATCAGGAGGCGAGACTGAAACATAACCAGCAATTTGAAAAGGAAAAAAAAAAAAAAAAAAAAAAAACCAGACATGTGCTATTGCGTATAATTGATTGCATTATGTTGTCAATGGAGAAGAGCATTGCCTCTAAGATGGAGGATTTTAACACCATAGTCACTGATAAGTTCTGCAATAGAAAGGTGCGCCGCATGGACTCCATACTTCGACATTAAGACCGCACTTTATTTTATTTATTTATTTATTATTTTTTTTTTTTTTGCCTTCGGTAAAATCCGATATGGCCATCGAAGGGAAAATAAGAAAAGTAATAAAAGGAAAATTAAGAGGATGGTGGGGGGGGGGGGGGAGGAGAGTAGATCTGTAGATCACTTTCTTGAAGAAATTGCAGAAGAGCTTGGTATATCGGTTTATGGCATAACTGTAATATGGTGTTGACGCTAGCGGGAAAAGGGACAGACTGTTAAAGTAGGCGGCGGAGGAAGGAAGAACGGTGAGCTCGGTAGCGAGAGCACCTGAACAGGAGATGATTGGGGTCAGCGGTTTCGCCTGGGTCATCAGGACATACAGAGGAATCGATGAGATGTAGTCGGTGTAGATGCGCAGGGTAACATCCATGTCCAAGTCGCATTCTAATGATGGAGGTGAGATGTCGACGTGCGATCCTGAAGCTGGAGAACCAAGGGGTCGTAGATTGATGCGTCTGGACGGTGGCGTAGTGTTTGCCTTTGATGGACTGCCAACGAATCCAGGCATGATTCCAGCGACAATAGGCGTCACGATGAAGGACCGGGAAGAAACCCGTATAGGGCAGTTGGATGCCTTGAAAGGTGCCTTGGATGGGTCCCTCTTTTGCCAGGCGATCGGCGACTTCATTGTATCGAATTCCGACATGCCCTCTGATCCAAAGGAAGTGAATTTGATGTCCGGCTATGGTAGCGTTGTTCACCAACGTCAGTATCTCGTAAAGATAACAGTGCATATCTCTCGTCCATAGAGGAGATGAGATCTCGGCAGCATACTCTGCTCATCGGTTAAGATCAGCAGTTTGGGGAAGCCCCGAGAAATTCCATATTGCAAAGCGTCACGAATGGCCAGAACCTCCGCAGTGTAGCTGGAAGCCTCCATAGGTAGGCGGTATCGAGCCAAGGTATTAGTAGGACAGACGTATGCATAACCTACTCCATTAGCAGATTTAGAAGCGTCAGTGTAGATCGTGGTGCAATCTGGCCATGTGATCTGCAAGAAATGAGAGAGGGCGACGTTCACGTCAGGACTCCGGATGATGTAATCAGGAAGGTAATGCACCGAAATATTCAGCAAGTGTAACTCAAATGTATATTGAAACCCCGGAAGAGATGGACTTTTCAAAATTAAGGGAAAAGCGTGGTATAGATCCCGAAAAACCAGTAAGAGTAAGGGCAATCGTCGTACAGCAGGAAAATCCGCGTCGAGATAATTGGCAGCGAGATAGTGCAACGTCCGCAATACTGGGTGGGCGTCCAAGGAGAAAACTCGCAATAGAAAGCGCTGGGTTAAGAGAGCTGTCGACGGATCTCCAATGGTGGTTCTGAAACCTCAACCAAAAGCGTATTCGTCGGTGTAGAAAGCATAGAACCCAGACAAAATCGGAGAGCACGGTACGCAAGACCGATGTGGGAGCACAGCCAAAAAAGATACAACCATAGTCCAGCACCGACCGAATTAGGGAACGATATAGCTAAAGTAATATGGAAGGGTCACCGCCCCACCATGAATGAGCGATACTGCGTAGAACATTAAGAGTTGCACTAAGCTTGGAGAGGAGATGGTGGAGACCGTATTTTTTTAACAATAGGTAACTTTGGAGCACACTCCTAATTTTATCCAACAGCCGCCACTGCATGTTTGCATCTTAAATTATTTATACTTTTCAAAAATGAGAAGCGTTAGTCTCTCTCTCTCTCTCTCTCTCTCTCTCTCTCTCTCTCTCTCTCTCTCTCTCTCTCTCTCTCTCTCTCTCTCTCTCTCTCTCTCTCTCTCTCTCTCTCTCTCTCTCTCTCTCTCTGCCATGCAAGACAACGGAATATCAAAGCAATTACAGAATGACACGCTCTTAAAAGGCCTGACTATCCCTTAAAGTGCAAGTGCTGTATTTTATTATTTGCTTATACTTGCAAGAAATATAATAAAATTATTTCTAAAAATGACTTGACTAACGTGAAGAAGGTAGAAGAAAAGTCATGCGACTGCAATAGATCAGTTTTTTTTCCCCTTTGTTATCGCCCTATTTTGTGCGAAGTTAGAATAAAACAGAATTAAAAACTGAAAAAGTCCTTCTACGATTTACTGTTGATAACACGACAAAAAGGTGTGTGTGTGTGTGTGTGTGTGCGCGCGCGTGTGTGTGTGTGCGCGCGTGTGTGTGTGTGTGTGTGAGTGTGTGTGTGTGTGTGTGTGTGTGTGTGTGTGTGTGTGTGTGTGTGTGTGTGTGTGTGTGTGTGTGTGTGTGTGTGTGTGTGTGTGTAGGAAAATTACGGCAAAGTTGGTTAAATGCTCAATGTAGAGTAGACACATCTTTCAAATTGCTGACCTGCAACAAGGCTGAATTTTGAGACACTTTCTGCAACGTTCGCAACATAACTAGACACGTTAAAAATAGCGATGTCATCGCAGAGGAATAGTACAGTCAATAATACGTGTGGGCGAAACACTGCCCCTAAGCCACCACTGAGCGCCCTTGATCATATCCTGTAGAATTACACAGTATGATAGCACAATAGACTTTTTATTTGACATAGCTTTTGTCATAACTGAATATGTATCCTCAAAACAGTGGATAGAATGAAAGCATGAACACTATTTGTTAAATCACTTTTTTTTCAACCTTGTTTATAGTCGCTAACTACATGGTCATATTGTGACTGTGTACAAAGTAATTACATAATAATTATTAATACAATAATACATCCAGACACAATGTTCATAAATTTATATGAATATTTATAATATTGGTTGGTAGGTTTACAATAAAGTAAAATATTAACGACAGTACAATCTTGGGAATAATACTGATGCAGCACGCCTCGGTAGCGTATATGGTAGCATATCTGCCTCACGTTCAAGAGGTCCCGAGTTCGAATCTCGGTCAGTGCGAATTACCTGGATAAGGTGTTTTCCGGGGTTTTCCCTTATCCTAAAAGGACGAATTTATTTGCAATGTTTTGCTTTAGTTTAGGCATGATTTGTCTTCACACCACAGTTCTTTACACTGTTTAAAAGACAGCTCTCTGCACTGCTATTTAGAAAAGATTTGCAGACACAATGAGCTTTGACCCTTCTGCTTACGAATGCAGCCACCTGTTACTTGTGCTTAGGAATGCAGCTACCTGCTACTTGTGAAGTAAGTGAAACAGTTTGTATTGCGCAAGTTCATTAGCGGTCCTCAGAAGGGGAGGAAAGTAGTCTTTGTCTCGTTTCCTAGAACCCAAGGTAATTTTACCTCTAGTACTATTTGGGGCAAAGTAAAACAGTTTGCTAAATAATTAAATGTAAAGCTTCGCTCTTGAAAACATGAAAAAGTAAATTGTATCTAAGGTACATTTTAACATGCTTAATTATAACAAAAAACTACCCAATGTCCAAAAATGCAATAAAAACCTAAAAAATACCCTATCCCACAAACATTCACAAACAATGCACAAAATGCCCTAACAAATATGATTAAATTAACGCATTTTACTATGAAACACAATTATATGTAACCCACTTTTAAATTAGGCTTACCAAAAAAAAAAAAAAAGATGCAAAGTCATTGAAATCCTAGCCCTAATAATGACTAACGGAATATTTAGACCTCTACTCAAATAACTGAAACGTAAAGAATAAGTGGCTTTAACTAGACTGAGAATTGGTCATTGCAGAATCACGCATTCACACATCATATCCAAGGATCCGGCCCCCATATGCGAGATGTCAGACAGCTTTAACTACTGGACATTCATCAATAGATGTGCGCCCGCCTCGGTAGTGTGGTGGTAGCATGTCTGCTTCACGTTCAAGAGGTCCTGAGTTCGAATCTCGGTCAGCGTGGGTTACCTGGATAAGGCTTTTTCCGGGGTTTTCCCTTATCCTTAAAGACGAATGCCGGGTAGCTAAGCTCCATGGACCCCGGGCTCATTTGAGCATCATTTCACCCATTCGATTCATGATCAGGTAGTTTGTGCAATACACACAAATTCTTTAGGTTAAACAATTGCACATCCACATTTTCCATCAATAATAGAACCATCAGTGTGTGTGTAGTGTTTAACGCCCGCGTTTACTACATACGGCACCGCAGGCGGTGACACTGATGATACATGAGATGAAGATGGAGCACCGGTGGAATGAGATGGCGGGGGAAACCGGAGGTCTCGGAGAAAACCCGCCCCAGCGCCGTGTTGTCCATCACAAATCCCACTTTGCGGTCACCTGGGATCGAACCCGGGCCGCTTGGTGAGAGCCAAGTGGTCTAACCACTGAGCCACGGCGCGGCCACAGAACCATCAGTGTATATATGTAAATCATTCCGATGAAGCTCTTGAAATTCAAGAAAAAGTTGATTATTTGTAATATTGGAAGTTTCACATTTGAAGTGAGAGAGCATCTGTAAGTTGAAGACTAGTAATGAAAGCTTCCAAGGTGGCACTTGGTGAAATACTTTCCTTGCCAAAATTATAGGTTCTTTAAAGTTAAAGCAATGAAGATAAGTAGATGTAGGAGTTTTAAAGCGTTTTTTTTTTTTTAATTTGCTGCAATATTTTGCTTTCCTGAACAGAAGCCTGTTTGAACGCATATATTAAAGGTATTTGAATTCTTCTCATTTCTAGTGAGGTTCTTCTGTATCTGAAGACTCTAAGGAGGACTTGTGCACAAAGCTCCTAAAATAAGGAGTAAAGCTGTAGTCTGTATTTAATCGAGCATTTTGAGAGCAGTAGGAGAGACTGAGTTGTATACTATAGATACATAGTCTGGTGATCTGATGGCAGTTTTGTAAGTAGATAATAAAACGTTTGAGGTTGAACCCCAGTTTTTTGCTGCTAAAACTTTGGATACGTAATCTCCTAATACAGTCTGATTTTAGGTTTCAAATATGAGGAATCCATATCTGCTTATTCTCCAAAAATAATCCCAGTCGTTTTAGTGTCTTAACAACTTCAATAATATTACCTCCCATATAGATCTTAGGATTCTTATTGATTTTTTTTTTCTTTTTAGAGAACACTATCCATTTTGATCTTTTTTTTTTTTGTGAGAACTTGAATCCGATTAAATCTGACCACTCCTGAAATGCATTCGTCGTATTTTGAAGAATTTCTTGGGTAGTGGTTAGATTTTTGACCTTGCAGTAGATTATAAAATCATCCACGAATAAATTATCTTTGAGTGGTAGCGTTATATGAGATGTCATTGATAGCTACAAGGAAAAGCATAACACTAAGCGAACCTCCTTGAGGTACTCCATTTTGAATATCCTGAATTTCAGAGTAAGTTCCATTGGCCAGCACTTGAAATCGTCTTTTTTTAGGAAATTGCTCACATACATAAGGATTTTTCCATTGATCTGGTTTAGAGATAGAATTTTTAAGACTCTTTTTTTTCAGATCATATCGTATGCTTTTTCGATATCTAAACTAATCATTACGCAGTGCTGGAATTTTCAAAACCTTCTATAATTTCTTGTTCACTAGTAATGAATGCCCCTGTTGAATGCCCTTGTCGAAATCCATGTTGATCTTTGTTGAAGAAATTATTTGTTCCAAGAGTCCATCTAAATCAGTGTTTTTAACATTAAAAGGATAATTTAGCATCCAGGTTTAGAATATTCTGTTCAGTTTCAAATAACATAACCAAATTTCTGTTTCGAAATTTGAAACTACAGGACTTAAATGGCGCTTTGATGTTATAGCTGCAGAAATCAGGACTTGTGTGCTGAAATCCGAGAATTTCCTTCCATGAATACATATCTTCTTGAAGATGGGTTCGATTCTCTATTCTCGACTTTTTCCCTCCGGAGATCTTCCGGGACGAATCTACCTTTCCTGTTATGAGGCAGTATGAAGTAATTACTGGAGTAAGCATCCTATGTGCATATGAATGATCTCGTATTATTTACTTTTTCAAATATTTATCATGGCATCTTAGTAATCGATTATCAAAGCTCTCGAAACCTTTGCTCAATTGTGAGTAGAGCATAATCTTTAAGTTACTGATCTCTTTTATAACTCGCACAAATACAAAGAATTTCAACAATCTGATCTTATCAGCTATTTACTGCTGTTATATAAAACAACTTTGACCTACCGTCTTGAAAGGTGCATTTTATTGTTCCTGTTGGAATAAGTTGATGAAGACACTTGCCGAAGCTTAGTTCCAGTAAAATAGTCCTTTTCTTGTATGAACATAACCTAAAATATTGTTTTGTTAAAATGGGAAATGTAAACAGAAACTGCTGCGTTGACCAATCATTATTAGTGTTTTATAATTCGTTTCGTATACGTTCAGATTAAGACATTCCACTAAACATTGTATTCCTTAAGTATTTATTTGCATAGGCAACTTTAACTTCTGTGCTCACCTCGAAACAGGTGCTGTTATTAGTTTAACTGGAGGTTTTTAAAATTGGTTTTAGTTATCTTTAACTATCATTATCTCATACCTGTATTCACTTGAGAGTTTGATAGCATCATCTCTTCTCTATATGGGATCTGTACACCAAAAACTGTTGTGGAGTAGAACGGCAACGCTAAAAACTGAAGCCTGAAAAGTGCCGCATTTTACCACTTACAAGTAAGCTGCTGGACATCCCCCGTGAGCTCTGTGCCGGTGCTTCTGTGTGTAGATGCTGCCCGAAGGGGTAAACATCCCTCACGTGCAATGCTGTGTTATGCTTAAACATTCTGGACTTATTTTGGGTACTTCCAGCTATATTCCGCACACAGGCCCCATATAGAGCCGAGATAATGGCATTAAACTGTCAAGCGAATACAGGTATGAGCATAGTGATAGTTCCCTTGTTAGCAGGGTCGCTAATTAAAATGTATCATTTCCTGTTGGGCCATCCTGTAGTTAACTGTATGTTTTTGTAGTTATTTGATAGCTTTTTAATGACTGTCTGTTAATGTACCTCCTCCAACGTTAAGTAATATCGGACAATGAAATGGGTGAAATCGTGCTCAAATGAGCCAGAGCTCATACAGCTTAGATTTTTTCCAAGATTTATTTAAACAATAACAAGGAATTATAAGGAGAAGTTAAGGTTGGAATTTGGGATGGCGGTTATTCCTGTCGATTACGGAGTTCCGCATTAGCACCTCCGTCATTAGGATCATCATCAGCTGCGCGGGTAAAGTTGGATTCCTTGACCATGACCATGACCGAGGCCCTGGGCATGGCACGAAGGGAAGTGAGCGTATAGTATTTATTACTGAGTGTTGATGCTGTGCCCTTGAGGGCTTGGATTGTACAGTCTTCTTACACGTTTGCGTAGGGAGACAGTGGAGTTGTCCGCTTGCGCTTGTATGTGTGTTCAACCATGCCGTTGAGCAGTTGGTTGAGGTGTAGGAGTTGGTCGAGTTTGTTATCTGTGTGTGTGGCTCTCCTCCAGGCGTGCAAGCTTGCGTTTCTCGCGTAAACGCAAACAGCACGTGGAGATATACGACGATTTTACGAAAAGTGCTATACACAGTAAATTCCATTATTATTTTTTCCAGAAATGAACCAACTCATAGATTTAATAAATTAATGTGTAACCGAACTATATTTATCTATTGTCTAGCAGTTAGTGCTGCTATATATACTTCTAGTGTTGCATGCATACTTACGTGCATGCATGTAGCGTCAAACACGTGACGAGTTGAGTTGGCTCCACCTTCTTGTTTACAGCAGGATTAAACTAGTCTGAGATACACATACTCTACGGAGGCGGGCTTAATGACTTATAAACACCTGATTGGATTATAATGTTTCTCTACAGAAGATACGTGAAAGTCATCAGGCAAGGAACGCGAAGGATAAGAAGGGAAGGTCGTTGCTATGGTAACGTAAACAAAGCTTGCCAGATTGTTACACTGGTGGATCACATACTCCTCAGCTCAGTTATCGCTTGTTGTATACGGAAAACAGTTTTCTTGAGTATTCAGTTGCGTTATGTATTGCTAGCCTACTTTGTTAAAACAATTAAAATACGTTTGTTATGGAAGCAAGAAGTAGTGGCGGTAGGATTAGAGGTGGACCGAGGAATCATGGCCCAAGGCAAAGATCAGCTTACGGTGGGGTGTTACATTTCATAGTCAAGCTAGAGAATTTTTCTGTTCTCTTAGGGAATTTTTCCAACAGGAAGGCGAAAGTTTGCTCGTTATCAATGAACAGCTTATTCCTTTTATCCAAAAGCGACAGTCATGTCAGTAGATATACTTGCACGTAAAAGAATTCCTGTGGGTCAAAATTCCGGCATATCAGCGGCGTTGATATGAACATGTCAATTAACAAAGTCGTTAATAATAGTATATTCTGATATTAATGTATACGGAACGAGGAAATGTTTTAAAAAATAACGAGCCGCTTGCACCGAGTTTTTTCAATTCTGGAGATTCCATTATGTGCTTACCACATGTGTGTTGCACATTTTTTTGCATTATGTGTATTTTTATGAATCTGAATCTTATTAGTTGAGATATTAGCTGAAGTATTAATAAATATAATTGAGGATAAATGTTAGATTTTAGAACGTGCATCGGCTATATATTGTCACCCGAACGTCGGAACACCCTATAGAGCGGGCAAGCAGGAGACGGTCGGCGTTAGCCACGCCCCCCTCGTTTGTCTTATAGCGGTAACAAGGGGTGGCTGGAAAAAAAAACATCACTGCGCCGTCTCTTTCTCTTCCACCTGTGTTCTCGAACTTACGGGATATTTAATCTAATCTAGAACCTTCCAGATCGGCCCGCTGACCCTATATAAGCAACACGACGGGAAAGAGGAGTCAGTTAATTCTTGGCGTAAGAATGCAGTGCTAGTGTACGACGAGAAGACTGTGTGAGTGCATCGGAGGATTGTACGTAATTACGAGTGCAAGTGAAATTGTAACGGACGAACTGGTGAATCGTAATTGTGTGCATTACGTAATTCTGTGTAATTGGCAAGAGTTTAACTGTAAGTCGGTGGAAATAAAGAACATTTTTGAGTGGTGCAATTGCACTTTTCATTTCACGAACCCACAAAGTCACAATATGATTCCATGGAGAAATACCGCACTAGTGGGGGGAATGTCAACTTACGATACATAGCAACAATAACGGTAAGTATGGAATATTAGTTACATAGTGCAAACAATTATTTAAAATAACTCACACATGTGAAGACTCTACAACTCAGTGAATGTGTGAACAACTTATTTCTGTTTTTAAAGTAGGCTAATACAGATTAACTGTGCATAATTTTGCTGAGGTGAGGTAGCTCGAAACCTTGTTTATGTTTCGAGTGTTGAGAGGATAAAGAAAGGAGATCTGCTGGGCAACATTGCAGCACATTCTCCATCTCGTAGAGAAACAGATGAACTTTACGTATCTTCTTTCAAAATCAGACTGTAGTTCCAAGGAATATTGGAAGCTTTTAGAGGACATTTTAGCAGTTCGGTAAACACTTCTTGGCCTTAGGGACAATATTTTTAAAATTTAGTTGGTTTTAGTTATCAGAGACGGCAATACAGAAATAATTTGAGGGACCTCTGGTCGAAACATTTGTACCACAAGGGAACCTGTTTGGGCCCTCCGTTTGACACTCCAAAGACACCAGTTAACAACGTTCACCTCTACGTTGACGAACTTCTGTCATTGTACATCCGGCTACATTGCATTAGCTGTAAGCAGAACATAAACTGCCTTTACAACCTTCGAGCCTGACGTCAACGCCAATAAATACATCATTACGAAGAGCAGGTGTCATAGATACTCACCAATTATTTCCATTTGTACAACTCTTCGAAGAACAGATACACCAACCAGCTTACTAGAGCCAGGATTTCTAAGCGAAATGTTTTTTTTTTTTTTTTTTTTTTTTTTTTTTTTTTTTTTTTTTTTTTTGCTGAAATACGGAGTGTGCTTACTTATTTTGTGTGTTTTTTTAATTAATTTTTTTTATTCAAGTCATGTAAAATTGTGTTGCTGAAACAATTAGGAGCCAATATAAAGGTCTTCTTGTCTCTAGCTTAAAGAAAGTATTTGTGAAGTCGGCGATTAGAGTTCAAACATTTCATGAAGTCATTTCAAATTTATCTTTACCTCCTCATCTAGCTTTAACTCGATCGGGTTCTTGGTTAAATGCTGTGTCATACTACGCAGAACATTTCAATGAAGTAAAACCATTGTTGTACTCCTTAGATGCAGAAGACGAAAGCAGCATTGCCACTGCATAAAAATGTTTTGCTAATATTGACGTCCAAGATAAGGTAAGAGTACATCCATAACCATTACTCCAAAATTACCTGCTATTCAGTGGCGGCTCGTACAGAAAAATAACAGCGTGCTGTGGGAAAAGGTCCATGCCACTTACCTAGTTTCGAAAAATGAAGTCTATGCGTCGATGTTTCCTCATGGTATAAACACAATTTCCACTTCCTTTCGCTCTTTGCTCAAATTTTGAATAGGTATTGATTGCCCTAACATTTTTATACTAACCCTTTCTTCTCATTATTTATTGGTTAAAGTTTTCGTAATATCAAATTAGTTATACACTGAAGAAAGAGAATTTATAACGCATTTCACACTCACACACAAAATAAAGAAACTGATATAGCCACTAAATAACATTACACAAAGAAATACTTGGATACAATGTGAGCATGCGAAACACATGCACTTGTTATGAGGAATTCTCGTTATGGTAGCGGGAATTGAGTATCGTGCCAACATGACAGATGTATCACAAACAATCGGCCCTGCGATTTTATAGCCATTGGGATCTGTTTACATAAGAAGAATGGAATTAGTTTCTAGAACTAAAATGTAAAGTAATGATAGATTGTTAAATGATTTTCAATGCATATTCAAGTTCTACAGCTATAATTATGAGTGTTGGTGGCCCTGTTTTGCCGTGCAGCGAATGATTACCGCGCAACACCCAGATGCAGCACTCATTTGTGCGAAAATCTAGGAAACTCAGGACATCGGGGAGGCAAGAGGGGAAGGTTGTAGGCATGCCCAATAACTGATTACCGAGCTTGCTGTCTCTCAGCACGTTGACGTCACGGATGCGTTCCATTAGTTACGCAGATGTTTTCCATGCATCAAAATTTCATTATTGGCTGTACTCGATTTCCTATGCTTTAAAATTTGTACAATGTGATTTATAAAATAGAAAAGAGCATGCTGCAGGCCCTGCTGCTTTTATAACATAATTGGAAGCTCGAAATAATACCTTGAATCATTCACTTTCCTTGATAGATGAAATTTCAGTAACGTTGTCTTCAGAGACACACCCCATCTTAAAGGAATGGTTTTCGACCAAACTCTTCTCTTGCTAGTTCTCTTCTGATGTGCTTAACACTATTGTTTAGGTATAGTTGTACTACGTATTATGTATTAATGCCAAAGGTTCTACTCCCAATAGTCCTGGACCCGTAGGACGAAGGACCCGGGCCTCCTTCGACCAGGGAGTTACCGAGCTGTCCCAAAAGGGCGCCCGACGTCCTCGGTGGGCTTTCCATAGGGCAAGACCTAGAAGCTAACAAACCCCCTTCCATCTGGTCCTATGGACTCAAGACGGGATGGAAGTGGATACGCCACTTACGCGCGCCAACCCCAAAAAGCAGAAGGCTACTGATATGACCTCGGTGGGGCCGCCTGGCGATCTAGCACACCTACTACTAGCTCTACAGGCTAGTACCCGGGAATATTAATGGCTTCCCTCAACCCCGTCCGGAGACTTACCCGATCACCCACTGGTATCGGGAACCACTGCCCCCACGAGACCAACCCAATCCGAACAACTCTCTGAGTAAGGGGCTCGGCACTTCGGACCAAGTTTCCTCTAGTAACGTCAGAGGTACCACGAGTGCTGAGGGTCCGCAGCGCCCGCACCACAGCAACTGTAGGGGACGGATCCCCTCCCCTACGAGAGGGTACAGTTATACTCTAATTGTTTACCTCCTGGAGAGAGGTTGGCCATACCGAACAGGCTAATGGCCGGTCCACAAAGCAGAAAATTAGCAACTGTATGCCGTCTTTCTGTTCTGGAAGATTCGTTTGGCACTTGTCTAATACTTATGCCTTCCATAATAATTCCTTGTTTTCTGGGCCTGGACAACGAGACAACTCACCGAAGTCAATTAATCAGTGAATCGACACAGTAGAGTCGTCAGTATCAGTCCAGTTGAGTTAAATTTAATTGACAGTGAGAGTTCAGCGAGAGTACAGAGTTCAGTTGTGATTCTACGTAAGTTTGTTTTGTGTTTGCAACAGTGTCTATGTAACGTTTATTCTATGCTAAACTCTGAAGAAACAAATGAATTATTCTCCGCAGTAACACAATCATTTGTTACAGTATCTCACAAAATAATTATATTACACTTGAGATAAAGCTAAACAAACATTTCATATACTCTATATCTGTACTCGTGCTATTATTTGATATTTTAAACTGATGTTGGCAAAGGCACAAACATCTGGGCTCAGAAATGTTTTACGGGACTTGTTTGCAATGTGCACTAATTTTGATCAAAAATTTGAAGTTTAAAATGTGGAAATTCAACTATAGATGCAGTAGAGGTAGATTAGGAAACGAAGGGCACACCTAGCCTAGAACCGCAAGGAGGTACGGATGAGATAAACCATACAGCCGTTTGGGCTGTAGGAACTTTTTTATTATTATTATTTTTTATTCAATGATCGATCAGCAGTACATGCTTTACAGATCCTTGTTGGCTAATTGAATCTCTATGAACTATATAATAACGTGTAAGGAAAACCAAGTTGGCTCCTATTATCTTCTTTACACTGTGAAGCAAGAGAAAAATAAGTTAATTAAAACAAACAAGTAATCAAAGATATAAGCACAACAGTCATTGTGAAACAATATTCATAGTTTTTTTCAATCAGAATCACTAAGGGGGAGATCCTGTGGGAGTCGTCTCTTCAGGCGCGTGGGCTGGCGGGTTCGTACGCCGATGTCGTACATCACAGCTCCTGGAACATCTGGCAGGTTTGAAAAGAAGCGGGAGGCGATCTGACGTATGTACTGGTGAAGAGGAAGGAGACCAAGTTCTTTATGCAGTTGTTGATTTCTTACGTACCAAGGGGCATCCGTGGCGATGCGCATAAATCGATTTTGCAGGACCTGTAGCCTTCGGAGATGAGTGTTGCTAGCCGAACCCCATACCTGGGAAGCATATGTGATAAGTGGCCGGACAAGAGATTTGTAGAGAAGCAGAGAGCATTCAATCCCAAGAGGAGTGTGTCTGTGAAGTAGCGGGCCAAGTTTTGAAAGTCGTCCTGATGCCAACGAGATAAGTCCATCAATATGGGCTCGCCAAGTAAGTCTAGTGTCCAGCGTTACTCCAAGGTATTTGACGGAGGTGGTAGGAGGTAGCCAGGGAATTGATTCATGCTTAATATGCAATTCGGGAGAGCTGGAGATGCGACATAAGCTAAAAATCTTAGCTGCGGTCTTTTGAGTGTTTAGACGTATGCGCCAAGTATACAACCATTCAACGAGGCAGTCAAGAGAGGTTTGTAGCGTGTGAACAGTTGTAGGGAGATCTGTGCCGGAATGATATAAAACAGTATCATCAGCGTATAAGGCTATGGAGGTAGGGGCCAAGTCAGGAAGATCATAGGTATAGATACTAAATAAGATTGGGGCCAATATGGATTCCTGAGGAACTCCTGCTGTAATATGGCGCTGAGATGACTCCATGCCACCAATGCGAACAGTAAATGTGCGATCTGATAGAAAACTACAAATGGTAGTGAGCAGATACTGTGGAAGTCCAATGCTATACAGTTTGAAGATTAACCCCTCATGCCAAACTTTATCAAAGGCATGTGCTACGTCAAGGAACAGGGCGGTTGTATGCTTTCGTTGCTCAAAACCATGAATTACTGTTTGTGTTAAACGTAGTAGTTGGTGAGAGGTAGAATGTCTAGAACGAAATCCAAATTGGAAGGGTGGAATGATATGGTTTTCAGTGGTATATTTAAGAAGACGGCGAAGGAGAACCTTTTCAAAGAGTTTGGACAAGGTAGGCAGCAAACCTATTGGACAATAGCTGTCGGGGAGATTTTTAGGTTTATTAGGTTTGTGAAACACAATGATTTGAGCCAATTTCCAGGTGTGAGGAGAAAAGCCAAGTCGAAGACAAGCGTTCAGGATTGAAGACAAATGTGCCAGGGCCTTCTTTGTCAGTTTTTTTAACACAATATTGGGAATCAAGTCGTGTCCCGGTGATTTCTTAAGAGGAAGAGAGCGAATTAAATGCCTAAGTTCAGCAGGACTAGTGAAGGAGATTCTGCAGGGAACAGTTGGTTGGTGTCGAAAAGCGTCAAGCCGCTGTTCTATACTTGGGGTGGTGGCATGAGGTGCGTTTGGTGTGAACGTGCCTTCAAAGTGGTCTGCAAGAACTCCACATTTAGCTTTGACCTCCGTAACAAGAGTGTCAGTGGTACGCAGAGCTGATATAATAGTTGGCTCTCGCAGAAGTCGTCGAGTGGCATCCCAGAGCGTGTGGTCATGCGGAGAGATGCTCGCTAGTTGTCGTTTGTAGGTCTCAAGGCGATGACAGTCCAATTCGACTTTTACTAGCCGGTTCAATCCATTAAGCTTCCTACGCAGCCAAGGTCGGCGTTCGCTTTGCCACTGACGTCGGATCCTGTTTTTCATGTATAAGCTGAAGAATGGGCGCAGGTAAGGAAGAAGCAATGGGAGTCCGCTTGAAGCAGGTAGTTGAATTTCGCACAAAGTGGCATATAGTGTCTGTAAAGTGTTTAATGGCAGCCTCTGCCAGCTTCAGAGCTAAGTCAGTAAGTGTGGAGCGCTGAATCCAACTGAGCATGGAACTTATGCCATTGTACATAGCCATTAATAAGTCGCGGTGCTGAGGGAAATATGTTCGGAGTGAGTTGAAAAGTAATTAAGACCGGGCAGTGGTCAGAGTCAAGTTCCGCTAGTGTAGACATATACGCTGGAAGAGGGAGATTCTTGTGAATGCCAATGTCGAGAATGTCAGGAGTATTAAGTGGATTGGTAGGATAATACGTGGGATCTGTAGGCGCCAAGACGGATAAGCCGCAGGTGTTCAATGTGTGATAAAGGCGTCGGCCATTGGGATTAGTAGAGTGGCAGCCCCATGACGAGTGTTTGCAGTTTAGATCTCCGAGAACAAGGGTGCTTCTGTTGGCGGGAAAAAGCAAGGAGAAATAAGTAGTATTTAGTTTCCGGTTAGGAGACTTATAGGCGCTGATAACAGTGAGATCATTACCATCGGTTGTAGGGAGTTTAATTCCTACCACTTCAAGGTCGGGAACGCCAGGTAAAAATATAGAGTGGTGAGTAATGTTACGTCGGATCACAATAGCTACACCTCCAGATGCTGTTGGAGCAATCTGATCCTGTCGATGGACTGTGTATCCAGGAACAGTAAAGGTTTCGTTAGGAAGTGAGTCTCACTGATACAGGCGATGTCAATATTATGCATCGTAAGAAAATGAATGAAAGAAGCGCGTTTAGCGCGTAGTCCATTAGAATTCCAATTTAGAAGAGTGAGCCATCTGAGAGTTAGCAGATTACGGGTTGCCATCATGAGGTACTTGAGAGAAGAAGAGTGAGCGAGCATATTCGGTTAATTGTGGCAGAAACGGGGTAACAAAGACGCGGAATAGCGAACAAAATTTGCTAAAGAGGTCAGTGAGTAACGACCAGAAGGAAGACGATGCGCTAGATTCCTGATTTAGTGAAGGGGGAGTAGACGAAGAACAAGGTTGATGACGAGGAGAGGAAGAAGTAGAAGAAGAAGCAGCAGCAGCAGAGGACCTCACTGCCTGAGAATAGGAACGCTGTTCCGAGGTAGGAGGTGATTCTTGTTGCGGAGACTGATGCGGGCGAGGTTGCCGGGATTGGGAGTGTTGTGATGACTGCTGCGGGAGTATTGGTTGGGGTTGCTGACCTGGTCGCATCTGTGAAGCTGCTGCTAGACGGAGAGCACCTTGTCCTTGAGGTCGCTGGGAGATGCGTTGTTTCAGTTCCAGATAATGGGGGCAACCCCGATAATTGGCCGGGTGATCTTGACCACAGTTGACACATTGAGCAGGCGTAGTAGGTAACTTACTGCACTTAGAGAAATGGTGATCACCAGTACACCGTACACAGCGAGGAGTCAGCTGACAGTAATTTTTGGTGTGGCCATATTGCTGACATCGAGTGCACTGCGGCAGGTCGGTGTTACGACGTCTGTGTTCAACTGACACAAAACTGTACATCAAACGTGTGAGGTTAAGTATTTCCCTACCTCCATCGGTATTTTCTAGCTCAATGGCACATATCGGAATAGGTTGTTTGTTTCTTCCTAGCAGACGTGTAACCTTTTTGACAGGAAAGTTAAGGGCGATGAGTTCATCATAAATTTCCTTATCGCTGAGGGAACAAGGCAGATTGCGGATAATCACTGAGAAAAGTTTGTCAGCTGGGTTCCTGAAAGTGTAAAACGCTTGATTTATTGAAGTAAAGTAGGATGTCAGACGGCGGAAATCGGTTGAAGTAGAGGCAAACACTTTGATAAGAGCACCTCGGAGCTCAGTATGAAAATCTGAGAGTACACACTTTTTAAAATCCTGAAGGAACAGTTGGTAATTCTGAACATTGCGCACACAAATTGGTGGAACTTTCTCCTTGGGTGTGGTATTAGGAGCTGAATCTATCTGGTCAGAGCTTTCAGATAAAGCATGGAATCGGTTAGATGTTGGAATAGCGTAAGCATAACCGGAGGTATTAGACTGTTCAGAAGATGGTGCTATACAAAGGCGTTTACTTTGGGTTTCGCAGTGAGAAGGCGGCGAGCGCTGCTCTCGACTGTTGCGATTGCCCAATTTGACTATGTCAATGTCCATGTTAGAATCATGCGGTACACTAGAATCGAGTGAGTGAGTTGGCTGTGTCAGCTGAAGCTGGGGTGGCCGAAGAACTGATTTACTTACACTGTGAACAGTAGTTATACCAGAGCTCGTAGAAGGTGATGAAGCTTGATGAAACGAAGTCTGTGGATTTTGTGGAGGATAAGATGACGTAATTTCTAGTGTGGACCTGCTCTCCATCTGTTCTGACGATGAAGACTGTAATGTTGATGATTCGGAGGTAATATCCATATTGTTAACCACATTTAAAGATGTGCGAACTAACTGGCCAGTATCATGTGCCGCGTAGGCCATGACAGCTGGTGAAATTACTAATAAAAACTAGTAGAAATATGTAGGATAGTCACTCGCAAAACAGCACTATTTGACTGTAAACGGAACACAAATAACAACCACGCACTGTGCTGTGTGAAAACGACACGGCAGCAGGCGGAGGTGTAAAACACGACCGTCCTCTCCGACGTGCAACATGAGACCACTGTAGGAACTGACAATGTAAACAAAAGAGACGTGGTATGGCTACTGACTTGACCACCCGACTGGGAGGCGCTTGCGGCGACCTAACCAAACCACTCAGGTCCTCCTTTTCACCCGGCAGTGGAAACGTAGATGGCCACTTTCTGACGGAACCGAGAAGGAATTCCAACGTGCAAGTCTCTGCGTCACTTGCCGTCGACTGAAAGACAGCCCCAAAGTTGTCCTGGAACCTGCAAAAGGAAGACGAAAGGAACTAAATAAATAAATAAATAAATAAATAAATAAATAAATAAATAAATAAATAAATAAATAAATAAATAAATAAATAAATAAATAAATAAATAAATAAATAAATAAATAAATAAATAAATAAATAAATAAATAAATAAATAAATAAATAAATAAATAAATAAATAAATAAATAAATAAATAAATAAATAAATAAATAAATAAATAAATAAATAAATAAATAAATAAATAAATAAATAAATAAATAAATAAATAAATAAATAAATAAATAAATAAATAAATAAATAAATAAATAAATAAATAAATAAATAAATAAATAAATAAATAAATAAATAAATAAATAAATAAATAAATAAAATCTGAATATTCTACCCCGGCACCTAGACAACTATACCGGGGCATATATCCAAATTTTCTCTTTATTTTTCCATAAAATCCTTACAAATGTTATAATTATACAAATCTCTCAGAAAACTACTCTACAAAAATAAAATGAAATAAAATAACAGAAATAAACACAAAAAAGCAAAAAACAAAAGAAAACAACTATAAAAATTACAAAATCCTTATTTCCTAAATCTATATCTAAATCTACTAATTCTGTAGTCCACCATGGCCTCTGCCATCACTCTCTCCCTCCGCCGCCCATGCAGTCAACTCCATTGTTAGATTATTCAATAATTCTTCCCGTCTTATCCTATTTTGTATTCTAGAACTCCTTCTTGGATCTTGTACTATTCTTCGCCTATTATCAACTCTTTCTCCTTTGAATATTTTTACCTCCCATGCTTTCTTACTTACAAAGTTAGTCAAAACTTGTAATTTATTTACCAATTGTTGATCTCGAATTATGTCATATACGATATATCCTGCTAGCGCATGCCTCTCTTCTTCTTGGTGAATTGCATATCTTCCACATTCAAATACTACATGTTCAGGATTATCTTGTTTGTTACATAATTCACATATATCATTTTCAGTTTTATTGATTTTCTTCCAATAGGTCTTATAAGGTCCGTGTCCAGTTATATAATGTATAAATCCCTTTGTTGGTTGAATAAAATTCAATTTTAGTCTCTCTTTGACGTTCTGAAAAATGTCAAACACTCTTCTACCTTCTAGACTGTCTGTCCATTCTTTTTGCCATTTATCTTTTAAACTATTTTTAATCACCCAAGATTTGTTTGTTCTGACTCCAGTTATATTATAAACTTTTTCTAAGTTTCCTTTTTTCGCCCAAAATTTTGCGCCCTTCAATCTTATTAATAAATCAATCGGCCAAATGGCCGTTGTTACTAGCAATGCCATAGTTGGTGTTGTTTTTACAGCTCCTGTCAGACGTAATAATACTTTTCTTTGCGTTCTTCTCAACAATCTTCTTATTTGTACATCATCCATCCTTTCTGCCCAAACTGCTGCCGCATACGTCATAATTGAAGCAAAAATGGTGTTATGATATATCTGTATGTTACGCAATGGAAGTACAAAATTTAAATTGGTTATTCTTGCTAGCTTAAGCATTATTTTCTCTGTTTTCTGCCTAATATACTCCGTGTGTTTTCTGAAATGAAATTTTTCATCTATCATGATACCCAAATATCTCATCTCTTTTTCCCGTTTAATGTTCTGATTATTTATCTTCACTGTAGGATCCCGCTTTAAATTTCCCTTAAAAAGCACATAATTTGACTTGTTTGGTGCAATTTTTAGTTTTGTTCTGAAACACCAATTTGATAATGTATTTGTAACTTCTCTTGCTTTATTTTCTAGCTCTAGTCTGCTCTGTCCATCCATCATTATGACTATGTCATCAGCATACGCTATTACATCCAAAACCTTATGATCTCTTTCCAGTAGTTCTAATAAATCTTCTGATAAAATATCCCAAAAGAGGGGCCCCAAGATAGAACCCTGAGGGCAACCCTTGGTTATCTTCTTCCTAGTTTCAAAATTTGATCCACCAATGAATACTTCTCTATTGGAACAATAATCCTTTAATAAATTATAAATAGTACTTGAATATTTCTTGTCTTTTAAAATGCCGAAAAAATACGGCCACCATAAATTATCAAAAGCGCCCGATATGTCCACAAATAATCCAATTACATAATTCTTTTGGCTTTTTGACACTGTTTCTTGAATTTTTAATATTGCATCCTCAGTTGAATATCCCTTTCTGAAACCAAATTGTTTATTATTCATACCCAGCATCAACCTATTTTCCATTATTCTTTTATATATTAACTGTTCAAAGATCTTGCCAATAGCATTTAATAAACATACTGGTCTGAAAGATTTTGGTTGCGTTCTGTCCTTATCTGCTCCTTTGCACAAAATTACAACCTTTGCCTCCTTCCACAAGTTTGGAAATCTCCCTCTTGCCAAACAATCATTAAACAAGAAACACAAAAACAAGACAATTTCTTCTCGTAGATTATACAAGACTTCATTTATAATACCAGACGAAAGGAACTGAGGGAGATGGTCGAAGACGCACCATTATAGCTTCTGCTTGATGGCCAAGGAAAACTCACCGAAAAGCTGCCAGCTTCAGAAGCTGCCACGGATACATGGTATAAAGGAGCTGCTCCAACAACTGGTATCTTCTTCACTTCAGGGATTAGGCATCTCTGCTTATTTCACATTCCAATACATACTCCTATTTTCTTCTAGGGCGATCTATATTTCTTCTTCCGCGAGGATTGCATCTTCTTATTAAAACTGGTATTCTATCTTCACTAATTCTATTCATATGTTCGTTCCAATTCTGTTTCTCATCAATTTTATCTTGCAATTTGTAGGCCGCGCCGTGGCTGAGTGGTTAGATAGCTCGACTCTACCAAGGCACCCCATGTTCGACCCCAGGCGACCGCAAAATGAGATTTATGGTGGACAACATGACGCTGGTGTCAACATACGACACTATTGACGCCAGCCAGCTTAATGTTCGGCCGAGAGTTACGCCTCCCTTGTGACCTGGCTTTTGGGAGCCCCCCGGAAGCGAAACAGCCAGTAACCGAGTATGTGAAGAGCTTGGTGGACCGTCTCCATGACATGCACGAGATGGCTCGTCAGAACATCCAGATGGCAAGTGACCGCATGAAGACCTGATACGACAGGCAAGCCAACAGCCAAGGGTTCCAGCAAGGTGACTTGGTCTGATTGTACCGCCCTACCCGGACCATGGGACGCTGCCCGGTGCTTCATCTTCACGTCCTGTATCATCTGTCACCGCCTGCGATTCCGCATGTAGTAAAACCGGGCGTTAAACACTACATACTTCATTTCATTTTGTAATTTGTATATGCCTAATTATTCCTCTCAACGTTTTTCATTTTTATTAAGTCTCATTTGGTTCATTTTTTAACTCTTTTTAAGAATCCAATTTCTGCTGCGTGTATTTTACACTTGTCCCTTTCTTTTAATATCCAGGACTCTATACTACCCGCCTCGGTAGCGGGGATGGCAGCTGGCAGCGTGTCTGCCTCATGTTCATCCATACCACTCATCGTCCTATATGACAACGTTGGAGGACATAAATTACACACACACAAAAAACTATTCCGTATATAAGCACTGGGACTGCCAATGATCTGCTATTGTTTTATTTAAGTTATGGCTATGTTTCCGCATGTCTGCTGCAAATTGTTTTCTAAATCTTTGTCAAAATCGAAGCTTTCTTCATAACACAAATAGTTAAAACTGGAGAGCTGTTGTAGGCATTAGTTTTCAATAAATATTTTGGATTTTGCTGGATGCATTATCCCGATGTGCCATCATATTTTATTTTCTTTGTGGATATATTTAAATTATATTTCTTTCCCAATAATACATTTTCTACAGAAACGTTGGAGGCTCTCTTCATTGACATCTTTGGCATAGAGAATCACATTTAAGTTTGCATTTCTATTCAGTTATATTCCTTCACTTACTTTCGTTTTCCAATTCTTAAGTAATCTACGTAGGTGTATATTATATCACGTGAGTCAGCTGCCCCTATTTATTGGTATCTATTGTGACTTTGTGGGTTCGTAGAATTAAATGTCTTGTTTGCAGAAATTTAAAATGATCTTCATTGCAGTAAACAGTAGCTTTGTACAGCCCTAGTAGCCATAAAAAGGACGTGACATAAACAACAGCAGTCTCCTTATCAATTGCACGTAAACAAACCAGAGAATTAGCTGTGGTACACTACAAATGTCCACTCACTCACAATGACTGCACAAGTAGCAGCTGACTAATAAATTGACCACCCTCTAACACTTTGCGAGATTTTTATACCTCTATCCATTGCTCTGCAGCGAGAGAACGACGAAACTATCTCTTTCTCTCTCTCGGCAAGCGTCCAGCTCGGCGCCCACGCGCCGGTTGCGGCTTGCGGCAGCGGCAGAATATCGCCTCGGTGACACTGCTCCCTCCTCAAGGCTGGTCGTCCCGAACAGCGACATCGTAAAACGGATCAGACGATCCAAGAGTACCATCTTCCCTCGGGACACCTTCTGGATGCGGTAGACCACGTCTTTAATTCTCTTTAACACCCGCTACGGTCCTTGCCACGGTTGTTGAAGTTTCAGACAGCGTCCCTTGGTCCGGGTAGGCGTTACAACCAGACCAGGTCACCTTACTGGAATCCTTGGCTGTTGGCGTGTATGTCGTGCCGTGTCTTTATGCCTTCGCTCGCCATCAGGATGTTCTGACGAGCCATCTCATGCATGTCGTGGAGATGGTCCACGAGGTTCCCCACATACTTGGTTGTTGGCTACTTCGCTTCCGGGGGGCTCCCAAAGGCCAGGTTACAAGGGAGACGTACCTCTCGGTCGAATTAAGCTTGCTGGCGTAAACTTAGTAGTGTCGTGTGTTGACGATCGGTAAGCCAACAAGAATAGTGACACCTCGACGTCCAAGTCCAGGCAATTTATTCATTTATTTAAGCGCAGAGGTTCTACTCCCATTAATCCTGGACCCGTAGGACCAAGGATCCGGACCTCCTTCTGCCCGGGAGCGATGGAAAAATCCGGGGATCTTTCCATGGGGTAATACCTTGACTAAAAAGCCCCCCCATCGACTACAACGTCAAAACGGGTGGAAGTGGATGCGCCACTTACGCGCGTCAACCCCGCAGGGAAGACTACCGAAAACCTCGGTGGGGCCGCCTGGTGATCTAGCACACCTTCTACTAGCTCTGCAGACTAGTACCCGGGACTTATGAGGCAACCCTCTACCCGCTCCGGGTGGCCGTAGCCAAGCTGGAGGTACCCAATTCCCCGTGGGTGTCGGGAACACACCACCCCCTCCAGTTCAACCCAATCCGAACAACTACCTGACGGGAGGGGCTCGACAGTTCGGCCCGAGGCTCCTCTAGTACCGTCAGAGGTACCACCAGCGCTAAGAGTCCGCAGCGCCCGCATCACGGCAGCTGAAGGGGACGGATCCCCTCCCCTACGGGAAGTACAGGTAATGTTTGGCCACGACCTTCCTCAAGTGTTCTGGGGTCTTGATGTATCTCTCGACCATGCCGTCCAAATGTGGATGTAGCAGAGTTGTGGTGCTCTTGTTCATTCCAAGTCTTCCCAGTGCCTCCTTCATTAGCTGGGACTCAAAATTGGTGCCCTGGTCGCTATGGAGCTCTAACGGCAACCCAAAACGGCAGAACAGTTGTTCCACGAGGCAGTCGGTAATCGTCTTCGCCTTCTGCTTCCGAATGGCATACACCTAATTTCGGAGCCTCTCTCTGTCTCTTTCTCTTGGCAAGCGTCCAGCTCTCCTGCACACGCGCCCGTCTCCTTTTCGTTGCGGCAGCACAACAATGCCTTCGGTGACAATATTAAATAACTCAGGAGAATGGCTCCATCCCTGTCTTACTCCTTGACTCGTTTATATTTCTATTTTAAACGTGCCTGGTTTTATAACAATTCGTGTATGTTTATATAAACTTTCATAATTAATTTTATCATATGAGGGAGATATCGCCTTTCGTCCATTTTGTCCCATAATCTTTCTCTAATCATAAAATCAAATACGTTTTCAAAGTCTACAAATGCTATTGAAGTTTCCAAGTTGACTACTCGTCTTTTTTTCTGAAAATCTCTTTGTACTAAATACATTATCAGTAGTAGATAATGCTATTCCAAAACCAGATTGCTCCTGTTCTAAACTGGTTTATCTACTCACGTAATTTATAGAATCATTAATCATAACAAGTCTGAAAACAGTATAAAGAAAGTGCAAGAACGCCCCAGAAAACAGTTGCCGATTATTATTTAGGTTACAGCCTTAAGATAAGTCATATATTATCCAAATAATGAGGATTTTATTCGCAATTTCAATTATATAAGGGGTTCTTTCTAAAAGCTCGTATATCACGGAAGTAGTGGGTTTTGCGTTATGTACTGAATAATACACTAAAACTTGGTTACCTGGCTCATAATACATAATTGATCTGAAAAGTATCCGATCTAATAAAGATAAGACATTTTTTTCCGATTATTCTTTTATTTTATAATTTTCAACATAGTCTCCTTTTAACTCTACACAATTCTCCCAACGATGCTACCTTCATTGTAACCCGTCCAAATAATACTCGGTGTTTTTCTCTGCAAAACAATTGTTCACGAAGCTGATTTGACGAAAATCTCCGTCCTCCGAGCGCAATTTTCAGGTGAGGGAATAAGAAAAAGTCACTTGGGGCTAGATCTGCTGAGTCAAGCAGTTAAACCGTAATTCGTGAATTTTCGCCATTGAAACCGCTGAGGTGTTAGAAGGTACGTTGTCTTGGTGAAACAGGATTTTCTTTTCATGCAAATGTGGCCGTTTTCCCGCAAGTTCTGCTTTCAGCTTGTCAAGTAATGATGCGTAGTATGCTCCTATAATGGTTTTTCCTTTCTTTAGATAATCGATTAAAATAACTCCATGACTTTCCCAGAAAAACAGTTGCGGCTGGCCCCGTAGCTCAGTCGGTAGAGCACCTACCTACCGTGCTAGGGGTCCCGGGTTCGATTCCTGGTGGTGGTGGTGGGGGTGGGGATCTTTCTCCGACCAAGATAATTCCCCATCTTCCCCAGAGTCTGGAAGTATGAATTAGAGTGTGAATGTGTGCGTGATGTCATGATTAAAAAAACCCTAAAGGTAACGAGTTAACACCTTGGGTATGTTCCAAAGGAGAACGGCCGCCGAGACGACCATAGTAGTTAAAGGAACAAGCCCAAAAAGAAAAACAAAAAAGACAAAAAGACGTTCCCTTCACTTTCCCAGCCAAAAAAGATTTTTTTTTTTTTTTTTTTTTTTTTTTTGTTTGTTTGTTGTTGATCTGGTTGCCCCTTTGCAGTCCACTGTTTGGGCTGTAGATTTATTTCGGGAATATAATGGTATACCCAAGTTTCGTCTACAGTAATAAATCGGCGCCAAAACTCCGATTTATAGCTCCTAAACTGCGCCAAAAAGCGTTGGAAATGTTCATCCGAACCCGCTTTTGGTCTAACGTGAGCAAACGCGGCACCCAACGTGCGGACAACTTTCTCATGGCTAAATGTGGATTTAATATGTGACAAACACGTTCTTTTGACAGGTTCATAGCCTCTCCTATCTCTCTTACTTTAATTCGGCGGTCGTTTAGCACCACTTGATGAACTTTGGCGATGTTTTCGTCGGGTGTTGCAGTTTTTGGACGTCTCGAACGTTCATCGTCTCCCAAGCTCTTACGGCCACGATTAAATTTAGCTGCCCAAAATTCCACTGTGGTAAATGATGGTGCAGTGTTCCCATACAGAGAATCCAACTCATCTTTGATTTTCGTAGGCGTGTTGCCTTTTAAAAACAAACATTTAATGACAGCTCGATACTCGATTTTGTCCATTTTCATAAAAACACATCAACTCAAATGACTGTTACATAACAACTGAGCGTCCAAAAATGACTGAAACTTTGGTGAGTAACTCTCAGCAGATAAACAACGAAATTCACTATATTTTATTTATGAGTGATTCCATCTTCATATTGAGGCCGGAAACATTTCAGATCACCCTCATAAAGGCCGCAAACCTCCACATCATCAGAGCTCAACCTGTGTGCTCGCAGGATTCAACAATATGCTGAGCTCCTCACCACCTGGTTCGAACTTTGGTGCCTACGCGTCCACACATAGAAGAGCCAGACCATCACCTCTCGAAGGCGAATAGCGGATTTTTCACCAATTCGCCTAGCTGGTGAGGACGTCCATTGGAGAACTTACGTTAAGTATCTTGGTGTTCTACTCGACATTAAATTGACGTGGCGAGACCACATTACATATGTGGCTAATAAAGTTAGCAAAAGAATGGGTATGCTCTACCCTCTGTATAACCGACGTTCGGTCATGTCTCCGCCTACAAAACTGCTCCTGTATAAGCAAGTACTCCGGCTAGCCATCACATACGCCAGTGAAATATGGGGAGTAGCAGCCAAATCTCACCTACACCGTCTTGAAATTCTACAATCCCGATTCCTCTACATTGCCACAGACTCCCCTTGGTACATCCCCAATCTAGTTATCCGACGTGACCTACGTATCCCCATAGTAATAGACTACATCCATACTCTTTCACGTTCCTTCTATCAAAATCTCTCCCACGACTTCAACTCCCTCATCCGCGGTCTAGGTGAGTACGACATCGATCCTGGAGAGCGCCACAAACGCCCGAGACTGCTTCTAGGCACATAAAATAACACATCAGATGGCTTTATATACAACTCATCTTCTGCCGCATATTATCCTTCCTTACAAAACACTCCACTGCCAGTAGAGGGCCTAGCCCTTATCTGGCTTGAGACCGAAGGTCTGACATTCAGATCTTCAATGTCCAGTCGTGTGTGTGTGTGTGTGTGTGTGTGTGTGTGTGTGTGTGTGTGTGTGTGTGTGTGTGTGTGTTTTAATTATTCATTTATTATACAGCACATTCCATTACATAGTGAGTAATACTATATACTTGGGTGCACAGTTACATTAAATTTTGCTTTCACTGTTGTATTACATATCACATTTCCTCGAGACTTACAATTCTATAAACTAATATAAGTATTTGCATCCTACTTAACTGCAGATTATCAAAGTTGATACTGTGTACAAATTTACTGAAACTTTTGGTGTGTTTTTGTATGTTCCTTTTTTTCTAGTGTCCAGCATCCACCAGCCATTGTTATTGCTTTCTTTAGATTTTCCCTTTCTTTGTCTAACAGATTACACTGAAAGATTAAGTGCTTTACAGTTTGTTCGTTTTGGTTGCACTTACACATTGGATTGTCACTTATTTTAAATCGGTGGTAGTAACTTTAGTTTTCCCGTGACCTGTTAACAATGACGTTAGATTTGATGTTAATTTTATTTTAGTTTTCAACCTGTCATTTATGTTGGGAAAATAGGATTTCGTAATTTCACCTTTTGATGTTTGTTGCCATTCTTGTTGCCATTTTTCCATATTTGAGCACTTTGGCCTGCTGATTACTTCACTTTTTGGTATTTTGTTGTAGGTTACTTCTAACACATTATCTTGTGCTGCTTCCTTTGCAAGTTGATCCGCTATTTCATTCCCATGATGTCCTACATGTGCCTTTATCCATCTTAGGTTAATCCTCCAATTCCTCTCTTGTAGCTTCCCGAGTCGATTCCGAATATTGTGTATTAATGTTTTGTGGATTTTAGGGTTATTGATGGAATCCAATGCTACTTTACTATCAGTATATATTGTTACGGTTCTCTTTTCCTTTTTTATATATTTTAATTCGTCAATCAATGTTTTCTAGGGTTTTTTATGATGGCTTGTTGTTCTGCCTAGTTGTTTGAGCAGTTATTGTCTAATTTATATTTTCTTTGGTGAGCAAGTTCATTATTGATGAATATTGCAACCTCTGATCCAACACCCATCTCACTCTTGCTGCCATCTGTATATACTTCTAATGTTGATTCTGGTTTTCCTTCTCTGCCTTTGCTGAGTTAAATTGCTTTGGCAGGGTGTGGCCAATTCCTCAACTCTATATCATGATCTATAATCCAGCTCACATTCTCTTTTCCCTTCAAGATTCTATATAGTTGCACAGTTTCTTCTACTTTTATTATAATTGGCAACATTCCAACTATGACACAAAGGGCTGCAGTGGAGGTAGTGCGAAAGGCCTTCGCCATTTTGATATTAATAAGTCTCTGGACTCTGATTAATTTTTGTCTGTTAGGCTGCTTCTTAATTGCTTCGATCCAGAGGGGAGCGCCATACAGCATCAATGGCAAAATAGCTCCCTTGTAGATAATCTTGATTGCCTCATGAGTCAATCCCCAGTTCAGATTGGCAGACTTGGATAGCGAGTGAATTAACTTTTTACATTTTTCTTCTAAATAGCTCATGTGGTCTGAAAAGTTAAATGTATTATCTATTATTACTCCTAAGTATTTGATCCTGTCTACTTGCTCCAGTATTTTATTATTTAAGTAGATTCTTATGTCTCTCGTTTCTCTCCGTTTTCTTCTTGATATAAGCATGACCTGCGATTTTGATTCATTAAAATTTTTTTTGTTGTTACTTGCACATTTTTTTATTTTATTCATTTCATTGTGCATAACATTTTCTACTTTTATTGCATTTTCCCCTTTTGTTGCTATAATCAGGTCATCCGCAAATGCCACTGCTATTGTTGATGTTAAATAGCTTATATTTAAAATAGAGTCGTACATTACATTCCACAACCCGGGTCCACAACACGATCCTTGTGGGCAACCCTTTGTAACTTCTCTTTTTCTATTTACAGTATTGATTGTCAATATAGCTGCTCTTTGGCTTAGGTAGTTTTTAACTAAGTTGAATAAGTTTTTTGGGTAGTTGAAGTCTTCTAAAGCTTTTAGGATGCTGGGCCACCAAGCAGCATCGAATGCTCCTTTAACATCTAGACTAGCTAGAGCGACTACCTTTGTATTGCCCATGGCTTCTTCTATAAACTCTTTAATTTTTACTGCTGCATCTATCGTGCTTTTTTGTGAGATGAACCCATATTGACTGTTGTTTAATTGATTTTTACTGGGCATGTGATACATAATTCTATTTATAAGCAGCTTCTCCAAGACTTTTCCTGCTGTATTTAGTAGACTGATCGGTCTAAATTTGGTGGCATCTGAGCTGTTTTCTTTTCTAGGCTTGACTATAGGTATTACTTTCGCTCTTTTCCAGCATCTCGGGAAACACCCCTGTCGCAAGCATACATTGTATATCTCTGTTGTGAATTTTGGGAACATGTTGAAGATCCTGAGGACTAATTTACTTGTAATTCCATCTTCTCCTGGGGTTTTGTTGTGGTCAAAATTTTCTATCACTCCTTTAATTTCGTCTTGGGTAAGTTCCAGATCATCCTTTGTACTTATTGGTTCTGTAGCTATTTTCCTTATCTGTTTATGATATTCAGTGTCGTTAGCTTCGTATGTTCTAGCATACAATTTAGCGTTTCATCAATACTGGTGGTTAAGGTTCCATCCGATTTCTCTATTGCTGTTAGTATTGGTGATGCTTTCATTTTCCCAGAAGCCAGCTTATATACCTCGCTCCAGGGGTTCGTTGACGCTGGCACACTACAGCACTGCTTCCATGAGTTCAGCTTTTCTTTTTTTTATTTTAGATTCATATTCTCTTTTTCCATTTATATATTGTATTTTGCGTTGTTCTCTTAGATCCTCATTTGTTTTGGTTTTCTGGAAACATCTTCTCAGGGCGTTGACCTTTTTCTCATTATTTTTAATTCATCTGTCCACCATGGAGTTTGTCTTATTTTTTTTCGTTGTTTTTGCTGATCTACATACTCCATATGCTTTCTTGCTAGCTTCCCTCAGTGAGACTTGTAATATATCTACCACTCTTTCGACATCAGCTTCATGCCTCGTCTTATTTGCCAGTTCTATATCAAGCTTTCCATTTTCTTCTTCACTAGGATTAATTTTCATCTTCTCTCTTATCTGTTGGAGGAATATCTTATCAAATGCTTCCATTTTTTCTTCTCTTATTCTGTAACGTATGGAATGCTGGCTCGTTGGAATGTGGATACGTGAATTGCCGTGTCCTATATTGTATGTTATGTACTTGTGGTCAGAACAACTTTCTTCGATACTGATGGTCCAGTTGTTAATTCTCTTGAGTAATTCGGTGTTAGTAATGGTAACATCAATGTTACTTGCTCCTCTTCCGTTGTAAAAGGTGGTGGCTTCATTTTCTTCGTTCATAATATACAGTTGTTTACTTATTATGAATTCCTCCAGTATTCTTCCTCGTGCATTCGTCAGTTGATCATGCCATGTTGTGGACCTAGCATTACTGTCCATAGATATTAGTAGTCCTGTTCCATTTCCTTTTGTAAAGCCTATAACTTCTTCTACTTTTTACAGATTGTCATTTATATTTCCGCCGATATCAAGAATACATACTGGATATATATATATATATATATATATATATATATATATATATATATATATATATAACCTTAATTTGTTATATCTAATCTCCAGTACTACTGTGTCTTCATTTGATAGCTGTTTTATTAATAGGGCATCGACTTGTTTGTTATTAACAAACAAGTGTGTGCGTGCGTGCGTGCATGTGTGCGTGTGTGGGTGCCGGAAATTTTTAATGGAATTTGAGGGTAGGCATAGACATAATTTCTAACTTGCTTAGTTATAAATGTTTATAGTTCTTCAAATTTATACCAGGCATTATACATGCAAAGAATGGTTCACATATCAAATTTCATTGGATTGTCTTCCACAGTTCTCGAAGCAATTAATGGTTCAAATAATACTTAGCAGCAAACAGGTTCTACACGATAAACATTTACTAGTTTTATTAGATTTAAATCCAATTCGAAACAGATTAACAATGTGAAAAATTTTGGAAATACATATTTTGTGAGCATTCCAAATTGATAGAAAAATGTATTAAATTTGTGAAAGCAATTATTGGGGTTCTTAATTTAATGTATTAATTAGTAAACTCGCAGGTATAAATATTTGAGAAAAAACGTTTAAACTTCGTTCACGTTGTGCTTTTTAGATATTTTTCTATTAAAATTCTAAAGCAAATGGAATAAGTTACATGGGCAGAACATTTTAAAACTGCAAAGTGTGATAAACAAGGAAATGAGAAAATCAGCTTTAGCGTTTTAAATGACTTCTTGTCAACATACTAAGGGGAATCTTATTATTTTAGTTAATGTATGGAAGTTAATCATTTCTTCACACTAGCCGTATATAGTTTAAGATCTTTGATAGAGTAAACATGAAAAATTCAATGCCATGGCCGGCATTTGAACCACAGATCTCCTGTCAGGACGGCATGTTGGCCATGGTAGCTCAATAGGTTCGAGCGACTGGACGGAAACCAGGATATCCGTGGTGCAAATTCCGGCCATGGCATTGAATTTTTCATGTTGGCTCTATCAAAAACATTAGCCTATATACGGCTAGTGTGAAGAAATGATTAATTTCCATCAGTTAACTAAATTAATAAGAGTTAAATGTTGAAGCCTGGGACTCAAGTACTTACGATAGTAAGTCGCCACAAACGGTGTATCTCGAGTGCGAGAGAGAGAGAGAGAGAGAGAGAGAGAGAGAGAGAGAGAGTGGCCGCGTCGTGGCTCAGTGGTTAGACCGCTTGGCTCTCATCAAGGCGGCCCGGGTTCGATCCCAAGCGACCGCAAAGTGAGATTTGTGGTGGACAACACGGCGCTGGGGCGGGTTTTTTCAGGGATCTCCGGCTTCCCCTGCCATCTCATTCCACAGGTGCTCCAACTTCATCTCATGTATCATCAGTGCCATCGCCTGCGGTGCCGTATGTAGTAAAAGCGGGCGTTAAACACTACACATTTCATTTCGAGTGCGAGGGCCCCTAGTGGTTTACCGGGAAAATATATGAGTCAAATGGAGAATTTAATGTAAGGACGGCACGTTAGCCATGGTAGCTCAATGGGTTAGAGCGACTGGACGGAAACCAGGAGATCCGTGGTTCAAATCCCGGCCATGGCATTAAATTTTTCATGTTGACTATCTATGCTAAGGGACATTTAAATCTTGAGCAATAAGTGATAAAGTTAATTAGCTACAAGGTTTGAAAACAATTACCGTCACAAAATGCCAACATTTTGAAACGTTTTCTTAATCTTCACCTTTTGAAATTACTCTTCCACACTAGCTGTGGGAAGGCTGGATAGGTAGGGTGAGATTGAAAAATTCATTGCCATAGCAGGGATCTGAACCACGTATCTCCCGGCCTCTGTCCGGTTGCTTTTAATCCTTAAGTTATCATGGCCAACATGCCAGCATGGCATTCAATTATTCAAATCATTGTTATCAATTAAGCTAAATAGCGTGACACCGAAATTAAAGGATTGCAATAACTAAAGAATCGTGATCGATTTCAAAGAAATTGTGTATCTTTGTTATAACACGTGCAGGCAGGTGCATTGGGTTGAATAGTTGTTTTAACAAAATAAACGTAAGAAACGGTGTGCTTAGCAGGGTTTTAAAGGGATAGCACTTGATTCCGTTTGAAAAGGTATTCTTTGGACCCTTAATAATCACATTAAATTGACACACACATGTACAGCTGTGCACAGTGAGGACACACAGTTCGCGGCTTGAGGCCGATTAAGAAGGTCATCTGCTTCTCTCTTGGTCGAAGTCAGGTCAGAAGCGATGAGAAGATTTTTTTCGGTTCTTATGTACGTGAAGAACGAATTAAGTTTTATCGAGTAATAAGCATTCTATATACGGTCACTCTGAACAGTGAAATATCGATAACCTTGGTCGGCAACTTCGAGTTTGATGTGGTATTAAAAAGAAGCAGTCATTAAATCAGTCTGAAACGTGCATTCCATTGTCATTAGAACCATCCTTACTCACATACATATCCACGCATACTCTGAGAGTAACCTCATTGATTTATCCTACGCCACCATCCATTATATCCGCTTCACTATGAAGCCCTGGTACTTAAGTACTTATTATATAGTAAGTCGCCACAAGCGGTGCTTATCTCATTGCATATGAGAACTCCTAGCGGTTTACCGGGAGAAGTACGAGTCAGTTGTAGAATTTAGTGTCATTTTGGCATGTTGGTCATGGTAGCTCAATGGTTAAGAGCAACCGGACGTAGACCGGGAGATCCGTGTCCCAGATCCCGGCTATGGCATTGAATTTTTCAATCTCAATCAACCTATCTAAATTTTCATCTTTGCTTAAGCTTTAAGTGAATTAAATTTTCGTGGGAAACTGAAGAACCTGATAATTCTATGGTTTCTATATTTTACTTAGAGGAAACTTGGCTTAAATAAATCAAGGATTGGCGATAAGCCCCGGACTTCACAATAAAAAAACTAAATTTTCTTTTTTTATTTCTCAACATAATACCCAGAAAGGCTAATATATATGTCACATCGGTGTTGTAAATTAATTAAATCATCTCTGTAGTGCGATCTACCATGCTCCTCAAAATAGCTGTTAACCCCATCAATGACCTCTTTGCTGTGAAATCTTCGTCCTCCAAGACATTTTTTCAATTTCGGGAACAGGTGGTAGTCATTGGGAGCCAGATCTGGCGAATAGATTGTATGTTCAAGCAATTCGAACTTTAATTCACACATATTTCCCATTACATGACTAAACGATGGAGCGGAGCATTGTCGTGAAGAAACAGGATAGTTTTCTTATCCAAGGAGGTCTTAAACTTTTCACCTCATCACTCAAACACTGCAGTAAGCTTGTGTAGTAGTCACCAGTGATATCTTTACCATTTTCAAAGCAATCAATTAAAATAATTCCCTGTGTACACCAGAAAACACTCGCCATAACCTTGTTATATGACAAAATTGATTTTAATTTTTTTGGAGTTGGTGCACCTGGTGCAACCCACTGTTTTGACTGTGATTTACATTCTGGAGAGTAGTGATTTATCCAAGTTTCATCCCTGGTAAGAAGCTGTCTCAAAAATTGAGTGTGAGTTTTACGGTAGAGCTTCAAATTCTTAATAGAAACAGTTTTTCTTTGCAACTTTTGATAATATCAACATATGTGGCACCAATCTTGCACAGAGGCCGTGAAAGCTCAAAACATTAAAGTATAACCTGCACGTTCGCTTGATGTTTGCTGCCTTTTCTATCTCAAACAACTGTAATCTGCTGCTTTCTATTGTTAAACGATGTATTTTTATAATGATCTCTGTAGTTGTGACATCCGCAGAGCAAGGTCCATCACTAGTGCTCATACGTCCCATTTTAAACTCTCCAACCCACCTTTTAATCATTGTATATGACGAGGCTGAGTCTTTCAGTACACTCGTTGACTTCTTTAGGCGTTAAGTCTATCAAATGGAAGTATTTAATCACTGCTCGTTTTTCCAAATCCTCCATTTTCGTGAAACCTCTACACTTGTCTTGTTTAAAATTCTGTCATTCAAAAACTAAACAAGCTATAGACCTGCAACTATGGATGCAATCTAATCTAGAGTTAAACTATATGGTCCTATCCGTCAAACTGGCCTAGTGGCGCCATCTCTATAGCGTTTACGAAATTTGTTCTTAAAATTTCTAATGACAGCATTATTATTTACACAACCCGTCTTAACATTCAGGAAATGAAACAAAGCACAGATATCGTCATCTAGTCGAAAGCTGTGGTTACGAGGGCAG
This sequence comes from Mantis religiosa, assembly GCA_030765055.1. Lineage (NCBI taxonomy): Eukaryota > Metazoa > Arthropoda > Insecta > Mantodea > Mantidae > Mantis > Mantis religiosa. The sequence continues at coordinate 111,686,578 of CM060958.1, read as the reverse complement.
AAATATTGACTACGACCTTGCTTACAAACAAAGATAATGTATAAAACAGACGTCATAGCCAAAGCCAAAAGCCAGGTCATACTGCGGGTACCACTGTGTCATTGTGGACCCGCACCAGATGAGATAGAATTCTCATGACCGCCCCGCTGTGATCGTGTGCTTTTTTGTAGTAGGCGAATACTTGGGTAGCTTCTTCACACCTTCCGTTTCATTGTTTTCTTCTCATATTTTAGATGTGCCTTCTTGAAGTGTACAGTTGGGAAAGCTTTTCCAGAGAACAGATTACTCACGTTGATAATAAGGGCTGCTTTCTGTAGGCAGCTCAAGAATGGGAATTTGAGTCTGGAAGTGTTATGGACTTCCGCACCTCTGTATGACCTATCCGCCTACGCACTGTAACCTCCCGTGATTGCTTCATTTTATACCTCCTCACAAAGATTCTTAAGGGTGCTAAGAGGTAGCAGAGTAGTAAGATGTGGTTTATTTGGAGAAACAGAAAATAAAGTTCACATTCTGTCAGACTGCAAAGAGCTAGCAGCATAGAGATGGGAAAAGATGCAAAGTGAGTTGATAGCCATAAAAATGGTTACGGGGAAAAACAAAAGTAGAAAAGCAAACGCAAGCGTCAGATAAGCCTACCGCTACAGTCTGCATCCCGTTTACCGGCAATCTATCCGGCAGAATCAGCAGAATTCTCGGCAAGTACAACCTCAGGACCATTCACAAGCCACCTCCAAAGATTAAACATCTGTTGAGACCAGTGAAAGACAAACTGGACTTCCAAGTTACGGGAGTGTACCACATTCCCTGTGAATGTGGCACATCGTATATAGGGCAAACCAGAAGGACCATCGCTACCAGAATAAATGAACATGAACGGAGCATTCGTTTAATGCAACCTGAGAAGTCTGGACTGGTAGAGCATTGCTTTGATAACGGCCAAAGGGCCAATTTTCGGGAGACGATCATCTTGGCAAAATGCAACAGTTACTGGGAGCGGAGAATTAAGGAGGCTTTGGCCATTTCCTCCGAGAGGAGCACAGTTAATCGTGATGCTGGATTTCAGTTCAGCCCTTCTTGGAAAGCGGCCTTAAAAATGGAAATTCGTCGGCTTAACAAGCAAAGATCAATACAGTTTGATAATCAAGTTAAGTAGTTACGTTTCTTTGACCCAATTAATTTTCTATACTCACGCCATCTCCTGACCTGGCATTTAATTTACTGAACAGTCTTTTGTTCAGTTATGCGAATTTTGATAGTATTTGTCTTTGTTTATATTTGTTATATCCAGTATTTCATTTGTGGTTATAACATTTAATAAATATCCTGATGATGGGATCCCGAAACGTCAATTTCTAATCGTCTTTTCACCTGGCTTGCTGCCCGAGAAGAAATTGAACAGAAGTAGAAATATGCAATGATTTTGTAGTGCGAGTTACAAAATGTGATGTTTGAAGATGACGATTTGGAAGCCCCAAGTTGTGGCGATCATGTGCAACAGGATTCTCACGTGATGCGTTCCCGCGTTGCGAATGGGGTCGTGGGTTGTATTCAGCCCACCGGGATGACGATGACGAAGCCGCAAGCTGCTAACTCTTCTTGATTCTGACACTCCGATATATTGATGTAGATCTCTCTGGATCTGCTTCAGTCTGAGCTATGGTAACTCTTAGTTTTCAGAATGGTCGCGAGTGAAAGGATAAATTCTCTAAATAAACTTCGTACCCAATAAAATATTTTTACTTTAAAAATATCAAGATGTTCCATTTAATTTGTATAATTTATGAAGTTTCAAAACTTGCGAATTGTATATCTTGATTACAATTAATTCGAGGGCTGTTCAATAAAGAATAATCACAATATTTTTGACAATATTCAAAGGCATTCTGGAAACCATTTTTGAGAGATCCTTCAAAATCGCCTCCGCAGCCTTCACCACTGCTTCTGAAGATGGATAATGTTTTTCCCACGAAGGCGTTTCTTCAAGTTAGGGAATAGAAAAATGTCACATTGGGCTAAATCCGGACTATAGGGAGGGTGAGGGATGCACTTCACGTTGATTTTTGCAAGATATTCAGCAACAACATTGTCAATATGCGGCCGCGCATTATCGTGGTGCAGCATCCAGACTGCTTCACGGAAATGTGGTATTTTGCGCCTGATATGGCCTTGCAATGTTTTCAGGACATCCCTGTAGTATTGTCCAGTAACTGATGTGTGTGCAGGTACAATATGCTGATAAACCATTCCATGAATATCAAAGAATGAGATGACCATAACTTTCCCAGCAGAAGCAAACACTTTTGCTTTTTGGGGGTTGATGATGAAGGAGATTTCCACACTAAGCTTTGCTGTTTGCTCTCAGGCCAAGTTACGATTGAAAGAAGCCCCGTATCTTCCTCTAACATCAACTTTAACTGCATGTTACCTCCATTGCAGCGGTAGGCGATATTGAACATGTCTGAACTTGCCTGGTTCTCACAGGCGGGAACCAGGAGTACCAACAATGAAACTACTTCGGCTTGTTTGTTTCACATTAAGCTAACAGAATATGAGATGAATTTTTGTGCGAAAAATTATGACCGTAAAAAGTTGTGATCATTCTTTATTGAACAGCCCTCGTAGAAAACGGATATTAACTCTTTTACAAAGTTTCGCCACGGCACCGAATTTACGTCTGTTCACCATAATGTTCTTCCATCAAAAGACCCTTATTTCCTAGCTGTTCTACCAAAATTATTTATTTTTCCTTCTCTCGTTGCCATCACTACCAATCAAACTTAATATTTACTGGTCCACACGCTACATAATCTCATTTTTAAAACTACCAATGATAACACATCACATAATATGTTAAATTATTTCATTACCAGTGAATTTTAACACTTTCCTCTCTTATTTTAACTTGTCCATATCGATTTTACACCATTAATCATATTTAAACAATTTTACAATTCTTTTTCAAGTTTTGGAAAGCTAAAGAGAAATGGATTCGAATAGGAAAGACTGGAAAAGAAAATTGCTGGGACAAGGGGAAACGCTAGCAGCTAGTGATGATGACTAGGGTGACTATGCTGCTCAGCAATGCTGGAAGGCCTGGGAGTCGAGCAGGCTGAGGTAAGAAAAATGGCACCAAGCAGTTTATACTGTATTTTTTAAATTTTTTATTTATTTATTTATTTAATTTACGTCCTCCAACGTTAAGTCATATCGGACGATGAATGAAATGGATGAAATGATGCTCAAATGAGTCCGGGGTCCATGGAGCTTAGAGTTACCTGACATTCGTCTTACAGGATAAGGGAAACCCCCGGAAAAAAACCTTACTCAGGTAACTCACCCTGACCGAGATTCGAAATCGGGACCTCTTGAACGTGAGGCAGACATGATACCACCACGCTACCAAGGCGGGCTTTATACTATATGCCCAACACAAGAAGACTATTATGTGTTTCAAATGGGAAGAGCTCCCGACTGTAGCGAATCAGATGCGTTAGAGCCTTCACCTTTGCCACCTCGTTATCCCCACTCTTTTTATATTTCCCTCTCTCTCGCACACTTGCGAGTGTTCGTGGCGCTAGACTTAAGGGAACGAAAACTGAATTTTGCAAATTTTTACATTAATGCAGTTGTTCAAATCACAATTGCAACATGAATATTCGTATATTACGCAAATGTTTTAAGTATATAGTTTAAAATTAATTATAGTTCATGAATTACTTATTTTTCTAATCCAACGAAAATACCAGCTGTGCATCCCTATACTGAATGCTACTTACGTTAAGAGATAATTCGTCATTGTCATTGTCTTAATTGTCTGAGTACTGCAAATTTATGATGATAGGTTCCAAAATCTCGTTACGTGCTATTTCTTTCCAAAAGTCGTCTTCTTTTAGTTTATCCGATGTATCACGCAGTTTTCCCAGTCTTGTTGTGTTCCTTGTCAATTTCTTCGTGAAGAAGTCCTTCAACGTCAGTCAGTTTAAAAATATTATTTCTGTTTGCAACATAATTTGTGCCCACGTTAACTCTATTGGATTGTTCTGTCCGTAGTAAGGGGGAAGGTGGATCGTGTCTCGTTGACCCAGCTGATACATTTCTTCATGGAAGAGTAACTGAATAATGCTGCTTTGAACTCTCTAGAGTAAATAGAGATTGCGAGCCATTCCTATACAAAGATATAATGTGACGAGACACGTTCTGCCAGACTAGCAAGAAGTGTATCGTTTCCTCTCATCGAATTTAACAAACAACTTGGCTTATTCAAAGTACATATTTCATTTATCACGTCATGTCAAATGTTTACGTTTCAGTTCTGAGTAATTACAAACATACGTTCATGCATACGTGCCAACCAATAATGATATTGTGACTTTGTGGGTTCGTGGAATAAAAAGTCCAATTACACCACTTCAACAATGTTCTTTATTTCCACCGACTTACAGTTTAACACTTGCCAATTACACAAAATTACGTAATGCACACCATTACGATTCACCAGTTCGTCCGTTACAACTTCACTTATACTCGCGATTACATAAACTCCGATACTCATACACAGTTCGTACAGTCTTCCGTTGCACAATCCTTTCGTTCATTAACACGTCACTGACTAACTCTTACACCAAGAACTGCGACTGTCTTCTCGCTCACACTCACTAACCAACTGATTGACCAACTCAACCAACAACTGACTGACTCCGTCTGTCTGTAACCCTCTTTATATCGGAATATCGCCGGTTTCTAGTGACCAGGAGAATGTTCCAGTAAACGAAGGATCGAGAAACAGGTGGAAGGAAAACAGACGCACAATTATGTTTCTTTCCGACCACTGGCTGTCACCACTATAAGACAAACGAGGGAGAGGTGTGGCTAACGCGGTCCTCCCCTACCTTCCGTTCCCAGCTGGTTACAGGGTGCTCCAACGCTCCTGTTACACTGCTCCCTTCTCAAAGCTGTTCGCCCCGAACAGCCCCACCGTAGCGTGCGAGGCGGTCCAGGTGTACCACCAGCATCTGCCCGGAGTCTGAGCCAGAAGTAGCGCTGCCGTAGTTTGTGAATCATTCGGTTCGCTCCCAGGTGTCCTCCTGAAGTACCGGCGTCCACTTCCTCCAAGACTTCCGGGACCTTGCTCCGGGGAAGTACCAACTGTTCTCTCTGCGCCTTCCCATCGGGTGACTCCCATACCCGGAACAGCACGCCCTCTCTGGTCTTCGACGAGTCCCATTGGGCCCAGTGCGACTTGTAGGTGGCGCTCCTCGGTGCGATGTCCTCCCAGGTCGGTCTCGTCCCTGCGTCCACTTCCCTCAAGAGTGGCCCCAAGTCTGCGTCCGCCAGCTGCTCCCTCCTCAGGCCTGCGCTATCCCAGCCTTCAGCAGGCACTGCCACAACTACTCGGACTGCTGCGGCACGCTCCTCCTCTTCCACTCTTGTGCGCTCGTGGCCGTCCTGGATCTGCGATAGGACACCTCCAATGCAATGGTCGCTGGCGTCGGTGTCCACAATGAAGGCGCCACCCGGTTGTGGGAAACCCAAAATTGAAGCACTGCACAGGGTCCCCTTCGGGTGCTGGAAAGCGTCTTCGACGTCCTCCGTCCACACATAAGGCCGGTTTTCCTCTGTCAGGCGGGCGAGGGGTTTTGCGATGTTGTCGGCCTTTTCCTCTAAATCATTAAGGCGGTCGTCTACTTGACCCTTCCGCTTGCCCAGGTTCGTGACGTCATCCCTCACGCCGGCCAACCGTTCCTCAAACTTGGCGGCGAGAGCCTCGTTCGCCACCTTCATTTCGGTAGCCAGACCGTCATTCGCTGCTCTCATTTCCGTGGTTAACTCGGCCTTCATTTGTTGCATCTTCTCGGTGATGTTGTCTTTAGCCGCTTCTGTTTTTGCAGCGAGCTTTTCAGTTGCCGTCCTCATTTCTCTCAGTTCCGCCGTCATTTCCGTCATCATCTCTAAAATTTTCTCCAATGCCGCGTCCATGGTTGTAATGTTCGGTGATGTTATCTTCCCGCTTCCTGACACCAGTGTGACTTTGTGGGTTCGTGGAATAAAAAGTCCAATTACACCACTTCAACAATGTTCTTTATTTCCACCGACTTACAGTTTAACACTTGCCAATTACACAAAATTACGTAATGCACACCATTACGATTTACCCGTTCGTCCGTTACAACTTCACTTGTACTCGCGATTACATAAACTCCGATACTCATACACAGTTCGTACAGTCTTCCGTTGCACAATCCTTTCGTTCATTAACACGTCACTGACTAACTCTTACACCAAGAACTGCGACTGTCTTCTCGCTCACACTCACTAACCAACTGATTGACCAACTCAACCAACAACTGACTGACTCCGTCTGTCTGTAACCCTCTTTATATCGGAATATCGCCGGTTTCTAGTGACCAGGAGAATGTTCCAGTAAACGAAGGATCGAGAAACAGGTGGAAGGAAAACAGACGCACAATTATGTTTCTTTCCGACCACTGGCTGTCACCACTATAAGACAAACGAGGGAGAGGTGTGGCTAACGCGGTCCTCCCCTACCTTCCGTTCCCAGCTGGTTACAGGGTGCTCCAACGCTCCTGTTACAATATTCATTACAGTGCTTACGACACGATGATTGTTTAATATAATGGTATCTACTTTATTTATTTGTATTAGGAAAACTATTTGAGCTAAAAATATGGGGTTTTGACGGTTGTTGAATACATTAGTCCCTGCTTCATGGATCAGTGTTTGCGAAATCTGAATTTTTGTCCTAGCGCGAATAGTATTCCTTAGAGGTTGATTAGTTTTGCGCTCGTCACAAAGCACATAGGGGGAATGCAATACAACACCGCAGGACTCCGACTGGCTGCTCACTTAGTATCGCTCAAGGACAAACATCCCATTTGAAACACATAATAGAGGAGTATGAAGGGCAGAGGAGCTTGAACCGTTTATCTGATCCGGTAGCTGATCTGATTACTAGGAAATGAGTGAATGAGAGTGCATATGAGTCACCCATGCTGCCAGATATTTTTGTGTGTGGGTGTGTGTAATTTACGTCCACCAACGTTAAGTCGTATCGGATGGTGAATGAATTGGGTGAACTGATGCTCAAATGAGTCCAGGGTCCATAGAGCTAAGAGTTACCCGACATTCTTCTTGAAGGATAAGGGAAAACTCCGGAAAAGGCCTCATCCAGGTAACTCACCCTGACCGAGATTCGAACTCGGGACCTCTTGAACGTGAGGCAGACACGCTACCATTCACGCTACCGAAGCGGGCAGCCAGATCTGATGCATTTAATGCAGGGATAGGTATTATATATAGGTGAGTTATGTAACAACACTTGTGTATTTTAAACAAAGCTTTCATTCCTGTCATACTCGGAAGGGGAGAATATAAACCTTGCGGACAGCAAAAGTGTTTACGCTACATATTGCTCTAGCTTGCCTTCTTGTCCTGGGCTAACAGTACAACTAGACTAAGAAATTAATGTATGTAATGTAGATAAAAATAATGTAAACACCAAGTTATATTAATTAATTGTATTCTATACCTTCTGACTTCCTCCTGGCGAGTGGTAACCATTATCTCAGTGTTTCTGAGGTACCTGTAATTTGGGCACATATTTAGGGGCTGCAAAACAGAGTGGGAATGTATTTCACTGTTGCATGTTAAAAATCTTGCTCAAAATTGCTTAAACGCTTGTGAACATATAAACAAAGTAGAAAATAATATTGGAAAACTTTCCTGTTTTAACCTAGTGGCGAAGCGTGCAATGAAACCTGGAAGCACCGCGGCCTCAAGAATTTCAGAAGACAAAAGAAGAAAATTCATGTCAAAAATATTTTAATTGCTCTGGATACATTTTCAAAATTTATTCACAAATATCCGCGGTGCTGCAATTACTTTGACATCTGCTTAGATTCGAGTGACTGGTTCTGCGAGATCATTCAATACTGAATATTTACGTATTCGTAACGTTGAATACCATACATACTTCGTAGGTTTCCGGAAGGAATCGCGACTCGTCGATAGTTAGGAAGCACTGACTCATTTTGTCACGTGAAGTCTCTGTGGAGTGAGAAGAAAAGTTTATCTTTTTCTTTTTATGGCGTTTTTAAATACAAGTGTAAGCATATTTCAATAGCATTACGTAGATTTGTGTTTAGTGGTCAGAAATAGGAGATGCTTGTGAAGTTAAGTTAACATAAGTGTGTGAATTGCATGCTTTTTCCATTTTAGACTAACAGTTCAGACGGTGTGGACCAGCTCTAGGAAAAATTGAAACGTTTAATTGTAGAGGGGAGACAGGAATATGCTTGTAGTGTGACCGTTCTGCAATGTAAGAAACGCCTGCGTGTGACTGTATACAATAAACATAGCGCTAAAGAGTAATCATAATTTTTTGAGTTATTATTTTATCTTATTTCAATGAAAATTATTATTTGTAGCTCCTCTCGCTTTGAAAGTCACTCCTCACTATTGAACCTACGTGTGACTCTACAACAGAGGGAGTACTAAAAAGTAGCCTTAGATCTTTGAGTCATTATTCTCTCTTATATTAATGAAAATCATTTGGAGCTTCCCTTGCACTGAAAGTCACGCCTCGCCACTGTTAACCTATTTCACCCCCTTTTTTTATTCTTTTACAATCCATCGATAATTGAGAAACTTAGTAACAGCACACATAACAATTGAGGTAGCGCTGAACGCTTCTTCTAGGTAAATATGGAAGGATCACTAACACAAATTGAGGACTTTAAATTTGATGGTTGTCACTCGTCTGGTTCGTCTGTACTGGAGAGGTCACTCAGGAGAAGATCTTATGGCAGTCTGCGCTTGAGGTGAGTTTGTTGGCGAGTGCGAGCTCCGAGATTTAGGTAACTGCTCCAGGGACCTCCTGGAGATGGTAAAATAAAGGTCGTGCCAACCGGCGGATGTACTGGTGAACGGGTAGAAGACCAAATTCGTGTTGGAAGTTCTTGGTTTCTGACGAACCATGGAGCATTTGTAGCTGTACGGAGTACCTTGTTTTGTAGTACCTGCAGTCTGCGGAGATTAGTCTTGCTGGTGCCATCTCAGACTGGAGCTCTATAGGTCAAAATGGGACGGACTAGAGATGTGTAAAAAAGAATGCACGATTCATAACCAAGTGAAGTGCGCCAAGGTACAGTTTTGAGAGCCGGGCAGACGCAAGTGTAACAGACCGACAGATTATTTCCCCCTTTTAGATTTATGCTTCTCTCTTAGTCATTCACTTACCAGAGACCTTTTCTTTAAAATAGTTTGATAGGGGGCATTTAGTATATCTCATCAAATGAACTTCCGATGAAATTTCGGTGTGCAGTTTTTGGGTGGGATACAATACTTTTTTTAAGTTACCTCCTCCAACGTTTTCACATCGGACGATGACTGAAATGTGTGAAAAGATGCTCAAAAGAGGTCAGGGTCCATATAGCTTAGACTTACCTTACATTCATCTTTCATGATAACAGAAACCCCGGGAAAACCTTATCCAGATAACATGCTGACCGAGATTCGAACTCGGGACATTTTCAACGTGAGGCAGACACGCTATCACCTGCCCTACATGGGCAGGACGATGTTCATTTTTATTTGTGATTTACCGCGCAAAATTTGACGTCAGCAATTGCATCGCTGATGGAGCGGGTTTATATACGATTCCCCTACCGGCTTGCGATCGAATTTGGTGTGCTGGCAACAGCTTTGAGGCGTCCCTCTACCTGCATGTAAATATACTATTGGATAGGTGGGTCTTGCCCGCGTAATATAAAGCTGCGGAATTTCGTCTGATGCATAGATATGATCTGTTTTTAAAGAACTATATACTGCAATGCACTACAAATCTAATTATGGAGCCTTAAAAGTATACCGTGAAGAATATACGAAATAAGTCAATGAACACTTATTTCACAATGAATATTTGTTTTTCTTTTATGGTAGACATATATGCATATCCTAAATCTGTCACAAAAAATATAAATATGTATTTCAATTTGATCTAGATTTTTTCTTCACCCACAGTTTCCTCACAGTGTAACTTCATTTCAAACCAGGAAATTAGCAAAACATGTTCTAGGAATGAAAAATAAACTAGTATTATAATATGCACAAAGCTTTTATCCAAGTCTAAACAAGAAAATATCTCTAGTACATAGTCTTATGTGTGCATTTTCTTATATTTCTTTTCTCTAATCTCCTCAAACACTGTCTGTATTGCGAGAAGGTATGCTTGAGGCCTTTCTGTCATAACATTATTTATTACTTCTAGATTGGAACCAGTCACTTTATAGCATCCAGTGTCTCTGTTTTTGCGAGTAACTGATCTTGTATCTTGGAAATGTTTGATGCACCTATAGACAAAGGATACCAACATTAATAGACATTTTATTTAAGCGTGAGAATGACAAAAAATTAATATCATATACTGATAAAACTTAAGACGTTTATGTTGCAAACAAAAGTATGTCAATTTGACGGTACCTGGACACATTTGATAACATTACGCTCCGAGGGACTTGTCTGAATGCTGGATACTGTTACATTAAACTCCTCTATGCAGCGGTTTAAATTATATTTAATGTCGCTAGGAAAGTAGCATTCAGCAATGAAGACGCGGTGCTCTGTGTCCATATCCAGGGGAAGCTGGTTGTATTAGTTACCAGCACAATTACACTGAGAGTTCTGTAATTTGCTTATTGTTCCGCAAAAATTAGCGCTGCTTCTCCGTAGAGGCAGTATGATTTCAAGATAGACTCACCAGTCAACTATGACGTCATTCTTACTCAATCGGAGGGCGGGAAATAACGAATAAAATAAACACCGTGTGCTACGCAGGTAAGCAGTGGATAAACTAAATATAAAATATATTTTAATCAAGTTTTAGTGTTTAGGTACACGGAATTAAAGGACAGTAAGATATATAGGTACAAAACAAGCGAAGAAAACAAGGAAAAAGAGTCCTAGCAGAAAAAGGTAATGTTGCATGCATAGCTGTAGATTGTTGGTAGCAAATATACCGCTTGCAACTTAGAAGTCAACATGAGTTTCTCAAAACTATAGGAAACCCCTAAACCATATTTTCCTAATCAGATTGAGGAAGTAATTCTCTTATCTAGGACGCCAAAACCTCAGATTCCTAAACCAACTAAAAACGCGGATGGTATAGCATAAGCAAGGCTCTGTTCTGAACCCAGAGGTGTTAAAGAATGTGGTAAGAATCCCTTTATTTCAAGATTAATTTATATGGGTTAAAGATGATATTTCATATTAGTCTGTAAATATATTGTGACGTAGACGGCGAACTCGCGTTGCCGATCGATAATGCGGACTGGTGGCGGTGGCGGGGGGGACGCAAGGGGTGGCACCTCCTCCTACCGCGCGAAGGTGCTCGAAGGCTCCAGAATGATTTCCCCCTCCATAATGGAAGAATCGGGAGGTTTCGGGGCGATCGATACAAGCGAGGCGACGGTTAGTGGAGTGGAGGACGTCGCGGTGTGCGGATGTGTAGTGAGTTGAGTGAGTGACCCTGAGCCGGGCGGACGTGTAGTCGAGTTGAGTGGACGGGTAAAGACGAACTGGCAAGGTTGAATGGTGTAAATTAAATTGCAATTGTGTACGTGCATCGGAACGGTAACGGACAAACTGGTAAATCGTAATTGTGTATAGTAAACTGTAATTGGAATAAGGTGAAAATAAAGAACATTGTTAAGTTTGTGTAATTGGACTTTTTATTTCACGAGCCCACAAAGTCACAATATTTTAAAATGCCATATATGGACATATAAAGTAAACATGGCCATCTGAAATTAAATGTAAATCAATAACCAAGCAGGTCATGCAGATGATGCAACGAATGCTTAGGTTTATTAAAATCCCAAATTCAGAAAATTCCGGAAACTAAATCTACACAAATTGTGACGTCGCACCAATCAACATTTAGTATTCGGTATCCTAGCAACGAAACAGAGAAAAGAACCAATAATTTTATACTTAAATTTCTTTCTTCTTCATGCTTGTACTCTCGAAGCGTGTAGACGTGTTTTTGGTAAAGGCTCTTGAAAACTACAGGAAGTTAGTGGAGTTCACCGTTTATTAACGTTTAGTAAACGATTAAAATATATGCTGAATACGCGACGCGACGAGAAATAACTTAAGTGGAAAACCGTTGCATCATTCGCAAAGCGAAGGAGAAAATTAAAAGTTAGTAAAGTGCTATATCACTGAAAAAGTCGCTTGTGAAGCAAAAGATGTCGAGAAATAAATACAAGTAAAGTGAAACGGTGTTCATAATTTTATTTCATTGTTACCCAAACGCATAATCCCTTTAGAATCGATACCACGACATTCAGGTTTCACATCTCATCGCTCGCTGCAGCTACCGGAAGGAAATTTTACAGAAATCTTCGAGACCATCATCTTCAAGGCCACGATACAGGAGAGTTCATCGCTTCTACATCAAGGTATAGTGGCCGCGTTTAAAGCATCCCCAACCGGCTCTCTTTGTAGGGAAAAACTGTTCTTCCGCCTAACCACAATGTCATAAACATCTTAGGATACACCAACCGAGGTCAGAGGTGAAGAAAGTTAGACACGTGTTTACAGCTGAGAATACCCAGTGTTGCCGTTGTTTAAAGTAACGTTTAGAAGCAAAATATAAATTAATAAAGCAGAATTCACTGTAAGAAATCGTCATTGATCTTTTTAAATAAATTTTGAATGATTAATGTTTCATAAAATAATACATAATGTTACAACTCTTTATAACATAACTGAAAAGAGATATATTACCTATGCTGTTATGGTATTAGTACTTCTATTACCAACGAGAACTAAATACGTATTATTAGCATAATATCTAAGGAAAGTTTAGTAAAACATCATTACAATTTTAAAAGGGTTAAATTGCATCAATGTGCATGGATTTGCGAGGGATATTTACTTGCAAATTAAAGAAGCACTTGGGATAATCTGGTAGTTAATAATCATTTATAAGCAAAGTTTGCACGTTAGAGCTTTGTTTATTGCAATTGTGAGCCGATTTATCCTAAAACATTTTCCTTTATTCTATGGCAGCTACAGGTGGTGAACTTCGGTTGATTTAACATAGCAATAAATACTTCAAAAGTGAAAAAAAAAGAACCAAGGATTAAAAAAAAAAAAAAAAGACTAGTAAGGAAACTCTATTACTCTTTTCAAATTTTCGAAGCTTTTTGCAAGGATGTTTGCTAATTTTCCAACTTTGAATAAAGTTAAGTAGATATATTCTTTTTTTGGGGGGAGGGGGTCCTTCTGCTAAGCACAATTTAAATAAATAACCACGTACATTCTGCATAATAATTAAATATGTCATAAACGTTTAAGAACTCGAGAAAGTTTAGAAATACTGTTAGCTTATCCATGTTAGGTTCGATACCCACGGTCTCCACATCTTAATTAAATTATGCAAGTGCTAATAACTATTAAACACTAATAAATTTATAAAACTACACTAAGTAAAACACTATGTAACTTCTATAAATATAAGCTTAATTAACAAACATAAGAAGCACGTTTGCACAGTCTAAGATAATTTCTGAGGACACAAGAAAAATATTGCAACAGCGCTCTAACTTGGTGAACGTATTAAGAAGGACCCCCCATATGTTTAAGGGTGGAAAACCCTTATAATTGCTTACATGTGGGGAGGCGTGGTCAGAAGGGAAAGCTTTTGACGCCGCCTGGGATGCGATGGACGAGGCTACTATAACGTTTGGCTTCTCAACGCGTCGCCACACCAAGGGAAACCCGAAACCGTTCGCGCGTGTGGGGCGTGGACCTCACGACAACGAATCCTACTTCAAATATGTCGCCGCATCGTGGGGCATAAATCTACCTTCACCAATATATACACTTCAGGATAATCAATACTTCACTGGATTGCTTAAATGAGTCTACATCAAGAACTTTCATCTCGTTTTGGTAGAAAAATTAGGATTGTGATTAAACACGTTGGTGTATTAGTTTATAAAAGAAGGAAATAAAACAGCATTCTTTTTAAATGGATCTCCATGTTGTGCAAGATGCCTTGCCAACTTCAGTGACGCTCCCGTACATTTATTAAACACCCAAAGGCGATTTGGAATTAATTTGGATTTTTTAAATATATATACAGTACTACCTCGTTTACTTGGCTCAACTGGGAGCAGGTTAACGAAAATCTGGGTTATCTAGAGAATGGCGGAAGTGCGATAAAATGAACATGTACATTGCCGAAATATTTTTAATGGCGTTAGATATCACTATCGCCACACTTTCACCAAAAAACACACACACTGTAATAGCCCATGTATTTGTACTGTACAAAATATAGCTACAAACTAGTCGGTGGTAAAATAGGCAGTAAGCTTCTGTTGTCTCTGTTTAGTGTATTGCTTAAAGCAGTGCGAATCAGGCATTCGATTTAACATGAGTTCATTTGCCAATGTTTCAACTTGACTCTCGAAATAAAGCAACAATTTCTCTATGTTTTCTTCAGTTTATGTGTGGGTCATAACCACAGTGGTTCATCAACACTTTCTGAATCTGATTACTCATTTTCAGTAACACTGCATGATGCATTACTGCTTTCCTCTATAATCAGTTTATAACCTCCATCATTGTCAATGTCTTCTCCGACAACTTGAAGCAGGCAACGATATTTTTAAAATGTCTATAAAATCTCCTTCCACTCTTGCTTTTCCTGCTTCTTCTTCAATCTTTGTTCTAGCATGTCACACACATCAGGCCACAACATTTTCCAGGCTGGCCCCGTAGCTCAGTCGGTAGAGCACCTGTCTGCAGTGCTAGGTGTCCCGGGTCCGATTATCGGTGGTAGGGGTGGGGATTTTTCTCCAACCAAGGTAATTCCCCATCTTCCCCAGGGTCTGGAAGTATGAATGTGAGTGCGAATGTGTGCGTGATCTAATGACTAAAAACCAAAGATAGAGTTAACACCTTCGGTATGTTCCAAAGGTGAACGGCCGCCGAAATGACCATAGTAGTTAAATGGAACAAGCAAAAAAAAAAAAAAAAAAAAAAAAAAAAAAAAAAAAAAAAAAAGTTTTCCATTACTTTATCACCGGTCGGTCTCAAGCAGGTGAGATGATGAGTGCACTGATTTCGTCCGGTAACAAGAGAATTAGAATAATGTGCCTACCAATAATAGCAGTTTATCGTCTGTAAAACAAGTATTAATTTACTACGCTGAGCATATTTTACCCCAAAACTGGTCTTGTTTAACGAGGTTTCACTGTATTTTAATTTTCGTCCTCCATTGTCATATCGGACGATGAATGAAATTAGTGAAATTATGTTCAAATTAGCACAGGGTTCATAGAGTTACTCGACATTCGTCTTTCAGGATAAGGGAAAGCCCAGGAAAAAACCTTATCCAGGTAACTCACTCTGACCAAGATTCAAACTCCAGACATCTTGAACGTTAGGCAGGCACTCTTTTTTCAGTCTGGCTCTACTCATCCAAACATTAGCGTACACGCGGCTAGTGTGGAAGAAATGATTATTTCCACCAGTTTACCTGAATAACATAGTGGTTTAACTATGAAGCCTGGGACTTACGTGCGTACAGCATACTAAGTCGCCACAAAAGGTGCGTGTCTCATAGCATATGAGAACTCTTGTCTACTGAGAAACATCAATCACTTGGAGAATTTGTCATGTTGGCATTTTGGCCATAGTACTGTATGCCCACGACAAGAAGGCTAGAGGGGCATCAAGGGCAGAGGAGCATGAACTGATTATCTGCTCCGGTAACGGATCTGTTTACTAGGAAATGAGTGTATGAGAGTGCATATGAGTTACCCATGCTGCCGGATCTAATATTTGTTGCAGTAAATGCAGCGATAGGTATTATGTATGGGTGAGGTATGTGAAAACACTTGTGTATTTTAAACGAACCTTTCAACCTTGTCATACTCGGAAGGGGAGAATATTGTGACTTTGTGGGTTAGTAGAATTAAAAGTCCAATTGCACAAACTCAAAATGTTCTTTATTTCCACAGAATTACAGTTGGAACACTTGGCGATTACATAGAATTACGTAGCGCACACAATTACAATTCACCAGTTTGTCTCTCACAGGTCCACTCCGCACTCACAATTACGTACAACTCCTCTGATGCACGTACACAGTCTTCCCGTCCGTTCGATAGCACGGCGCTCCTAAGGCTGCTCGCCAAGAACTGAACTTGACTCGCCCACTGCAGGCCTTATATAGGGAGATCGCTGTTTCTGGAAGTCTCGCGGTACAGTGAATCATCCCGACTGTTCCAGACGGCAGGGAGAGGGGAAAGAGGTGGCTAGTGATGTTTTTCCAACCATCCCCTCGTTAGCGCTACAAGATAAATGGGTATGCGTGGTCGAATGCTTCCCGTCACTCACTCAGCCGTCAGTTGGTCGTGCCTTCCGATAATTGGGTGACAATATACACGGTGCCGACAGCAAAAGTGATTACGGTACACATTCCTCTAGCTTGCCTTCTTGTCCTGGGCTAACAGCAGCTCAGTGGCTTAGAGCAACTGCACGGAGAGCGGGAGATCGGTGGTTCAAATCCCGGCTATGGCATTGAATTTTTCAGTCTGGCTCTACTCATCCAAACCTCAGCCTATACGCGGGTAGAGTTGAAAAATTATTTCCATCAGTTTACCTAAATAAACAGTGGTTTAACTATGAAGCCTGGGACTTAAGTACATACAGCATAGTAAGTCGTCACAAAAGGTGCTTGTCTCATAGTATATGATAACCCCTAGTGCTGTACCGGGAAACATACGAGTCAGTTGGAGAATTTAATGCCATGTCTGCATGTTGGCCATAGTAGCTCAGTGGTTTAGAGCAACCGCACGGAGATCGGGAGATTCGTAGTTTAAATCCCGGCTATGACATTCAATTTTTCAGTCTGGCTCTACTCATTCAGGCACTCTACCGTCTATGCTACCAAGGCGGGAGAACTTTTTAAACAGTTGAATGGTAATAACTAATAAGTATAACTAATAATGTTTAACTGCAACATAAAAACTATAGTACACGAGTCATCTCGAATCAAGTTGTAGCGTTTGGCACACCTTCTGTATGTCGCGGATTCAAATCCTGTAGACGGTCAATTCCTCGTAAGGTTAATACTGGATTGGTTGTTCAGCTTCACGATCCCAAATTCCACCAAAATAATTACCGTTTACATAAAACAAGATATTACACTATTTTTAATTTTAGTATTTATTTTATTGCTGTTAATTCTGTAGTAATTAAGGGAATTATAAAAGTTCTATATTGAGACTTCCTCAAAATACGTGTTTTGTGACATAGAGAAATTTCGTTGTGTGCGTGCGTGGGAACAGCATAACTCAAAAATGAAAAGAAGTTAAATATCAAATAGATAATCAAATTTAACTTCTTCTAAGGATGCTACAGGAAAATTTCAAAGAAAATTCCTGCACACCAGACTACTCCTTAGAGGAACATTTGTCTGTAAATCTGTTAAAAATCTGTCAAAAGGCGAGGTATTTCATGACAATGAACATCTCAGGGAATGTCCTGAGAAGCATTCTTCATTTTGGATGACTTTGGCATAACTAATAAATATAAAGAGACAGACATAAAAATAGCAATATAGTGTGATCCATATTAATCTGAACCATCTCAATAGGCCATAATTTTCCTTTGAAAGCTCCTATAGTGTAGAAATTTGTTTTAATGGTATCTGGCTCTGGGAGAATTGACAATACTGACAATTGTTGACAGTTGGCAGTTTTAAATGTGTCATTTTCTTTGATACGACTATAGACACTGAAGTTTATATGGATATCTTCAAGACATTTGTGGAGCAGCTGGATGATATCGAATTGAGAGAAGGTTATTTCCAGCAAGATGGAGCAACGTGACATACATCTAATGACACCATGGAACTTGTAACTAGTTCCTTTTATAATCGAATAATCTCGAAAGGTCTGTGGACCCCAGATACCCTGACCTAACCTCACCGCATTTTTCTTGTGGAGATATCTAAAAATAGTGTACAAGATAGGCCACGGATAATTTATGTTCTCAGGTAATCCATTCGAACCGAAATAAGTAACATTGGCGAGGATACTCTCCGTAAAACTTCAGAGAATATGGTGACACGAGTGCAAACATGTATAGATACTGGTGGAGGACACTACCAACATTTTCTCTGAGATGTAAATAGTGTTATGTAATGGAAATTAATTGTTCTTTCACACTAGCCATGTGTAGGACGCACTATGAAAGTGTAGAGCCAGACTGAAAAATTCAAGGCCATAGCCGGAATTTGAACCACTGATCTTCTGGTTTCCATCCAGCCGCTCTAACCATTTCAGTTACTATGGCCAACGTGTCAACATGACATTAAATTCTCCAACTGACTCGTGTTTCTCCCGGTCAACCACTAGGAGTTCTCATAAACACATGAGACAACTACCTTAATGGCGACTTAAGATGCTGTAAGTACTTTAAGGCCCGAGCTTTATAGTTCGGACCACTATTTCAGTCTGGCTCTACTCTTTCATAGTGCGTCCTACACACGGCTAGTGTGAAAGAACAATTAATTTCCATTAATTGTACCTAATAGTGGTCCGAACTATAAAGCCCGGGCCTTAAAGTACTTACAGCATAGTAAGTCGCCGTTAAGGTAGTTGTCTCCTGTGTTAATGAGAACTCCTAAGTGGTTTACCGGAAGAAACAAGAGTCAGTTGGAGAATTTAATGTCATGTTGGCACGTTGGCCATAGTATCTCAAATGGTTAGAGCGGCTGGGCGGAAACTAGAAAATCCGTGGTTCAAATCCCGGCTATGGCATTGAATTTTTCAGTCTGGCTCTACACTTTCATAGTGTAATGTAATATCTCCCAAAGTTGCACGTGTGTCCTATTATTGCTTCAAAAGTTATGGCCTATTGAAATGGTTGGGGTTTATATGAATCGCACTGTATCTTTAAAATGTATTTGTCAAATAATTATTTTTAAAGTTATTTCTGAGATATTAATTATTTTTTTAAGTTGTTCAATAATTGCACTTTTCTCAATTGGGAAGTCAGTTTGTCTTTTGTTTCTTTGGCCACACAAAGCCTACAAAGGGCAGAATATCAAAGACTTCTCATAGTTCTTTAAAGATTTGGCTATCGCTTAAGGCCTACTGCATTCCCATCCTGCCCTCGCATCTACAAGAAAATTAATAATAAAGTAATTTGAACATAAATGTTTATTTTGTTAATATGAAATAGACAAGGGAATAGGGTTTGAGTAAGAGTAGAGAAATTCATGTGAGTTGAACATAAATGTTTTCAAAAACGTACTCTGTGTTAGTTAAAATAACTGTTGGTTTATTAGTAAATGTACAAAAGTATTTAAAAGTAAAAAGTAGTATTAAATGTAGAAAAAGTTTCAAGGTTTCGTCTACACCTTTCTATAATAGTGACAAACGGCAACGAACACCGAGAGCGCGGACATGCAAAACACCATACAGCCGGTTAGGATGTTTTTTGGTCTCTTGTTACTGTGACTTTGTGGGTTCGTGAAATGAAAAGTCCAATTTCACCACTCAAAAATGTCCTTTATTTCCACCGATTACAGTTAAACACTTGCCAATTACACAGAATTACGTAATGCACACAATTACGATTCACCAGTTCGTCCGTTACAATTGCACTCGTAATTACGTACGGTCTTCTCACTAGCACTGCGTCCTTACACCAAGAACTGACTGACTCCTCACTCACACTAAACTTCTGACTAGCTGCAGCCCTTTTTATAGGCATCTCGCCGTCTTCTCGGCTTTTCTTGTTCCCAGGCGAAGATTCCAGAAGTTTGAAAGATCCCGTAATTTCCAGAACAGGTGGAAGAGAAACAGACCGCACAATCATGTTTTTTCCCCCAGCCATCCCTGTCACCACTATAAGACGGACGAGGGGGAGGCGTGGCTAACACGGACCTCCCCTGTCTCCCGCTCTCAGCTGCTTCCATAGGGTGTTCCAACGCCCGCGTGACATTACTCATAAAAGGAGAACAGAGAAAACAGAATCTATGGTTAACGATGGGATTTAAAACTGCTACTAGAAAATTCAAAGTATACATTTCCCTTTTCATATGCCTATACTAGATATACAGTACCGTTAAGGATCGTTGTAGATGTTTTTTAGGAAAGTAAAAAACAACAAATAAAATTTGTTGTGGGGGGGATTTTTTTGAAAACTGTCTTGTAGTGTTCTTGGTATATGCTGAACTTAATCCAAGTTTAGTAAGTAGCAACTCCTCAGTTTTCAGTTAACTTCCTGTCCAGATACATCCGTGGAAATCTGATTTTATGTACCTATATAGAATAGATCTTTTGTAGCAAGGTAGCAAAAATTAAAATATAATCACTTAAAACATGCCACATTATTTTTTGGCGTTAAACATATCACAGGTAAACATCTTTTGAGGGAGGGGTTTGAATTTTCCATCACTTTTCAATTTTTGAAGTGCTAGTGGATAAGGGTTATGTTTCGTGTAATATAATTGAAAAAGTTTGAATTTCAAGACTGTATAGTAGTATAGTGCTCCACCTTTTTTTTTCTCTCTTTTTTTGAAAAAAAGTTGCCTATCATCAAAGTCTCCTGTATATTTAATAGGCATCTTCAATGGAAACACATTGCAAATTATTCCCATTAACGTAAATTATATAGAAAAAGGTCCTTAAGTTTCAGTTTCACATAGTTTTATCCATTCCCTATCACGTATTTGTGTGTATTCAGATATTTTTACGAAAGATTATTTTTCATCTGCTTTATTTTGACATAAATCTTTACATAAATAGCTACCTTATACATTTCTTTGCAGATGCAAAGGGAATAACCAAATTACTGGATGCTGCACATGGTTCATACAAACCATACTTCTATACACTCTTTTATAAAAGCAAGTGAATATCTAACGAATAATAAAGTAATGCAAACGTTTTGAAAGATTCGAGTCATTAATAAGAGATAAAGCGGAAATAACTTATGACACAAAAAATAATAGAATAACTTGTCTTTTAAAGAAATATATATTTGTTGACATATGATTTGGTAGTTAAAGTCTGTCATATTAGATTCTAAACTATTAAGAGAACTTAATAGGCTATTCTAGAAAATTAAGGTATGCATTTTGTCATATAAGTGCCTTTAATATACGATGTTTTAAGTGGGGGATTTTTGTAAAACTCGTTGTATCGATACCTTGGAAGCTACTGAATTTGTTTTTAAATTTAAGTCCTCCAAAGTTTTCGTCATATTGGAAGATGAATAAAATGGGTGAAATGATCCTCAAATGAGCCCAAAGGCCCACGGAGCTTACAAGGCAACTGTTACTGTACTCACACCGCTACGTACCTTAAATTTTGATGGTATATTGCCTGCTGTGTATAAAACACGTGCACCAAAAATCTGCTGCGAAGTACGACCGCAACGCCCTGTCCTGAAGCCTGGAACGTGCATCATACGACTAAATTAAATGCGAGGATCTACTCCCATTGGTCCTGGATCCGTAGGACCAGAACCCGGGCCTCTCGGGGTTTTCTTTACCGTAGGACAGTACCTATTTTATAAACTGCCCCCCCCCGCTGCACACGGCAGACAGGGCGGAAGTGGATACGCCATTTACGCGCCGGTCCTTAATGAACTGGCTACCAAATAACCTGGGTGCCCTACCAAGGTGATTTACCACACTAGCTACTAGCTCTGCAGTCTAGTACCCGGGACTTTTGAGGCAAACCTCTACCCCCTCCGGGCGGCGGGAGCCTGGCCGGAGGTACCCAATTTCCCGTGGGTGGCGGGAACACACTGCCCCCTCGAGACCAACCCAATCCGAACAGCTCCCAGAGAGAGGGGCTCGAATGTTTGGCCCGAGGTTCCTCTAGTAACGTCAGAGGTACCACGAGTGCTAAGGGACCGCAGCACCCGCACGACGGCAGCTGAAAGGGACGAATCCCCTCCCGTACGGGACATCATACGACTACTTGCAAGTAGATGCTGGACATCCCTCGTCAGCTGTTTTGTGGGTCTGTGGGACAGCGATCCTTACGTATGCCATGTGTAGGCCGCTGCCCGTCAGAGGTAAACAATGATGTTTTATTTTGCCTATATATTCTTACGTACTCTAGACTCATTTTCAGGTACTTCCATCTTTACTCCTTACCCGATTTTTGGCACACACGCCGCACATTGAGCAGAGATGATGCCATTAAACTCTCAAGCTAATACAGGTGTGAGCACAAAAAAATAAAATGAAAATCTGCATACTATACCCCGGCACCTAATTTCTTAATCCGGGGTAAATACTCAGACTTTTATTCATTCATTCATTCATTCATTCATTCATTCATTCATTCATTCATTCATTCATTCATTCACTCATTCACTTGTTAAAGCATTAAATACATATACAAAATACACACAATTTACAGATTATTCATAAAATAAAATAATAAAAAGGAGTAAAAAAAAGTTTTACAAACATTTTAAAATTTACTCTCATCAAACATAAAAATCCACACCACATTTCTGAAAAAATAAACATGTCAAATAAAGTAAATTAAATTTCAAAAATATAACTAAAGATTTAAATTTTTTTCTGATCCATCCCTTTCAGAATTTTATAAATTTTATAAATTTAATTTTTTAAATTTACAAAAATTTCAAACGTAATTAAAATATTTTAAACAAAAATATAATATTACTGGTTTCCAGTAACACATAACTGATATTCCAGTTATTATCTTAGCTATATTTTAGGATTCCCCACTTTTGGTACTGGTATCCAGCACTTCTATTTAACCAAATAAAAATATCATAACCACACAAAGCTATCAATTATTACAGGTGTGAGCACAGTGATGTGTATTGTTTAACGCCCGCTTTTACTACATACGGCACCGCAGGGGGTGACACTGATGATACATGAGATGAAGATGGAGCACCGGTGGAAAGAAATGGCGGGGGAAACCGGAGGTCCCGGAGAAAACCCGCCCCAGCGCCGTGTTGTCCACCACAATTCTCACTTTGCGGTGATAGTTCGCTTGTTAGGGTTACCTGACATTCATCTTTCAGGATAAGGGAAACCCTGCAAAAGACTTATCCGGGTAACTCAAGCTAGCCGAGATTTAAACTCGGGACCTCTACTGAACTTAAGTACAAATTTTCTGTTTGATTCACTTTCGGTTTTCGAGTTCTACTGTTCGCAGACGTGCCAACGCGTACACCTCCGGTGAAATCTTGGACATAAGATTTTGGATAGAATGTAATTCTAATAGGAAGAGGAAGATTGGTTGCAAAATGCAAACATAAACAATATTAGATACCAAAGGCTGTATGATTCTAGCATGAGTTCGTTAAGTATTGCACGAGTACAAGAACTAAGGTGAAATTACAACCGAGCAATTCACATGGAATACTTGTTTGCCTGTTTTCCTCATTTTTAAAGTGAGTGTAATTTAATAATAATTCTGATAAGCTGTGGTACACAGAGTGCACTTGAACTTCATTAAACAATGGCACTTATCTGTTTTGAAGTACCTGATTCAAGTACTCTGGACGATATTCTTTCTCCCTTCTTTTTTCCCGCTTGTTCATTTGTTTAATTTTAGCGTTTATCTGATGAGAGAGGGGAAAACAAAAAAGAAACTGCACAGGTTGAGTGGCAAGAGCGGGAGTTAAGGTGGGGAGTTAGCTATTGTCACTTTATAGCGGAGAGATTTCTATATAGACCAGGCCAGAGTGCTGTGGACACCACGTCGAGGAACATGATGTGCAAAATTACGAGCATTCTCGCAGTCGCGAGTTTCACTGCCTTGCTGTCCTGTGCTGTCCAGTCATGCGGTAAGTTCACACTTTATTCAGACAACTGAAGGACGTACGTACTATATGACAAGGACTTCTGGTACTGACATAATCGAAACCTTGCTCCAGAGATTAATAAAGGAAAACCAAAACAGATCCAATTGTGTCAGTTAAATTACTTCACGTGTTAAATAGATTTTGTTTTCATTTCCCTATGAAACTATTTAATAAAAAAAGCGTAATTATAGCTTAAGTAGTCATTCAAGAAGGTTTCATAAAAATTAGAAATAGCTAGTTCAAACATTAATGAAAACCTATGAAAAAATATTTAGAAGAAAGCAATTATCTCGCAAACAAACTTGCCTCGTTTTGAAAGCTTCTGAAATTAAATATGAAATGCTGTCTTTTTTAATTATGGAAGTGTAAAATGCATTCATAAAAGGAAGATCTTGTAATGACTGTATATTTACTGTTAATCAGATAATTGAAAAGCATAGGGTGCTCAATGTACCAACTTATATGGAATTTATAGATTTCGAGAAGGCCTTTGGCAAGGTAAATAGAAATAAATTATAGAGTATTACGAAACAGAACGGTGTAACCCAACATTTGGTAACAGCAATAAGAACTTTATATGTACAAAATAAGATCATGATAGAAACTGGAATGAAGACAGATCTAATAGCAACAATAAACAAAGGGGTAAGACACTTTCACCGTCACATTTTAATATTTATATTGACGATGCCATATCTGATTGGCAGACAAACTTAGATTCGCATTTTATAATTAGAGATAGATATTTATATACTTCATTATTTGCAGACAATCGAGTTCTCATATCTAGCTCAGAAGATGGTCTACAAAAAGCGTTACATATATTAAACAACACTATCAATATAGTTTAACAATAACTAAAGTTTTAACCTTCAAGGGATCCAATGTAAGAACCAAAATATTATTAGAAGGAATACCCGTTGAACAAGTCAATTGCTATATCTTGGTTGCAATATTTCTTATTTTAAAAATAGTGACATTTTAAATAAAATCAACAAATTTAATGGTATATGTGCCACCATAAAGAGAACCTTAAAAATACAAGAAGATAGACTAAATTAGTTTTATAAAGTAATGGCAGTTTCTTTTTTGTAATTTCCGTCCTCTAACGTTGTCGTATCGGACGATGAATGAAATGGGTGAAATGATGCTCAAGTGAATCCGGGGTCCATGGAGCTTAGAGTTATCGGACATGCGTCTTTCAGGATGAGGGAAACCCCCGGAAAAAACCTTATCCAGGTAACTCACCTAACCGAGATTCGAACTTGGGACCGCTTGAACGTGAGGCCGACACGCTACCATCTACGCTACTGAGGCAGGCTATATTATATGGTAGTGAATTTTGGACTTTAACAAAAAGGGAAGAACAAATGATTGAAACAGCGGAAATAAGCAAAGATAAGCAAAGAAGTGAGGACATTCGAAAACAATTGAATATTTTTAAGCTAACAGATAGAATAAAACAATATATAAGTACCTGGAAGGAACATGTCGACCGAACGAATGATAACCGTATTCTAAAATTAGTTTTGGATAACAAACCATTAGGTAGAAGAAGTATTGGTAGACCAAGAAAAAGAGGGATACAACACTTTTAATTTAAAATTTATGAGACCGGAACGAGCCTTGATGTTGTTTTTATTGCTATTCTTCTTCTTCTTCTTCTTTTTCTTCTTCTTCTTCTTCTTCTTCTTCTTCTTCTTCTTCTTCTTCTTCTTCTTCTTCTTCTTCTTCTTCTTCTTCTTCTTCTTCTTCTTCTTCTTCTTCTTCTTCTTCTTCTTCTTCTTCTTCTTCTTCTTCTTCTTCTTCTTCTTCTTCTTCTTCTTCTTCTTCTTCTTCTTATTCTTCTTCTTATTCTTCTTCTTCTTCTTCTTATTATTATTATTATTATTATTATTATTATTATTATTATTATTATTATTATTATTATTATTATTATTATTATTATTATTATTATTATTATTATTATTATTATTATTATTATTATTATTATTATTATTATTATTATTATTATTATTATTATTATTATTATTATTATTATTATTATTATTATTATTATTATTATTATTATTATTATTATTATTATTATTATTATTATTATTATTATTATTATTATTATTATTGCTATTTTTATTATTTGTTTGCGAATGAGTCCACGTAGGACTAAGCAAAGTACTTAGAGACGTTCCTTAGCTCTTTTATGCATCCTTTTATTCTTTGTCTGTGAGCTCTTTTTCTCGTCTGTCCACGTTGTGCCAGTGTTTTTCTTCGGTTTGTCCTCTTGGTCAACTTGCCACTTATGCACCTTCATTCTAATGGCGTCCCTGTCTGGGATATCGTCTTGAGTGATTCCTGCCAATTTTAAAACTACTTTTTCTTCACCAACCCATTTTATAGTGTCTACTTGTGGTTTACTTCTATTTTCATAAAATTCCATAAGTTTGTTTTGTGACCCTATTTGAATTTAATCGTTTAAAATGTCCATTAAATGTTAACCTCCGTTTGGTTCTAATATCACTATGGATGTCTGTATATATATATATATATATATATATATATATATATTATTTCCTTTTTACTTGTAAGTCTATTCTTCACCTACAACTTGTGGACCTAAATTTTTCTAATAACTTAACGTTTTTTATTTTCTGTATTTTCGAAATCTGCTTTTTTATTAAAATCAATGTCCCTGCTGCATAGAAGCACTCTGGTTTAATTAGTGTTATAAGTGTCTTTGTTTTTTATATTTAACATGCATTTTTATTATATATGTTTCGAGCAGGCCAATATACTGTTTCTATTTTTCGCACCTGCTTTTGTTTGCCTTAGTTTCAATTTCATTTTCCTGAATTATTTCCATAATATATTTAAATTGTAAAACTCGTTTTACTTTTCCATGTTAGGTTTACATATATTTTGGTGCTACTTTATTGCACGAAATATATTCATTTTTTTTTCCGAAAGATATATGAAGATAAACTTTCTTTGTAGTTTCTTTTAATATTTCAATCTGTATTTGAGCTTTTATCATGTCAGAGGTTAAGATTGCAAGATCATCTACATACGGTAGGCAATCTATCTTGAATTTTCCTCTTCCTAATATAACTGGTTGATTAATTTTGAGAACTTTTTGTCTATCATCCTCTGGATATCTAATGTCTGAATGGAGTAATTAGTCAGCAAAAGGCCCGGATTGTCAAGAGCGCTGCATTCACCTGTTTTTGTTTACATCAGCGAAATACTGGTAGCTTGACGTACAGTAAGACAACACAGAGGAGCACATGAGAACTACGTATGTTTCATATGAAAGGTTAGCCGAATAATTATTATACTTAACTGACGTATATCCCTATATAATTAATATTTTTAAAGAATAATAATGAAGTTCATCATGTTCTTATCTTCTGCAATTTTCATAAAGTGGAGAAAGGAAAAAAGAATGTAAGAATGAAGGAATGCAAACAAAATTATTGATTAGTCATAACTAGGGTTAGGATGTTCGTACCACTCTCCGTTCCCTATGCAGGTTGCGACCGACCCTCTCCCGGCATCCAAATAAGTCATAGATAAGAAACTCACAGCGGAGAGGCACTGCAACCGGTTGCCCAGAGAACAAAATGACTGAAACATTCGTAAATGACATCTATTTAGATCATTATGTACAACATACAAATTCTTATACAGTACATATGGGTTTGTCTCAGGCTGATTTCATTTGTTAAATAGACACGTTGTGGCAACACCCAAGCAATTATAACGTGGGTTTTAATATTCCCTGATCGAATGTAAAATAATATCCAAATAATAAAATTAATTTCTCAAATATCTGAAGACTCTTACTAGACAAAATGCCACAGCAGCAATTTTACTACATATTTACTCATCTGCGGCCGTATTACTAAAACAATACTGTACCTCTGAAGCCTTTCACATGAAAAACTCCTTCTACGTCCCGTTAAACAATATTTATACTGCGAAAATGTTCCTTCGACCTCACATGATGTGTTCGGGGCATATTTGAAATATTTTATCAGTTCTGTATCAGTATCATAGATTTTGTTGGGATTTAAAGTGCATCTCGTATGCGGTAAAGCGCACCGAACCCTGCATTCTTTTCAATTACACTTTTTATTTCCATCTTTATTTCAGATAGAATGCTCGTGGATTGGTAAATCCGTTTTGACAATTGTTCCATATGCCGCTCCATACCTCTAGACTAACAGTATGATAGTTGTGGGTAACTCTTTGAACAAATCTGCAATCAATAATGTATTTATACGAAACTATTCGTTACTAGACGTTTGGTAATTTTTATGCTAGAACTGTCATCGGTTTCTAAGTTAGCTAATACCGAAACAATTTTGTAATGTTCCGCATAATAGATTACATCCTCTAGCCAAGTTACCCATCTGATGAAAACTGGCCGTGGTGGTAGCGGAATGTCTGGTGCTAACTCTCTCAAATTTGCAATACTGTAAGATGCTTACAAAAATATCTTTTTCATGTGCGCTGTCTACACCTGCATAACTACACTTAATTGATTCGGCCACTCAGTGTAAATCATGTGCTAAACATGTATTATGTATTAGTTTAGTATACAAGTTACAGTAATGCGTTGTATTCTACGATGAACCTTGCCCTTGCTACTAGCGCTGCGTGGTATAGCCATACCTGGCCTCTCTTACACTGCTCAAGGAGATCCGTAGGAACTTCCTAGCTCTGGTGATTATTAGGATGGGTCATTACCAGTTTTTCTCCATAGTCGATACCGATACAGGATATTTTCCACGATATCCGACACTTCGATACCATTTCTACTTCTAGTTTGAATACAAAACTGAATGTTGGGTGCATTGTGTAATACCAAGGAAATGAAATAGATGCACATATTTACTGAGGCAAGACGTTAAGCCATCAGTGTTCTTACTTTTAAACTCTGTAAAAACTGTCCACTTTTAAAGGTTTCTGTTAAAAATACTAGAATTTTAACCCTTTCTGTTTCAAGTCTACCTCTTTTTCTGTCACATATGTGACTTGTGCTAAATAATCTTTCAGAGAAAACTGTTGCAGGTGGAGCATACAAATATTTAGTTGCTAATTTTGTAGTTCTGGAAGTTTTGAAATTGTTTTTAAAATGTTGTATAATTCCGTTCAACTAGTACTTCACTGCAAACGATTACTCAGGGGAAAAGTGTAGAATTCACCGAAACACCTACAGTTTGATTCATTTTCTTTGTTTCTTTGCGTAATCATACAACATTGAACGTTTCTCAGCAAAATACATGTGACAAAGGACTCATTGCTCAATTTTAAATCCTTTGTAAGCAAATATGTATTGCAAAAAAAGGTTATGTTGAACTCAAATGGCTTTCTCTATTCTTGTACGATCTCTTTATTCCTCTATGTAATTCATGTTTGAAGCAGGATTTTTTTTGGGGGGGATGAAGGTGGATGTAGATAAATTTCTCACCTTTGGTGACGATCTTGAAGAAATCTAGACGTTTCTGCTGCAACTCTGGACAAATAGGCGCATCTGTAATTCTTGAGCAATGACTTTTTTTGTTTCCCAGGGTCGTGGTAACGGGACTGATAAAGTTAGTATTACAACTTTTGAAGAATGAACAAATAATACTTTTCTTGTTCAAAGATGGAAATTTAATTCCTCATAAACATGTTTAAATTCTTTGATACAATTTTAAATATTATTAGTGTGGTCTTTTTACCAACAGCGGTAGTTTCCACGATGAACTATTTCTTTTCTTGCGCACACGCTACTTATACATCTTAGATGCATACACAAAATTGTTTCTGCATGCACCCCTAAGACTTTCATAAGCAGAAGAACAAAATATTTTAAAACATTTAACAACTTGTTATCATATTACGTTGTCATGGTTACACCATTACCTACTTTACATTATTTCTTCGTTTTATTACAAATATTAATCTCTTTGACAATTCTTAACAAAGTATGAAGTATCTAAAATAACTGCTGCATGTTAATCGATATCGTTATCTCAGTGCTAACCTTCTTGTACGTACAAGGGAAATATGGGAATGTAGTAGAGCTTAAGCGATCGTCAAATTTTTTAAGAGCTAGTTGCTGTCAGGCCTCTGACATTCTGTTCCCCTTACATGACTAAGAAATAAAACGTGAATGGCTACTTTCCATTGTGGGAAGCATAATAAAGACATCAGATCATATATAAAACAAGGAATATCTCCGAAATGATTCACACCAAAAGTAAACTATTTGAAATGAATTTTGTGTTTTAACGAGATACCTCCTGTTCTCCCTCAAGGGATTCTGAGCTCGAATCTCGGTCAGGGAAGTTATTTGCGTAAGGATTTTTCCGGGGTTTTCCCTTATCCTGAAAGACGAATGTCAGGTAGCTCTAAGCTCTAAGGACCCTGAGCTCATTTGACCGTTATTTCACCCATTTCGTTCATCGTCCGATCTGAAAACGTTGAACAAAGTAGATTAAAGACAATTCTCTCCACTATCTTTACAATTGGCGCTGGGGCGGGTATTCTCTGGGTCCTCCGGTTTCCCCCACCAGCATTCCACCAAATGCTCCATCTTTGCTATCACCTCATCTCTCGTACTTTAACTTCCGGCGTTGCACTGATCACTCATTCAGGAATCTCTCTGATGAGGAGAACACTGATTCTCTACCCGTTGTCTATGGGCCTCCAGGTCGAGCGGTTTAGAAGGCCCTATGTTCCACTTGAATTACAGGAATCCATTCATTCATTCCACTATTCTTCTTATCTTCTCTTAATTATTTTGATTCCTTGTCTACTTCTCCATGAATTTCTCTAAAGGTTTCCCCATATTTTTCACTCTCACATCCACATTGCTAACATTTTCCTGACTGATTTTGCTTATTAATATTGTCCTGTCTCTTTTCGCCTACCTCTTCCTTTCATTCGTTCCACAACCAAAACTGTTCTCAACCAGTGATGCTCAACTTTGTCAAAGAGGGGAGGGCTATTTGCCTCCACCTACTTCTTGCCGAGTTGTGACGCAATTTTCTTTGTCTATTTACCCTCAAATGGAGGATTTACTCCCTCCAGAACTTTCATTGTTATAGCTTCTAATAAACTTATTTATAATCATGTATCATATATTAGATACCTGACTGGATTAGAGAGAGAGAGAGAGAGAGAGAGAGAGAGAGAGAGAGAGAGAGAGAGAGAGAGTAGAGAATGGATGATCTGCCCAAAGACAAGGAGGGGCATCGCTTTTCTTAAGTCTTTTGCTCCAGAATCTATTCTTGTGCTTCATCTCTCTTTACTTTTTTCATTAATATTGTCTCTATTCTTAAAAATATGTATCTCTCTCATATGACGTATGATCTTCCTTTGCCTCATTCCTTTATTATTAACCTGTGTAGCTCCAAAAATGTGTGTGCCTTACTATTGTCTCCCCACACCATTTGTCTACTCTATTCCTTACTTATTTACAAAATTCCCTTTAGTTCTATTCATTAGTCTCAATAAAATCTTCATTCCTATACTATTCATTCTTTTCTTATTAAGGAATGTGTAAGTATGTGAATCTATCCTAAAAACGGTAATAATCAACGATTACTCCAGTATTTTTACGCAGATTAACTTTCCATTTAACATTTTGTACATTTCTCGGTTATGCTGCTCATATCATCACAATGAGAGTTTGACAATAGATAAAAAAAATGACGCAATTTTGTTAACGTAATGCATTGCAGGAAGTTTCTTCATCACGTATTACACGTACAGTTGATTTTCTCCAATGCATCGCCTCTGTCGATATGACGGTTAATTGTAATGGCCCTTATACCCTCCGAAACATCTGCAAGACACATTAACGCGTTACGTCATATCAGCTTCGTTCGATTGTCTTCTATTGTCTTGAAAGTTTGATTTGGGAAATCAGTATGTCTGGTCATTTAATATCTGGCCTATGTTTTGTATATGTTTGACTTTTTATGTCACGACCTGGTAAAAGCATGATAATCCTTTCATTATATAAGCACGACAGTTCGTCTAGTCTAAGCAAAGTAGATACAGTTGGTTATATCAACGATGAATTACAGTAATTTTGAAAAGGATCAGTTGTTATCACATTATGAACACATTCAATCTAATAGAAAGTACTACTGGCATGTAGTTACTTAATTTTATGCAAATATAGGTATTTTAATCGCTGCAGAAAAATATGTACATTTTAAGCTGCGTTGATCCCATGTACAGGGCAAATCATATTAATAGTACTAAAAGGGAATGCTCAGCCATATTTATAAAATCGACTTTGGCTCACGAGGAGCTACAGTATTCCACAGGAGAGAAAGTCTCCGGCGCACGAGTCGCAGGGGGATTTGGAGAAGGTTCCCACACCCTCCCTGGATAGATTTATGACACCCCCATGTCAGTTCAGTTACAGAACATTCAAAAACATTCTTACGTCTTCTACTTTTGTGATTCTTCTCGGTTTTAGTGTAGAGTGAATAGAGCGCGTGCTTTTATAACGGCTCTACTCCTTGTGTAGCATGCATTTTCTGTCACACACATCCCCTGTCTTTATCCCACTGTGTAAGCGTGCCACTGGTTGGCACATACCTTGCAGGGACTTACTTTGCACTGCTGGACAGTAGAGCGATACAGAAATTATGAGTATGGGACTTAATCCAAAACGCTCTGTATAGGGATCTAGGACTCCGTCCCGTCTTGTGTCCTTAGGACCAGATGGGGGGGCTTGTTAGGAAACTAGGTCTTGCCCTAATGGAAAGCCCCACGGAGGATGCCGGGCGCCCTTTAAGGGTCAGCTCGGATAACTCCCTGGTTGAAAGAGGCCCGGGTCTTGTTCCTACTAGAACCTCTGGACTCAACTGTATATGGATCTAGGAGCAATGTGAAATCATAGGTCATTTTTATCCGAACTGCTGGGTTTAAATACATGCTGAGGTTAAGGGGCAGAAAGGACTCACCACTAGGAACCTACTTCACTACTACACCGCCACCGCCCCGCCACCGCCACCGCCTTCGGCACCGCCACCGACGCCACCACCAAATGGTGTAAAACTGTGTATGTTTAAGAAGCCTAAGGGCATGAGGTGGTCTTAATCTTTCATGGATTTTAAGAACAAATAGTGTTTTAGATTCACGAGTACATAATTGGATTCCGTCTTTTAGAGCTACATGCCATATTTAATGTTTACACATACACAAACGGCTTCCCGCAGCTTTAACCCGTCTTCCAGCGAAAAATTGGTAGAGACACTTCTTTAATGTAAAAGTAATATAAATCCTTTAATTGTTAATGAAGCTGTCAATTCTATTAACACCTTCGGTGTGCTGAAATGTTGTTCAGCAAAAGTTCTGACCTGGGTAAATTCAAAACACTATCCAATATTGAATTTTTTAATCCATAACTCGCTATCCCGGAAACTATTTTAGAGAGTGTAAGAATGAAATGTTAATAGGTCGCAGATGCATGCCTTTTAACCACATCTGTTCACTTTTATCAAACAAATTAGAATAATACTACTAAAACTAATATAGCCCGCCTCGGTAGCGCGGTGGTAGCATGTCTGTCTCACGTTCAATAGGTCCCGAGTTCGAATCTCGGCCAGGGTGGGGTGCCTGGTTACGGTTTTTTCCGGGGTTTTCCCTTATGCTGAAAGACGAATGTTGGGTAACTCTAAGCTCAAGGGACCCGGGCTCATTTGAGCATCATTTCACCCATTCCATTCATCGTCCGATATGACTTAACGTTGGAATTTATTTTTAAATATTTCAGCCAAAAAATGTTTAACCAATTGCTTTTATAGATTCACTTCTCTTTAAATATATAAAACAAACATATAAGAATCTTAAGGTGAGAAGTTACTGCACTTGGGGTTAAAATACCTTTTTTTATTTTTACATGTTATTATATTGTCATCCCTCTAGATTACAAATATATAGTTGAAAAGTTCATTGTAGCAATATTTTATACCCAATTTGCTAATTATATTAGTGGGTGTTAAGTTTTTGCCACGCCCCTTTTCGTAAGCTTTCAGAAAATTTATCATAGTGTAATACTGAACTGATATTTCTGAACTAAGCCTTCTTTTGTAAGGGATCTTTCAAGCTTTCTGCTGGTACCACTGTAACTCCAATGATACTAGTTTTTCTTTTGTCTTTGGCTGTGTATGTGAACAGTTATTTGTTCTGAATAATATTTTCTACTAGTTATTGGTGAATATATGATATGGGTAGGCCAAAAGCATTTGAAAAGAGAAAGCTTATAGGCAATTGTTTTACTAAACATAGAAAAGCAAATTTATAAAATATAAATAGAATAGACAATAAAACCACGTGTAACATTGAGGTTAGTAGGCCCAGTTCAACAATACATGTGCTAATCATGATAGTAGTCATATACAGAAATTGATGAGCTGCGAGTCCTGAAAGCAGATAAAATGGTTGAAGAACTGGCCAAGAAGGCAAGAAAAATGAAGAGGAACTTGAAAAGAACAAGTGAGAATACAGAGGGTCAAGACTATGCAGCAGGAATGTTCTGACTCATGTGAGAAGTCAGTAATGAACATATAAACTTTAAAGCTGCTTCTCTGAGTTTCAGGTTCCGGTACACATTTTTAAAAAAACTAACCAACCAAAACAAATGACTTTTTGAGTGTGTTAAGCACACTCATTAGAATAATAATAAGAACGGATTTTTCTTTGAGATTCATAATTCTTGTTTAAAATAATAACATTTTCTGAAATTTAATTGCTTTTTTTTTACAAAAGTTAAAAAATTATAACAACTTATCAGTACAAAATTTTCAAATAATAATAGGTGTTATTAAAAATAAAGATTTTAAGAATATGCCTAAGATTTCATGTACATATCAATAATAATTTCTTAGTAATCATGGAAATACCATTGTGGAGATAGGCAGTACCTTCTCACTTTAAAACTTTTAAAATTCAATTTCATACTTTAAAACAATCTTTAATTTATTACTATTTCCCAAATTTTTATATCTATTTATCTACTTAATCCTGATATCCAGCGCTACAAACTAGAATCCAGTTTATTATTCTTACTATTTACCCCATACCGGCATCCGAAATTTAAAGTAGGTACTGGTAACCATTATTCGCCATAACCCTTAAAATAAAAAGTTTTATTTATACTAAATAACATAAATCGCACTGGGCAACATTGAAAATGTTTCGGGCTTAAAAATAGTGAATTTACATGTATTTCCATCTGCTGAATTCAAAAGTCACCATAAAAATGATAAATTAGCTCTTGTTTTGAAGATAAAGTGACATTTCATTTTTTAGAGTGAAGATTTTAAATTTGGGGGAATGTTTTTTTGGAGTTGGCACACACGTGAAATAACAAAACACAGAGAGAAATTTTGGAAATTAAGTGATGCAAAATTTAAGGAAGGCATTTTTGTCGGACCACACAAGTGAACTTGTAAAGGATCCTATATTTGACTAAGTTTTGGAGGGGAAAGAAAAGGAAGCTTGGGAAGCCTTCAAGGGTATTGTTCATGGATTTTTAGGCAACAAAAGAGATGACAACTACAAGCATTTGGTGACAGCACTCCTGCAAAAATACCGTAACCTTGGATGCAACATGTCCCTTAAGATCCATTTTCTCCACTCCCACCTAGACTTTTTCCCTCCTAGTTGTGGAGCTGTTAGTGATGAACATGGAGAGAGATTCCATCAGACCATTTCTATGGAACAAATATATCAGGGCCGCTGGAATGAAGTAATGCTTGCGGATTACTGTTGGTCTCTGTATAGGGATTCTGCGGAACTCCATCACAAGAGGCAAGCTAAAAGACGACGAAGTCAATAGGCCACCACATGATTCTCTTCAGACACGACTATCTGCGAAGTATTTTTCCAGCAATTTAGAACTCTTAGCATTTAATTATCAGTTAAAAAAATCAAATGCACTTCCTTTGCTGTTAGCATGTATGTAATTAAAATGTATCCTTTTCTCTCAATCCGTTAATATGTAATACTTCCACCTTGTGTATATCATAGAAACTAGACTAATAAAAAATTTTCATTGTCATATTTGTTTTTCTCAACCCACAAGTAGTAGGAATTGCCTCATGAAGTGCACGAAATATTCAAAAATTACTTTTTTGTTTGTTGCCCAGTGTTATTAATAAACTATATAATTAAATACTTGGTTTTTAAAATATTAAAATGTCCTTAGCATCATTATCAAAATATAGAGGTACAGGTACCGATTCTACTGGCCTGCCTGGGAGTTTCCAACTGGTAAATTGTAGGGACCGTGCCCTCTGAACTGTCTTGGCTCTTTAGGCCGACCACCCTCTGTCTCATCTCGCCTCATCCTTTCTCTTAGGGGTTCCCCACTTGGGGGCGTAGATAGGATGGGCCAAGTTTGGACCTCTGTGCCGAATCCTCTCCGTAGAGATATCCAGTCCAGACCCTCTCATTAATTATAAATTACCAGTAAATATAATTTATCCCAAAAAATTTAGATACTTTTCGTCATTAGAAAAGAAAAAAGATACCGTTTCCCTCTCGGGTTTCCTTAAAAGATTCCTAGCAACACTTGCAGAACAAAAGACGGTGTAAAATGTAGAGATGCAAGGCGGGTGATGAAATACTTGGCAGACGCAGAAAGAGCAGCCTGTAATCAGACCAGTTTTCAACTTAATCGGCACATATTGGCGAAAATCCACACAGTTCAAGGTAACTCGTGTTCTCAAGGTTATATAAGTAGATCAGTAAGGAAACCTGTCAGCTGTTCCTGTAGCTTGCTTTGTACCATACTTCATCTACGTGTGCTTAAGAGAAACAAGTCTATAACATAACAAGCGCTCTATTTGCTATACCATTTACCTATTCTCAAGCATTTCTTTATTACTTAATTTCAATTTTCGAGACAGAAAACGCATACACTTTAAAATATAGTGTATATTTTATACTCAAATGACTATTTACACATGAGTGCTTTATTTTTATGTAGCAGAATTATTCACTGCTAAATTTTAAAAACAAATGATGGGAAGATTGATAAATAAGAAGAATGAAATGAAATTTAGCAGAGAATAGTAGTTAAACAAAGGCAATTAGGGTTCTAGTGAAATCATGTTGAAGGGAAAATCGCTCAAGGCGTTCTTAGAATTTAGTACGTTCAGAGTTGCAAAAACGAGAGGGCTATGAAGGGCAGAGGAGCTTGAACTGTATCTCCTGCGGTAGCGGATCTGTTTACTAGGAAATGAGGGTATGAGAGTGCATATGAGTCACCCATGCTGCCAGTTCTACTATTTGTTGCAGTAACTGTAGTGAGAGGTACTGGTACAGTCTGATTTTTAAATGAAGATACATGAAGGTCATCAGGAAAGGTACGCGAAGAGTATGAAGGAAAGGTCATTGCTATGGTAACATAAACAAAGGTTGCCAGATTGGATACGCTGATGAATTACATACTCCTCAGGTCAGTTATCGCTAGTTGTATGTGGGAAACATTTTGCTTGAGTATGCAGTAGCACAATGTATTGTTAGCCTACTTTGTTAAAACACAATTAAAATACCTTTTTATGGAAGCAAGATGTAGTGGCGGTAGGATTAGAGGTGGACCGAGGAATCATGGCCCGAGACAAAGATCAACTTACGGTTGGGGTGTTACATTGCATAGCCAAGCTAGAGATTTTGTCTGTTCTCTTAGAGAATTCTTTGGACAGGAAGACGAGGGTTTGCTCCTTATCAATGAACAGCTTCTTCCTTTTATCCAAAAACGACAGTCACATGTCAGTAGATATGCTTGCACGTAAAAGAATTCCTGTGGGTTAAAATTCCAGCATATCGACAGCGTTCATATGAACATGTCAATTAACAAAGTAATTAATAATAGTATATTGCGATATTAATGTATACGGAACGAGGAAAGGTTTAAAACACGAGGCGCTTGCACCGGGTTTTTCAATTCTCGAGATTCCGTTGTGTGTGTTGCACATTTTTTTGCACTATATGTATTTATATCAATCTGAATTTTAGTAGTTAAGATATTATCTGAAATATTAATAAATATAATTGAAGATAAATGTTAGATTTTAGTACGTGCATCGCCTATATGTGTTGCTATGGAGAAATACCGCACTGTGCGGGAATGTCAACTTACGATGTAGGGGAGATGCGCCCAGTACCGCACACCTAAGTTTTTTTTTAAAAAAAAATCAAAGAAAATGCAATGGAGAACAATTAAATATTATTAAATATTAGTGATAACTGCGCATCTCGAAAATTGTTTCCCAGTACCGGACAGACGTAAATAAATACATATTTCTAAATAAAGGAAGAGGAACCGCATAATAAA
The DNA here is from genome assembly GCA_030765055.1 of Mantis religiosa. Taxonomy (NCBI): domain Eukaryota; kingdom Metazoa; phylum Arthropoda; class Insecta; order Mantodea; family Mantidae; genus Mantis; species Mantis religiosa. Next base: position 111,648,312 of record CM060958.1, on the reverse strand, counting down.
TCACAAGATAATTATTCATATCATAATTATTGTATTTTTGAGATAAAAACAGAACATGGTAACATGACAATATATTTTTCAAAACGTTCTCTAGAGATTATCACAACAAAATAAAAATGTTATTAGAGCTAATGAAACATTTTTAAATACAGTGATCACATCTATAAAAATCAATGTTCTCTTGCGCTGTACATTCAATATGTGCCCAACCCTTGCACGATACACACTGAACGCAAGCGTCGTCTGTTATTACTAAACAAATGATACACTCTGTTAGAACACTTCAATCAACACTGGTTTTTGTTCCAAACTTTATCTTTTTTATTCTTCTAAGACTCTTCATTACTCCAGTTTCCGTTGGCACAGAGTTAGAGCTATGTTCTGTATCGTTTTATTAATGTTAGTCTTGCGTCCCTTTGCTATTGGTTTGTTCTTCTGTCTTTGTGCCTTTTCCTGCAAAATCAACGTATGTAGAGTCGATGTTAATGTTTCAGCAACATATATTGCTAGTCCCAGGCTCATTGATCTTTCCATCACATTCTTTACTGCTTGTTTCATATTTTCTTCTAACCATTTTCCTTTCTTTTTGGCCTCCATGTTGACAGGAATGCCCATAAACAAAAATTAATCTAATGTCGGTGCAAGTTCAGGGGATAAAAATATACCTTCGCGTACGGTACTGACAAAATTGCTATCGTCCGGTACTGAGCAACTCACACGTACGTATATATAACGTCACAGCACGGCGCGATTCTTTTAAACCGAAATTATATTTTGTTACTAAGAAAATGAAGCTAGTTACAGTGAAACAATAAATATTACACAAATATAAATATTTGCTACTAAGGCTCCACTTATCTTAAGAAACTGATGTTAATACTTGTTTCTTCTTTCTAATGGAAATCTGTTGCCAAAGCAAATCACTTTCGAAATAGATTTCCATTAGAAAGAAGTATTAACATCAATTTCTTAAGATAAGTGGAGCCTTAGTAGCAAATATTTATATTTTTGTAATTGTATTTTGTAATATGAGTACAAATACTTACTTAGTTCCTCACCGGACAAGGCAGCAGCAATGTCAGCAGGTTATAAACAGCAGAGCTCCAGTTCACTATACGACTTCTCTGAACAATAACTTCTGATTCAACGGTCAAACAGGAGGGTAAACTTTCCATTGGTAAAAAAGATAGTTGTTTGTCTAAATACACACCATGAGCTTCTACTATATATCGGCAACTACGAGATACTGACACCGTGCGGTACTGGGCACTGTGCGGTACTGGGCGCATCTCCCCTATAGCAACAATATCGGTATGTATGAAATATTAGTTACATAGCGCAGAAATCATTTAGAACTCATATGTGAAGACGCTATAACGGAGTGAATGTATAAACAAGTTATTTGTTCTTAAAGTAAGCTAATACAGATTAACTGTGCATATTTTTGTTGAGGTTTGATAACTCGAACCCTTGTTTATGTCTCGAGTGTTGAGAGGATAAGGAAAGGGGATCTGCTGGGCACTATTGCAGCACCCTCGTGGAGAAACAGATGACCCTCATGTATCTTCTTTTAAAAATCAGACTGTAGGGACTCAGCTCTGTGTGTTTGAGGGGAGAGGAGTTTGGCGAGCATAGAATATAAGCTGGTGAGGTGTAGCAATACTAGCATTAACATACATTATGACTTGATAGTGTTATTGTTCGTTACATGAACATCAGTGGCGGTGCAAAGAAACTTCGATTGTGAAGCACAGGATACATTTCCCTTGGGTCGTAATATCTTTGATAAGAGTCTTAAAAATATTTGCTTCAAGTGGAGAAAATGTGAAAGCAAACAGAATATTTTAATTGTGAAACCTAAAATTCTACGTGGCATGAGTATGTATCTTGTGTAGATATTAAAGTTTTGCGGAAATCTAGTGGAAACTTATTTAGTTGAAGCTTGGTTGGGCAGTAGCCTGAGAAGAGGTTTTGGCAGATGATGGGGTTTTTGAAGTTGCCGAAAGTTACAATGCAGGCACTCAGTTTGTTTTACGATTCATGCTGGAGGGAAGAAGGGGTTTGTGAATGTAGAGAAACTGCTCTGTAAGGCAAGAAGCACTAGTGTGGATTACTATGACCAATGAACCACCAAAGTGGTTGAAGTGGTTGAAAAAATGTTTATTCCACACTTAGCATCTTTAGTTGTAATTTTGTACATTGAATCTTTTCTGAAAAGTGCCCAAATGTTCTACCAAGAACGATATGGTGAATTTCTTGCAAAAACGTGGCGTTAATTATAACGAATAAATGAGGAAAGGAAATTTATTCCCCTTCTGGAAGTCCATCGCCCGAGAAAAAGCAAGAAAGTTCAGGAAGCAGAAGCTGGATATTGAATGGAGGGGGGGAAGCAGTCGCACAGACGGAATCGTGTCGAATGTTATAGATTACATCATTGTGAATACGGCAACAGATGATAGGTCCACCAGATTGACAATACACATATTTTCACTTGCACGGATAGAAAAAAGTGATAACGATACACATACCTCTAGCTCGCCTTCTTGTCCTGGGCAATCAGTAGATTGCTGCTAAGAACCGGTAGCATCAAGCCCTGAAAAAGGTAGAGTTTGCAGTCGCAGCCCTCTTCCTTCCAAATTCCAGTGCAGAGATCGATTTTTGGTCCGTCTAACTCTGTTAAAGCCAGGAATCAGCTTAAATACGCGTGCAATGTATGGGGAAACGATGTTACGATTTTACAAAATAGTGTTTACTCGTTCGAAATTTCAGAAATTTTTCTGGTAAAAGGACTGAATATTCCTTTTACAATTATTAAATATTAAATACACTCCTTTCATTAATTATGGGCTATATTTTGTTTTTGTGACTTTTGCTTAGCACTAGTTGGCAATACGGGTATATGGGATAACCACTAGTTTTTCTGCATCATTACTTTGAGTTTATTTTCCAGTTTCATTTCAGCTATAGTAAAAATTTGATCTTTGTACGCTCTTTTACTCTTTGAAGCCTACAATATAATCCCTCTACCCTTAGAATACACCCTGGGATCATTTGAGCATCATTTCACCCTGTCATTCACCATCCGATATGACTTTATGTTGGGAGGACGTAAATTACAACAAAAAAAACTTAGAATACAACTTGATGTACACAAGTGACGTCATTATCTATTCGCGAGAAGAAGAAAATCACGTCAATACAGCTATAACATTTTAAATTTTAGGTTAGGTGTCTTGTACATTTTCGAAACGCTTTAATAATCTTAAATAGGAAACTGTGTGAATGTAAGACTAAAAAGGCAGTACTTCTGTTTAATTCCATGTGGAGTTCAACTATCTTCTGAATACACGCAGTAATGAACAGTTTCTCTGAGCTGATATATACCTTAGGTTAACGCGGAAGATTGTAGAGTCTTTTGTTTACATCAAATGCGCTTCTAAGACAGGATACACCATAGTAAATTATCTATGCTTTTGATCTTCTGTATTGTGTAGCCTTTTCTTACACATTTTCAACGTTGACCCCTCCTACTACTCAAATATTGTTCTAAAATATTTGCTAAGTGATTTTACTAGGGATGAGTCATCGATAATTCCAATATCTCGATACTCAAGATACTCGCATTGTATCGATATCAGCAAATTATCTCGATACATTTTCGATAGTTCGGTAATATTTTATTTTAAAATCACAGAATGTTATTGCCGCAAGTAGAACATTGCACAGACCGAGAAATGGCCAGGAATGTAGTGGCAACATTATGCAAGAAAATAATCGTGTGTCAAATTCACTGCCAGTTACAGCTCCGAAGAAGAAATCACTGCATATCTTAACGGCGATTCGTTACCTCCTCTTTCTATACCGCTCGCAAAAGTTAGACATATGAACGCTGACCACCATCCGCAGACTACAGATCGGGCAGAATCGGGCGTTAAGGATGATCTACGGTACTGGGCGCAGATGCCCTACTCACATCCTACACGAATACTCCCAAATCCCTTACATAGTGGACATGGTAAGAGAGAGATCTCGAACCCTCCACCAAAATCTGTCTACCAATTCCAACCAGCTGTTCAACACTTTGGGTCAGTATGACCACAGAGCTTCTCGCAGGAGGAGGAGATACAAACTCCCCAAGGACGCCATGGGCTATTAGCCTGGAGGGGTTCTCTCCATCCCACCATAAACCCCAGAACCAGAAATGGGTCTATATAATACCCTCACACAGTTTCCTACCCCCTCTGATCGTGCTGTCTGCACTCTGACCTCCTTCAAGCGGGGAGTTCGGGTGAAGGCGGCCTTGGGAATACATACCCCAGGCGGCAGCCTGAGCGGCTTAACCCAATAGATCAGGGAAACCTATGCCCTGACACAAACGCTTGAGACAAACGACAACTACTAAACTGCTCAGATAAAGCCGCACTAAGCGGCTAGGTGCTGGGCGAAACCACTCCGTCCAGGTAAACCTGGACGACTTGATTCTTCTGCTGGTCTGCTGCATATGAACGCTGGCCAATGCTCTAGCGGAGCGCTGTTGCCAAGCGTAGTACGTGTACAGGCAGAGGTTCTGAGAGCAGTTTTACCCGCCAGCAAAAGGTTTTGGTTATTCTTACCGTAATTAAACAACACATTAAATATTCCTAATACATTAAGATCTTGCCTTGACAAACGTCACAGCAGTGGGACAGCAAGCACGGTTTCCAATCCAGAAACTCGCTTTCCGGCTTCATGGATCTTTCCAGGAGCTTGAAGTACAGGCACGCTCACTCTTTCTAAGGATGAAGCTGTTTCACTACAAATTCGTGACACTGTGTGTACACTACCTACATCACAAGGTTACAGAGTTAATTGCTGGGATTTTAAAAATGTACTGTTGCCCTATATCCTAAATTGGAGAGCTTTCGTAAAAACTTGTTCATATTAAATATAATTTGTCTGCCCTGGGAATGAGTCACTTATGTTCATTGATCGAAAAATCACTTTTCCCAGCTTCGAGGGACATGTTTGCGCACTCGGATCACAAACACTGGAAAAAAAGATAATAATAATTTACTGTAATATTACCAATATTTCAGCTCGAATTCAACACACGACTTAACGAAGCCATTCAATTTAACAAAACGACATCTCTACTCTGTAAACGAACTGAAAATTAACTCTGTTTCAAACTGCGTGACTTTTGCTTTAATAGTAGGTGCATTATTTATTTATACTTGAGATAAATGTTATGAGAAAAGAATGGTGTTGTTTTTCAGGCTTATCTGTGTTGAATGGATGGATGTTGGCTGTAACCATAACCACATGAAGATAAGAAGTGCATCGCTTGAGTTATAAGTATCATAGAGATAGGACTTTTGTACGGTCATGATCATAAAATAAAGTTCTTTATTATAAGATTGTCATCTGTCATTTTTCAAACATTTATTGGAGCGTAATTAATTAATATAATGTTCTCAGTTCAAGCGCGTGAGATGCGTGTATAGTCGCGCTGCTCGAACGGTTACCACGGCTTTATCTTTGGTAATAGAAACCTCTCAGATAACACACTGATTATTCTTATAAGAGTGAGAGGGGTACTGACGGACCTCCCGGCTCTGTGCTAAGCACCAATGAACGCATCACTTCAGCCAATGGAATTCGTAGAAATCACAAATGGCAGATATATGTTCACTCCACGTGGAGTAATTAGTGCGTTATCTGAGAGATATCTATTACCAAAGATAAATCCATGGCAGAGCTGCTAGGCGGGGCAAGCTTAGAATTGGCTGGAGTCTGCAGTACAGCCCGCCTCTATATGCCTTCAACTTTTGCGAAGATTATAGTGTACTAGATTACTGCAAAGCATATTAAAAATTTCCAGAACTAAAAAAAAAGTGCTGCTAAATATGTGTGTGTGTGTTCCACCTGCAACAGATTTCACGGAATGACTATTTAACACAACAGGACTCATGTGTAACAGAAAATGAAATAGGCTTGACCTCGAAAGAGTGAAAAGGCTAGTATTTTTGAACTAAAGTATATAAAAATGGACTGTTTAAAAACACATTTCACTTTCAACTGTCTAATGCAAAGCTTAAAAATGAGTACACTGATGCATTAAATTTTGTCTAGTAAACACGTGTACCTAATTAATTTCTTTGGCATTACATAATAACATTTTATTTTGTATTGTAACTAGAAGTAGAAATGACAGAATCGAAGTATCGAGTATCGTGGAAAATATCATGTATTGGTATCAAGCACTGAGTGTCCAGAAAAACTAGTATGGACCCATCCACTGTTTTTACTCACGTCTTCCCAATTTTCAGTTATTTTTCCATATTTTAACTCTCTAATAACAATGTCTCTATCACTCTGTTGCATTATCTGCATGCACGGATATACACAGAGGCAAGACGTTTTGTTTTCAGCTATTTTTTCGCGAATTTTTGTGAACTTTTCATTCTTTTTTTTTCGAGTATAATATTTTTAGCCATAATTGAGAAAATTTCTATTATTTTTAGTCTTCATAGAAAAATGTACATTTGTTACAAATTGCCTTAATGGAACTTAAACATTCATGTCTCCATAGCATTTAGCTGGAAGTTGTGAAAAAGAAAAAGTTTACAAATTTAACGAATGCAAGATAAAATTTAACACTCAACAAAGCCAATACAGTGACGTCATCATGCGCACTGAAATAGCAGCTAAGCGGTGGAACAATAAATTGACAGCACAGCATCCGGCTGGTTCAAGATACAGAGAACTGTTTGTCGTAGGCTAACTGGAAATGTTATTTATTGGATACCACACCGTGCACAGCAAAAAACTCCTATTGTGCTGACTAAAGGTACTGAACTTCTAGGAAGCTATTCTCATACATTACATTAACATGAAAATATTGTGTCTCAGAGCTTAAGAATTTGTTCTGAAATGCCCGAAAGTTAGAAAACGAATACAAACAATATTACACTGTAAACCACCCAGATTTAGAAGCTACAACTGTTCCTATTGCCTGTACTGACACGCTGGTCTAGCTGGTTTAATTCAGTAGTTTACACTGCCAGCTATTTTGATGCAAATGTCGACTTCTTTCCTAAAAAAAAAAGGAAAGCTTTCAGTTCCTGCACAAAATGTGTTAAATAATCATTTTTGCGATTCTAAGTGCTGCAATATTGTAAAGGTACAGACAACATTTGCTTCTGAAAATTGCAGATTGATAACAGATCCAATATTAGAATTTCAATCTAAACAAAAACCTGCGGCTCATCTTGTTTTTTCCCAAATTTACTCCGAGAGCCAAATGTGAAATATTAGAGTGGTCACTTTGGAAACAGAGTAAGTGCACTTGTAGATCATATCATGGATCCCAGTGTTAGAGAAGCAGTAAAAGAAAATCTAAGTTTTCTGCCGTATGTTTTTGTCTAAATTAAACTGCATTATGGCAAAAAGTGATGAAGCAATAACCATAAAAGCTATGTCATTTACACAGAAAATGAAGCTAGTTACAGTGAAAGAATAAATATAATACAAATAAAATATTTAGTGATTATTTTCCATTTATCTTAAAAGGTTGATGACAATACTTCTATCTTCTATTTGAAATTAATTTCGTAGACATTTGCCCACATCTTCAGTCAAACACACTTCGTTGTCAAGGATACCATGTACTTACGTATTTAGTATTACCAACATCTGAAGACGAAACAAACCTAAAAGGAGAATCAGTTGCCGGTATGTCAAAGTTCATTACGCGATTTTTATTGTTAGAATAAATATTTTTCCCAAACCATTAAATCTATGGGAACATTTAATTGTTTTAATAATTTAACTTAGGGATTTATTTAATGGTTAAATGACCAAAAATGATCCGCTACGGCCGATTTGTCAATTTGTTTATATCTAATGTTACGAAAATGTTCTTTCTTTCTGGAAAATTTTCGTAACATTAGATATAAACAAATTGATAAATCGGCCGTGGCAGATCATTTTTGGTCATTTAGCCATGAAATAAATCCCTAAGTTAAATTATTTAAACAAATATTCCCATAGATTTAATGGTTTGGGAAAAAATATTTATTCCAAAAAATAAAAATCGCGTATAGAATTTTGACATACTCGCAATTTATTCTGTTTTTAGGTTTGTTTCGCCTTCAGATGTTGGTAATACGTAAATACGTAAGTACATGGTATCCTTGACAACGAAGTGTGTTTGACTGAAGATGTGGGCATATGCCTACGAAATTAATTTCAAATAGAATATAGAAGTATTGTCATCAACTTCTTAAGATAAGTGGAAAATAATCACTAAATATTTTATTTGTATTATAGCTATATAATTTGTTTGAACCTTCTAGGCTCATTACTAAAACAAGTATAGGAATGGTAGCATTTAAACAACCAAATGCATTTAAAACCAGTGGTATTACTTGTGATTCTGATTTGCTTCTTTGTTACAAAGAGCTTTGTTACATTGTTGAACAGCAAAGCTATGGCGGTAACGATAACAGATTAGATGTAGTAACAGTACTCCTGGCATTGAAGACAAAAGCTGATTCTTACCGCAATTTCTGTGATAAGTTTCTTCAATGTCTTTGGCTGCCGATGTCAAACGAGGGCATATAACCTATAACTTAGTTGTGACAGATAACAGAACAAGTATGAAAAGCGAAAATATCACAACTTGTTGTATGCTGCAGTTTCATGTCTGATGTGTGATATTTGATTTTATTCATGTTGTCTACTATCTGCTAATTTCAAATAAAATATATTAATTTGGAAAAAGGCAGTTTTAACAGTTGATACTCTAATTATCTGTTACTTTTAATTTCAGCCATGTTATTACTCATTAATTCTCCCCGAAAATTTGCGCAAATTTAATGCGAATTTATGGTAAAAAAACAACACAAAACACCACCAATTAAAATTATTAATGCGAACTTTATAAAACAAAATCTTGCCCCTATATACATATTTTGTTGTAGAACGCCTTGGACGTGAACACATTTTTAAAATTCTCCTGGCGGTAGCCAATATCATGTTGAATAGCTGATGCCTACATTTTATGTATCTGTTGTCAGCACTTCGTCGGCAGTAGCCATAACCTATTCAAAACTTTATTGCTGATTCATTGTTCTTCTTTTGCGTGCTTCTGTCTACAATGTCTTGCAACCATGAAGTGGCAGTACTTAGCATCGCAAGAAGTTCCTGGTAACTTGAACATGACCATCGTAAAGTAACTTGGTATTGCGTCTGCCTTCGTCTCCAATTTATGTAGAAGTGGACTGGAACATGTGCTATCTAAAAACAAAAGAAACCCTAGAAATGATAGATTTAAGCTGTGGTACTACTCAGAAAAATGTACTTGCGAGTAAATTGCTTCCCTTTTTATTTTACTTTGTCTTTTGCTTACCTATATTAAATGGAGGAAGAGGTGTATGCCACCCAAAAATTGGATGTCTAGATTTCACCAAAATACGTGATATGGCACCCCTGATTCCAAATAAAATATAGAAAGAAAGCTTACCTGTGCACATCACACGAAGTACGTTCCACTTATAACACATTTTTTTCAGGACTGGTACCAGAAAGGAAGTTTTTCTTTTTTTAAAAAAATACACGTAGACTCTTTGTGAATGCGTTGTTAACGGGGATGGGAGAAAATAAAAATAGATGTATAGGAGATTTCTTATATAGGATAAGAGAAAGGTGGATTAGGGAAAAAGAAGCGAAGGTCAAGAAGAAATGACATCAAACTGCTCAGGAAGATCAAAGGCTTATGGCCAGGGGACCTGAGTCAGCAAGTAAATCTTAAGGTCAGCAATTTCATGTATTTGTACAGGAGGTATAATACAGCATGTTCTAAGTTAAATTTTACTGTACTGAATTTGTAAGGGATACTGTACAAATAAATATCAAATATCAAATAAATAAATTGTCAATGCATGACAGATGGCAGCACTGTACAGTGCATAAAACTCTAGTGGCAACGATGAGCTAGGGCTGTTTTTGGTACTTAAACTGGCGAACGTTTTCTCCATTTTCGTGATGTGACATCTATTGAAATTCATCGCCAGTTGAGTGAGGCATGTAGTGATGGTACCATGGATGTGTCTAATGTGCGTTCCTGGGTGCGACAGTTCAAAGAAGGCAGAACATCGTGTGACAACAAACCAAGACAGTTGCAGACATCACCTCCAAAATTGGCATTTCCGTGGAATCTGTGCACACAATCCTGCATGAAGATCTGAAAATGTTCTATCGGTGATTCTCCAAAATAACCATCTCCACTCGCTGGATCACGTCGGCAGACCGGCTGGTGCGAGGCCGTAACTGTCTTGGTTTGTGGCCACACGATCTTCTGCTTTAATTAAACTGTCGCACCCAGGAACGCACATTACACACATCCATGGTACCATCACCACATGCCTCACTCAACTGGCGATGAATTTCAATAGGTATCACACCCGAAAATGGAGAAAACAAATGATAACACGCTGTTCTTGCAATGAAAACGTCACCATTTTAAGTATCAAAAACCGTCCTAACTCTCGTCGCTGCCACTAGGGTTCTATGCACTGTTCAGTACTGCCATCTCTGTCAGGCATTCACAAAGAGTCCACGTGTGTTAAAAAAAGTTCCTAGCTCGTCCCAGGTGTTTTAACTTGAACGCATCTTGTACTTCTAAAACGTAAGTTAGGTTAAATACCAAACGTGGTGTGTTCTTTTTAGGTAATAGGTAACATCTACAGATCTTCTTTACAAAATGTGGCACCAGATGCGATGGATATTGAAGATATATTAAAAGAAATGAGAATTAAGAAAGCAAATTGGAAAGTAAAAAGTTACGCAGAGTGAGTAGAAGCTGAAACAGAAATCTGAGTCAGGATTGACAGTACTGACGGGATTTGTACAGAGTTCTTCGTTGACAAGTCCATGCTATTACGACCTCGGTCACCCGTGTCGATGAACTCTGTCTACCTTCTGCTGACAGTCTGAGATTGCACCAAGAGTATCAACGTCAACATTTTGGTAGTCAGAATTCTTTGATATGATAGCACACCAGGCAAAACTTCGTGCCAAATACAAGTGCTTTTATCTCCATCTGTGTATCACAGATGATGCAACTGGTCGCCAAACCATTGTGATGAAATTTCCAGTAAGCCAGAGGATATTTTACTTGGGGGAGAAGTTTAACCTGCAGTATGAAGCTGGATGTGTGAAATGGTCAAAATGTCATTTTTCATTTCCATTACAGTTATATTCTGATATTTTCCGAACAAGTATATACCTATAGTTTTATGGTTTTATATACAATGCTTCTTTATTTTAAAGATATGTGTGCATTCCATTTAAATGGTAACATGGCATGTTTCAAGACCTTTTTCCCGGAAACAACTTTTTCGTATAATATATGGCCATTTTGCTTAGCAAATATTAGGGCTGGAGGATTGAAATTTTGAACACTTCTTTTTGATATCGAATCATATATACTGACCTAGAATTATGATGACATAACTCACCATTTAAAGTTTGGATGAGTAGAGTTAGATTGAAAAATTCAATGTGATGGCCGGGATTTGAACCACGGATCTCCCACTCTCCGTCCGGTTGCTCTAAACCACTGAGCTACTATGGCCAACATGCCGACATGATATTAAATTCTCCGACTGACTCGTATGTTTCTCTGTACACCACTAGGGGTTCTCATATGCTATGAGACACGCACCCTTTGTGGCGACTTACTATGCTGTAAGTGCTTGAGTCCCAGGCTTCATAGTTAAACCACTGTGTTTTTATTTTAGGTAAACTGTAGCCGTGTGTAGGCTACATTAGGATGAGTAGAGTCAGCCTGAAAAATTCAATGTCATAGCCGGGATTTGAACCACGATTCTCCCGCACTCCTTTCGGTTGCTCTAAACTTGTGAGCTACTATGCCCAACGTGCCGATATGACATGTGAGTACTCTACTCATCGAAACCTTAGCCTACACAGAGCTAGTGTGGAAGAAATGATCATTTCCATCAATTTACCTAAAATAAAAACATAGTGGTTTAACTATGAGGCCTGGGACTTAACTACTTACAGCATGGTAAGTCGCCAAAGAAAGGTGCATATCTCATTGTGTATGAGAACCGCTATAGTCTGCCGGGAAATATACGAATCAGTATGAGAATTTAATGTCATATCGACACGTTAGCCATAGTAGCTCAATGGTTTAGAGCAACCGCACGGAGAACGGGAGACCGTGGTTCAAATCCCGGATATGGCATTGGATTTTTAAGTCTGATTCTACTCATCCAAATCTTAGTCTACACACGCCTAGTATGGAAGAAATGATTATTTCCAACAATTTACCTAAAATAAAAACATAGTGGTGTAACTATGAAGCCTGGGACATAAGTACTTACAGCATAGTAAGTCGCCACAAAAGGGGCGTGTCTCATAGCATGAGAACCCCTAGTGGTCTACCGGGAAACGTATGAGCCAGTTGGAGAATTTAATATCATGTCGGCATGTTGGCCATGGTAGCTCAGTGGTTTAGAGCAACCGCACGGAGAGCGGGAGATCCGTGGTTCAAATCCCGGATATGGCATTAAATTTTCCAGTCTGACTCTACTCATCCAAATCTTAGCCTACACACAGGTAGTGTGGAAGAAATTATTATTTCCATCACCATTTAAATATGGCAACCATATCTTTTCGTAAAGAATGTATAAATTTTATATTTTAATTTTTCTTCATATTGAAAAAATTGTTCCATCAAAACGATTACAGATACTTCTATAATTCTAGGTCAATATCATAACAGACATAAGAGGCTCATTTTGCTGTGCTATTCGTACTTAATTTTGCGGCTGCATTATAGCTTATTCTATTTTAAAAATACTTCTTCTGTTTACTTATTAAACAAACTTTTTAAACAAAGTGTAAAGGTTAGGACAATGAAATTTGCCATAGATATTCCCAATAGCTAGACATATGTGCCTGATTTTTTTCTCAGGAATTCACTTAATTATACTTGAGAAACAAAGGATTACTTTGTCCAGAGGTACTTGACCAAGCTTCCCACATCCCACTTCCTTTAATGCTGTTTAAAAATTCAACTTTGTGTAATTCAGAAGCCATTTATGAAGCGAATTTCATAAGGATACTTGTCCTTACAAATATTCCAATATTAGATATATAGTCAACATGAAAAATTCAATGCCATGGCCGGGATTTCAAACACGGACCTCCTGGTTTCCATCCAGTCGCTCTAAACCATTGAGCTACCATGGCCATTGTGCCGTCCTGACATTAAATTCTCCAGTTGACTCATATATTAACCCGGTAGACCACTAGGGGCTCTCGCATTCGAGATACATCGTTTGTGGCGACTTACTATCGTAAATTTTTCAATAGTTTTTCCTCATATTAAAGAAGTTTTGAAGAATTTGTTATTTTTTATTTCTCGTATTTCAACTGGCTTATGATGCATCCTGTTAAATGTGGTTAGTGGGCATCTGGAAGTGATGTGTTACTTCTAAATCATATGAAATTCACGAAGCATTAGGAACTGGCTATATTTCGAATATTGCTTGTTCAAAACGTTTACTTAGCTTAGAATGTATGGCCTGCATTTCATCAACAAGTGTTAGATTAACACTCCAGACATTCATCTTTCAATCTCAGGGGAAAAAAATACTTTATCCAGAGAGCTCACCCTGGAACTGGATTATTTCGGAGGCAACTCGGCTTATTGCAACTATACCTCCAAGAGTTGGTTTGTAATTTTACGTCCTCCAACGTTAAGTCATACCGGACGATGAATGGAATGGGTGAAATGATGCTCAAATGAGCCCGGTGTCCATAGAGCTTAGATTTACCCGACATTCGTCTTTCAGAATAAGGGAAAACCCCGGAAAAACTTTATCCAGGTAACTCATCCTGACCGAGATTTGAACTCGGGACCTCTTGAACGTGAGGCAGACATTCTACCACCACGCTACCGAAGCGACAATGCAGAGGGCAGGGTCCCTACATTTTTTTATGGAAACTTCCCCTGCCAGCCCAGGACAACGGACATCCCACCCTACTGGAAACAGTCCCATCACGAGACCGGGGTTCGAAGAACGGGAACCGTCCTACCGGAGGAGGAAGCAGTTTACTCGGAGCATATCGTCCTTCCATGCACCGCCGAGACTCCCGCCAACAGTTCTACCCTGAGACCACCATATCACAAAGTTGATATGAAATGATAATAGATATGAAATGGAGGGACAGGAAATTTGGGAAATGTGATCAATCTTCCGAGCATTCGCCTGGTGACCCCATGGGTCAGGTAGGCCGTGGCCGGCTATGGGAATCGAACTCGGGCCTTCCGAACTAGCTCATCTACACTGAGATTTGAAGTCCGGGCCTCTTGAACGTGAAGCAGACACGCTAACACCTACGCTACAGGAGCGGCCGGATGTGATTGGTGGTAGCCTTTACTCATCATTTCATTTTGTACATAGGTAACGGTGATAAATAGAAAGGAGGGTGGCATGACTGGTAGTAAACCAGACTAATTGGAGAAACCTGTCTTTTGATATCTCAACTGGCTCAAGAATCGCTCCTGGACCGTCCAGGTGCAAGGCCAGTGGTCTGACAACTCATCTGGAATAATTAGCTACTCAATTTTTCTTGAACATGACGTCCAACTTTACTAATTGCAATGACTGTCCAATCTGGATCAGCAGCGTTGAAGTAACTGGTTTTGATACTTTGTTTCTACTTGTGAATTACAGGGAAGTTCTCGTAGGCTAAGTAGAGCATCGTTACTATGATATATAAGCACAGTGTACAACTTTCTACGGTACGAAAAAATATCAGTTCTTTAATAGGTCACAGACAATTCAAGCCCAATTTTCTGTCAATATTTCTTCAAGTATGTTCGGAAAAAAAAAATTGAAAAGCTACAATAAATATTTCTCCCCGTTTACTCAAGAAGTCTAAAATAATGTACTTCTAAGAATCTCTCTACCAAAATTTTGAATGAAAAAAACTGTTTATGAAAGACTTATACTATTTACTAAGTCATAAATGGGAGGTTAATGGAAGAGAAATGGAGCTGGTAAGGATATTTGGGGACAAAGTTAAGTTCAGATGGTAGTTGGAAAGAACAAAAAAGATGTTTGTGGCAAAAGGATAAGATGATGATGGTGTTTAAGGGCGCACAACTGCTAGGTCATTAGCGCCCTCCAGTAAGTAATGGGTTTAAAAAGCCAAGTAGAAGGCTAAAACACTAAAAAAACAATCAATTAAATAAAACAAGATAAAACATCCACACAACGGTGTAGCAAAGACTAAAATAGAAACTAAAATCATAAAAACCAGAAAAAAGGTTAAAATGGTTATAGAACCCAAATTGTTGGGGCCTAAACTCTAAAATTTATAGATAAAACGAACGCTAAAACATTGCTCACTGCCGTCTCGTCATCCGCGAGGATCTCAGCCAAGCTGGCCGGGAGCTGGAGACACCTGCGGAGATCTGCTAGCCTAAAACAATCTAAAAATACATGGCGCACCCACAGTTCAACACCGCAGAGCGGGCAAACTGGAGCCGGTGTCCGGTTCAATAAAAAGCTGTGACTAAAATAACAGTGCCCAATGCGCAACCAAGCCAGGGTTACTTCCTCCCGTCGGGATAAACGACAGGAGGTTGCCCAAGGAATCGGAAGGTCCTTCACCTATCTCAGCTTGTTCCCACGCAGAGCAGACAACTCATCGCGCCAGCACGAGAGCACCTCCTTGCGCACAAGCCGAAAGACTTCCGCGGTAACCAGAGGGAGGGTAATACTTGGTGTTATGGCTCCCGCCTTATCCGCCGAATCCGCCATTTCGTTTCCCTCCAGCCCCACGTGACCAGGTACCCATGCGCCCACCACGCTGACGCCAGAGGCGTGCAAAACGTGGAGGGCATCCTGGATACGCTGTACAAGTGGGTGGTGGTTGTACAGCTCACTAAGGCTCTGAAAGGCGCTCAGGGAGTCGCTAAGGATAAGTCTGTCACCCAACATTCTGCGGCGAACATGTAAAATGGCTCGGTATCTTGCATGGAACTCCGCTGTGTAAATAGAAGTGCTGCCATGGAGACCGAATGTAAAGGGTTCGGCCCCATGGACAAACGCACATCCAACACCAGCCGTCGGTAAATATTAAAATAAAATCTTTATAACCCGATAAAAATTCTAAAAACAAAGTGCCGATAGTACTCGTGAGGGTTGTGGACTTGCTGTGCGCAGCCATACCAAGATCTACGGCAGGTGCCGCACGCAGCCAGGGAGGATAAACCCTTTCACCCCGGTGAAGCAACCGGGTTAGGGCCAAAGGTAAAATAGCCATGAGGGTGATAAAATCATGCCACAGTAAACTGTCAGATATAAATGTCAAATGGTTGGAGAGGATTTATACAGCAGTAGTAGAAAATAGAATGTTACATGGATCAGAGGTATAGGGAGTAGATGAGACTTGGAGAGAGACTGAAAGTGCATAGATCCTTTTGTAAATATATATACATATTGTAATTTACGTCCTCCAACGTTAGGTCAAATCGGACGATGGATGGGATGGGAGAAATGATGCTCAAATGAGCCCACGGTCTATAGAGCTTAGAGTTACCTGACATTCGTCTTTCAGGATAAGGGAAAACCCCGGCAAAAACTTATCCAGGTTTTCTTAACCCTGACCGAGATTCGAACTCGGGACCTCTTGGACCTGAGGCAGACATGCTACAATCTGCGCTACCGAGGCGGGCAAATATATATTGGGATTACCGATAGCATCACCTAAAGGGCCAGCACAATTGGAACTGGGCAGGCATTCTACTAAAACTAAAATCTTGCCAAGGGCAATGAAACATTTATACAGAATCGCTAACTTGGAAGATGGCAATGTAATTAAATAATGTTTTCATATTCAAAGTAGAAGTAACTGGGGAGGGTCTTGGGCACATAAAATGAATGCGTTGAAGCAGATAGGTATGAGTCATTCTTGGTTAAATGCAGAGTATGTATATAGAAGCTTCTGGAAAGAAGTTAAGATTAGAGGATATTGATAGACAGTCATTTTTGCCAGTACAAGTGACAAAAGCTCACTGAGGTTATATAGAGAAATAGAAACAACTTGGGGGAGGGAAGGATATATAGATATGTGTAGTAAGTTAGGGCGAGAAGGTTTTGCTTGGGCGAGAACAGGAGTGAGAATCTTGAAAGGTATAGGTCAAGTGAAGAAGCTAGATAACTGCCCATTGTGTGGAGAAGAGAATGCAGACTTCCATTGTATATTATATTGTAGTCAAACAAAGATATGGAGAAAGCAGGCGAATGGGACAATTTGGGGGCGAAGTAGTAATTAGAAAAATTTTGTCAGTAAAAGGGAAAAAGAACAGAAGAAATATAGGATACTATTTACGGAAAATTAAAGAGAAATGACTAAGAAAAATTAAGAGAAACTGTAGATTAGGAGAGGTGAAATTACAAAATGTGTAAAAAGATGTAGAGGATCACCAATACACAAAAACCTAGGGTTAGATGTATGGGGACCGAATTATTATTACATGGCAAGCAACATGGTAGAATTTTCAGGATTTAGGAATATATGGCATTTTCCAGTATGGATTTTACAATTGTAATCTTGATTTTGTATTTGCATTGGATGATGTAAAAGGAAAGATGAGAAATAAATGTTATAAATGTTACTACGCCAAGCAGCAGAGAACCTGTATTCAAACTAATAGCAAAGATTATATCGGAAACAATTGACTCTACAAAAGAATTATGAGACAAAATGTATGCGTTAAGGAATTCTTCGTTTGTTTGTGATTTTGTCTCTCTTATGGTTTGCATAAGTGTGGAAAAGTCATACGCTGTTTAGATAATTTAAGATATATATTTTCTCTCGCAAATATATTTAATAGAGTACATATTGTCACGGCGAGAGTGTAAATCTGCTATGAGAAATTAACATGTTTTCAAGGACCACGTTTTTCTTTCCACTATGCCAATCCTATTCATCCTCCAATTACGGGCGATTTGGGTTAGTTTCCTCTTGGCATTTAAACGTAAACTGAAGTGTAAAGAAAATTCTGCATCGAAAAACTTAGCATTTACTATAATCTACAATGTCCAGGCTTCAGTATACGAGGAGTTGTCGCAAAGTATCAATTATCACCCTTTTAAAAATGTGATAGAGGGTTTGTGTTGATAAGTGCTTCTTAGTTCTTCTCTACCTGGTCACCAACCAGATTTACACATTTTCCCAGCGTTTTTTTTTTGATCTTCCGAATACCTTAATTGTAGAAGTCTGCAGAATTCGCTTTAAACCACTCTCCCACTTCATTAATGACGTCATTTGCGTTGTCAAATCGGCGACCACGCAACTGATTCTTCATTTACAGGAACAAGAAGAAGTCACTTGTTGTGAGATCGGGCGAATAAGGTGAATGCTGTAAGGTCTCAAAACCACATTCTCTTGTTTTGTCAACTGCAACTTGAGATGAATGAGCTGGTGCATTGTCAGCCAGAAGACGAACAACTTTGCAGAGTACCATACCGCGTCGTTTCTTAATCAGAGCTGCTCGTAACTTGTCCACAAGATTGCAGTAGCATATGCCAGTGATGGTTTGACCCTTGGCAAGATAATCTGTAAGGATGACTCCACGACAGTCTCATAAAACTGAAAGCATGACCTTCCCAGCTGACTTTTACACTTTGCCTCTTTGGGAGAGGGGTTAATCGGCATGTTTCCATTCCATGCTCATGGCTTTTGTCTTTGGATCATACTGATAGATCCAGGATTCATCCAGGGCTACCAGACGATAAAAAATCATCTTCATCCTGTTCCAACAGCATCAACATCTGTCTTGAAAGGTCACGCCGTGTTTGCTTTTGGAAAGCAAACGTTGAATCCAACGTGCAGACACCTTAGACATGTGCAGTTCGTCATGAATAATTTTCCACACACTACCAAACTAAGATGTGTCTCATTCATGGTCATTTGGATGGTTGCTCGTCTGTCTTCCAGTATTAAATACTCCACTTTCTTCACTGTTACAGCATCGTCTGTCATTGACGGCCTACCAGCTCTTGGCTCATCTGTCAGGGACATGTGACCAGTTTGAAAATTTCTTTTCCACCTCACAATAGTGTCATACGATGGGCAATCATTTCCATAAACAGCCGTCATCTCATCATGCATTTCCCGGGCAGTTTTGCCCTTCAAATGCAGGAACTTCATCACACTACGAGCCTCAATATTCCCCATCTTACACCTCAGTCACTTCTGGCACTGACTGTAAAAATACATAAGGACTCAAATCACTGAAACTACCAACATTATGAGCCGAGGGATCAATGACGACATTGAAAATTTTTCATCACTCTAACATAAAAACTACCGGGTGATAATTAAAACTTTATGACACCCCCTCTGAAGGTAAGTTTTCATATTTACGCGAGAAATAGGGCTCTTGTGAAAGACTTTCAAAACATTTATCCGATTCACCCGCGGTTACCTTACTTATTTCTGGTATCTCCAATATCCTATTGCCTCAATTGAAATCTTAAAGATGATGAATTGCATGAAGATTAAACAAAAATTCTTTATGTTACACTGTGTACCATAGTAAGATGTAATCGAAGTTAATGCGAGTTCTAACCAAACATTCCTAGTCATATTCCAAACGACCTGCTTGGAGAGTAATGTTTATTATAACTAGTTTTAGCCGGAAATTTCACTTATATATAAAGTCGTACACTTTGATATAAAGTCGTCAGTGTCATCTTTTGATAATTATGAAGGGAAAAAGGACTATCAGAACTTCAGGAATAACAACGCAGTTCTTAGTCCATAATCACCACGTCTTGCGTGAGGTGAAACAAGTGAATGTTGATTAAGTGGGTACTTAGTTTACTATCAAGGCTATTATCGGCTCCAAACATGTTCGATGCACTAAAATTGCATCTTGTACAGATAAGAGTGCTTAGAAGTAAGCGCAACAATGTCTGTAGAGATATAGGCTAAACATTGTAGAGGGACACTTCGCCCATTTAGATTTAACACCGTGGCGCAGGAGTAAGAGATGAAGTTATCGGCCTTCGTTGCCGTGGTCGCTAAGCGTCCTCCGCGTATGGGGTCAGAGATTCTAGTCCTGTCATGGGTGTGAGTGTTTATACGTATAGTGTATATATGTAAAAATACAGGAAACACAGAAATAAAATGGAAACAATAAAAATGCTTAAATAAGCTATATATACCAGGTGAGTCGACTGCCTCTTATTCTCGTTTTATGCAATCCCCATTTTATATTCCAACATGAAAACATCGACCCCATTACTAGGGTCTACCCACGTATTTAACATAGATGTTAAACACTCAATGAAATTAGTACTAATATAGATGTTATCGCATCGCCTGTAGTATATTCGTAATTAGACAGCTGACCTGCGATGTCATCTGTCTGCTGTGAAGGTGGTTCAAATTTCCTGCATAGGTATACTAATTATTTTACCACGTAATACAATTTAGAAGTATTATTCTAAAAATTGTTATTATTTTAATTGTTTTATTTATATTTTATGGTACTTTTTATGCTTCCTTTTTGGTGAACTACAAGTAGGTATTTGTTTAACCACACCTATAGGTTGATACAATTGAAATAAGGATCATTTGTACACATTTGAACACAGGAAACAAGGAAATTACAGTATCAGAGTTTAACGTGGAAGTTATACATAAGTTTTCAGACATAGAATTATTTTGCTATTTAAAATGTCGTTTTAAATTGGTATGTCTTGTGGCGCTGGAATCTGGAACACGACTCCTCTAGTGAAGCAAGTTCTCGAACTGATGACCTTCTTGGGTACTGCACATCCTCAGGGACTTTATAATTAAATTATTGTGATTTCGGCTTTCAAGTTTTGATGAACATAAGAAATATAATTACAATGTTGAGACTCGAACCTGTCTCATTAGGTGTTAGGACACAGGAGAGGTCATAATTCTATTCAGCTATTTCGAGACTTGCGTGAAAGCACGTTCTGCGTTCAATAGTACTACGTCTTGTGTACCACGCTATGCCATGACCACCTCGTGAGTTTTCATGCTTGATTTAGCCTTTTGACACTTTTAATCATTTGTTTTAGTACTATTACTTAAATGGCAAAAGCTCTTATGCATGTTAATTGAGATGCACGATACGTAGTTTAAGCAAAAATGTAAATAGACAGTTGTTTAATAATATGTCTATTTTGACTGTACCGGTCCCTGATGTATTAGGCGTGTCTCTAATTTTTTCCTTATTTAGGCAGCCAACCACTGAAGAATCCGCTATTTTCCTTTTAGCTGGCGTTAGTGTACTCATATGATAGGTCCATTTTTCCGAGGCATTTATTGAATTACTTTGCCATGTATACTCTAATAAAAGGTTTGTAAAATCGTCTGAAAACCGGAATTCGCTTTCAGTAAAGGAGTCGTATGTTTTGACGTGTACTTTAGCTAGTAGTACTTTTGTCCCTTAAACCGCTATTCCTCTTAATTTTGCGCATTGCTGTCTCTAAGAACGTCGAGCAATACATTGTAGTAAGCGCAAAACTGGACTAAGGCTCATATGACGTTTGATGGGTGGCCTACCTTACAATAAATAAGGCGTGGCTGACTCACCTGGTGTATATATGTTGGCGGGGCAGAGAAAACCAGAATTCCCGGAGAAAACGCCACAAATCCCACATGCGCTCGCCTGGAATCGAACCCGAGTCGCCTTGGTGAGAATCCAGAAAGGTCTAACCGCTCGACTAGGGCGTGGCCATAAAATGATATTTAAAATTATGGAATAATCAAAGTCGATTTATTTATATTTCATAGGTTTTACTCCCAAAGGCTGCGATCGGGGGTATCATAACATCAAACGAAACATCTGAATCAACTCAAACCAGTAATATTGTATTCATCTGCACTCAAACCAGCAAACATGTCACAGTTCACGTGGTTGAGGAGAGCTTTAGGTAATCAACATTTTGTCCAGAAAAAATGCGGGAAGGCTCTCCTACTTTATAGGAAATGTGAAGAAGCGTTGATAAATTTAATGGAATTGACTAACCATACTATCACAAGCGTTCCCTCTGCAACGTAGCTGGTAGAGTGTCTATTTCACATTCAACAGGTTCTCTGTTCCATTCTAGTTCAGGGTAAGTGATCTCGATACGGATCTTTTTCCAGGGTTGTATTTCTGGTAACTCTTAAGCTCTACGGACCCTGGGTTCATTTGAGCATCATTACTTCATAAAGTCTTATTTGTGTTTTTTTTTTTTTCTTACTTTACTTTTAACATCTTAATTGTTCCATTAATTGCTTTGTATGTTTGTACTTTTTCTTATATCTTGATCTAATTCCTAGGCTACATCGCAGCCGAGATATTGAAAATGTCTATTACATTGTCCATATTACAATTTTTGTTCTTATCGGATTACTTTCCTGGAATGCCCTTTTGTTTTTGTCTTTGGTATCACCATATCATATTCCTTACAAATTTGGTTTAATTGGTGTATTGCCTTCTGTAATCTGTCTTCCATGAATCATGAGCAAATAGGAGGGCATTTAATGCTCTATCTTGTCCTATCCTAACCTCACTTAGTTTTGTATGATTTTTTTTTTTCATTCTATTAGTTTGTTTATATATAATCAAATTGTAGATAGACTACCTGCTTCAATCTTTTATTTAGTTAAATTTCTTTTGTTATTTTTTCCTTCCAATTCCATTACCATTTTTGTATCTTTCTATTTTTTATTGGCCCGCCTCGGTAGCGTGGATGGTAGCGTGTCCGCCTCACGTTCGAGAGGTCCCGAGTTCGAATCTCGGTCAGGGTGAGTTACCTGGATACGGTTTTTCCGGGGTTTTCCCTTATCCTGAAAGACAAATGTCGGGTAACTCTAAGCTGCATGGGCCCCGGACTGATTGGAGCATCAGTTCACCCATTACATTCATCGTCCGATATGACTTAATGCTGGAGGACGTAAATAACATAAAATAAATAAAATAAAATAAGTATTTTAAGTAAAAAATCATTGTGAAAGGGTAGAGCCAGACTGAAAATTTCAATTCCATAGCCGGGATTTGAACCACGGATCATCTGGTTTCCTTGCAGCCGCTCTAACAATTTAAGCTACTATGGCCAACGTATATAAAGCCCGGGCCTTAAAGTACTTACAGCATAGTAAGTCGCCATTAAGGTAGTTGTCTCATGTGTTTATGAGAACTTCTAAGTGGTTTACCGGGTGAAACACGAGTCACTTGGCGAATTTAATGTCATCTTTTCAAGTTGTCCATAGTAGCTCAAATGCTTAGAGTGGCTGGACGGAAACCAGAAGATCCGTGGTTCAAATCCCGGCTATGGTATTGAATTTTTCAGTCTGACTCTACCCTTTCATAGTGCGTCCTACACACAGCTAGTGTGAAAGAACAATTAATTTCCAGAAAATTATGTTTTAATCTCTTGGCCTTGCAAAGAAGCCACCACATAGCGACCAACTCTTAAAATATTTTACTGTGGCTGAAAACGTAATTTATTCCCCTGTAATCAATAACAAAATATGCAGTAAGGCAACTCTACAAAAAATGCTTATCTTAATGCCAATCTTGATCCGCCTGAAGCGAATAGAAGAATAATGGTTCATACGAACAGCTTGTTAGAGTGTGTAGGGAAAGTGATGCGAGCGCACACGATCTTATTTTGACAGCTTATATTTTGTTTTATTAGGTCTGCTCATTTTTTTCCAAAAGGTATTTATTTATTCATGAGTATATACTTTTTCCCCTTCAAAGTAATCCATACCAGATAGTATACACTTGTGCCAACGCTTTTTATAATCCTCAAAGCACGTAAAAAATCGTATTGTGTAATCTTGTTCACTTCCTCCTTCGATACCGTCTTTATCTCCTCAATTGTAGCGTAGCGTCGCCCTTTCATGGGCATCTTCAGATTTGGGAACAAACAAGAAGTCACAGCGGGCCAGGTCTAGGGAGTGGAGTGGCTGCATCATCCTGAGTGTTTTGTTTTTGGTCAAAAATTGGCGCGCAAGCAACGATGTGTGAGCAGGGGTGTTATCATGGTGCAAAAGCCAATTTTAGTTCTTCCACAAATCCGGGCGTTTCTGGCGGATTGCTTCGTGAAAATTCCGCATAACTTGCAGGTAATATACCTTATTGACAGTTCCATTCTGTAGCAAGAACTTATGAGTAGGGGTGGTGATTTTTCGCAAATGCAATATAGCGCGATAAAGTGCGAAATTCAATTCAATTCAATTCCAGGCTGGCAGGCTGTTTGGAACAGCCCGAAGGGTGGTCAAGTCGTGTACCTTCTCTAGGAAGAGCTTTACCACGTAGGTCCGGGATGTGGATGTTGTAGGATGACGGGTGAAAATTAAGTGGGTGTAGCTCGTTGCTCCTCCAGGAATGATGAACCGGGTGCTACAGTCAGCGTGCACCGCTGGTGGATTAGTTAATAAACTTAGAAGAAGATAAGTAGAATTTTGAGTTTTCCAGAATAAATATTGGATAGCTGTAATTTAGTTTAGGCTGGAATGGGGATCATGTGGTTACCGGTAATGACCGCAAGACATGCGGGGTAACCGGTATCGCTTTAAGCGACTCTCACGAGGTACATGGTCCCCAAGGGATCTGACTAGGACGCTCTGATGGTGAGGCAAACTCTCGAAGAATTTAGTGGCCCGGAGCCTAATTTTATCCTCCACATAGCGGAGGGATGAAGCCTCGTGAAGTAGTCTCACGGGGAACCTTGTGCAAACAGAATAAATAATCCGAAGACATTTATTCTGTGCACGTTAGAGCAGTACCAGGTTTGAGCCTGCGTAAAGTGCGAAATTGACTCAAAATGCGATATAAATGAGAAATCGAATATTTTCCCAAATTATATTTCCCCAATGCTCTTTCTTCTGTAAACTTTAACTAAAGAGTCTGTAGAAACTTTGCATGTTTAGAAAGATATAAGGTAAGTGACCACTCTTCTGGAATGTGGAAAGCAACCTTAACTGCTAAATTAGCTTGTTGTTCCACCATTGCTCATATGACGTATGTTTGGTACATGAAGCGAGTTCAGTTGTTTCACAAAGGAAACCCCTCTTATCTCGCGTCATTAAACTCAAAATCTATGTTCACAGTCCAGTTAACGGAAAATCTCAGTCCTTGTCTCTGAAAACCAATAACAATCCTAATTTTAAGGAAGTGATAAACACGTGTTAATTCCAGTTGGATTTTTCAGTTGCCAAAGTTCCGATTTTCATAGCTCTGTTCGGTTTTACGCGCAACTTTCCTTTGTTCTATGCGTAGGTCACGTTAGTAAGTGCGAAGATGGTGAGAGCGAAAATATCAAACAAGGGGTAGAGACGGAAATTGTGACAAATGGCTTTCTCCAAACCGTTGGTAAGCTTTTTAATCCCATCACTGCTGGCAGAGTAACTTCAATAAATTATATGATTTTAAGTGAAAGTAAAAGTGCGATCCCAATTTTTCGTGATGTTAAAATGCATAGTTATATTGAGGGATATGAATATTTTCATTCACAACTGATACAAACAATGCAGAATAATAAAGGTGTAAACTGCCTGCAAATGCTGTTGGCTGCTAGGCTCAAATATCGAAAATGTTACCGAGGAGTTCTGCAATGTATTTGGGATTCTGCCAACAGCGTAGATGCTGAAAGATATTTCAGTAAATATAATTTAACTGTGAGTGACAGGAGGACTCAAATGACAGAAGGACTCAAATGACCCACGAGGGTGGGTCAAATGAAAATCTTAAATATTTTTTTAAAATATTATTTGTTGTGCAGAAGTGGTACAAAGCTGTATCACTTTTCAACATAATCTCCCCCACGCTCAATGCAAGTCCTCCAGCGCTTACAAAGTGCATAAATGCCTTTAGAGAAAAATTCTTTTGGTAGTCCGAGCAAGCACTCATGCACCGCATGGCATACCTCTTCATCGGAACGGAACTTTTTTCCTCCCATTGCGTCTTTGAGTGGTCCAAACATATGGAGATCACTTGGGGCAAGGTCTAGTGAGTATGGTGGATGAGGAAGGCACTCAAAATGCAGGTCTGTGATTGTTACAACTGTTGTACGGGCAGTGAGGGGCCTTGCTTTGTCATGTTGCCAAAGGACAGCTGCTGACAGCAATCCACGTCGCTTTGATTTGATTACAGAACGCAGATGATTTTTAGGAGATCTGTGTATGATGCACCGTTGACAGTGGTCCCTCTAAGCAGGTAATGCTCCAAAATGACGCCTTTTTCGTCCCAAAAGAGAGTCAGCATAACCTTCCCTTCTGATGGTTCTGTTCGAAACTTCTTTGGGTTTGGTGATGAGGGATGGTGCCATTCCTTGCTCGCTCTCTTCGTTTCCGGTTGGTGGAAGTGAACCCAGGTTTCGTTCCAAGTAACGATTCTTGCAAGGAAGCCATCACTTTCCCGTTCAAAGTGCCGAAGAAGTTCTTAACAAACACCAACACGTCGTTCTCTCATTACAGGAGTCAGCGGCCGTGGCACCCATCTTGCAGACACTTTGTGAAACTGGAGCACATCATACAGTATCTGTTGTGCTGACCCATGACTAATCTGTAAACATGCTGCAATGTCATTCAGTGTCACTCGGTGGTTTTCCTTCACTATGGATTCAACTGCTACAATGTTCTGTGGAGTCACAACTCGTTATGCCTGACCTAGACGTGGAGCATCTTCCACTGAGGGCACACCATTTGCGAACTTCCTATTCCATTCGTAGACTTGCTTCTGTGACAAACATGCATCACCGTACTGAACCTTCATTCATTGATGAATTTCAATAGGCTTCACACCTTCACTATGCAAAAACCGAATAACAGAACGCTGTTCTTCTCTTGTGCAAGTCACAAGTGAGGCAGCCATCTTTATACTGATACTGCGACGCATGTGTGCATCTGCTGCTGCCACCTACAGGCCATTCTGCACGCTGTTTGTAGTACGCTTACCAACTTAAAGGATAACGGCACGAAATTTTGATTTGTTATTACGAATTTAAAGTTTTCATTTGACTCACCGTCGTATGTCCAACGTTTTCATTAGGATTACTGAATCATAAACTAGGTTAATTTAGTGCATTTTCTTTTTATTGTGTTTTACATCAGTATGGATTTATCTTGCTTTTGTTATGCAGTATGCTTTAGTCTCTGTGAGATTGTTCTACATTTGTTTGGATTGCTTTAACCTATATTAATGTAAAATAAATTGACACTTTAGGGTCTTTTAACTCACCGTCACTAATACCCCTTCATAAATGTGTTTTAAATTTCATATAAATAATATTAATATTCGTCATTTAAGGAAATTGACTCAAACTTTCTTCAAAATGCTATAAAATGCTAAATTGCAAATGTATAAATGCTACAAAATGCTAAACGTAAGAATCAAAATGTTAAATTTCTGATTTCAAAATGCTAAATATCACTACCCCTACTTATGAGGCACACTGCCTCTACAATCGAAGAAATCTGTAACCAAAACCTTCACATTCGATTGAACTTGGCGCGTTTTCTTCGGTCTTGGCTCGTGTGGCAGCATCCATTAGGATAATTGAGCTTCAGTTGCCACGTTATAACCATAAACCCATGATTCGTCGCCAGTTTTGACCCTCTGGAGCAAATTTGGGTCGTCGTGGACAGAGTTCAACAACCCCTTAGTAATGTTGCCCCTTAGTAATGCGATTGTGTTTTTGGTTGAAATTGAGCACCTTTAGTACGAATTTTGCGGTGACTCCTCTCATGACCAAATCATTGGTCAAAATTCGAATTGCACGGGCCAATTGATATGTTTTTAGTCCTCAGTAACTTCTTTAATGATTTGACGATTGGTCAATACTGTTTTCTTCTTTTCTTCAATGTTTTCTTCTGTTGTTGACGAGATTGGGCGTCCGGGACGCTCTTCGTCGTTCACATCTTCTCGACCCTCTGAGAACCTATTGCACCACCGACAAACATTGCTTTGGTCCAAGGTAGCTTTACCATATGGTTACGTTAGGATTGGTTTTGGCAAAACGGGGTGTACAACCCACCCGGTAACTAGGGGCGTAGCTAGGAGATCGGGAAGAGGTAGAGGACAGAACTCCAGAGACGGGAACAATACAAGTTAGTACGATCCATTTTTAACCTCGTTTACTGATTCTAATTCTGACTGACTGCACAGAAGGGTTACAAACCATTTCCTTAGCCCTGAAGGGGCTTAGTGGTGAAAGTAGTGATACAACATACTGCTGATTTCTAAGGGCTTACCTTAATGGACCGGTGTTTCATGTATGGCTGAGGAATTCTATGGACCCTCGGCTAACTCTTGGAGTTAAGCTCTGTCAAACTTATGCGGGCGAGGACCCTGATGACCCACCAGCAATAACTCGGGTTGACTCCTGGACCGAACTGACTAGTATTGAACCCTGGTGGTTGGTATCAGTGATCCTAAATATGTGGGTTATCTATAACGTTACTGAGTCGACTTTGCATTGCGTCGATGGTCACTACGTAGCCATCCCCCAACCATATTAAGCCAAATTGACGTAACCGTACGTCATAGCTCTAAAAATGTGTGCGGTCACATTCTGCTGTTAAAACACGCTCGCAGTCCGCCAGCTGCTAATTTTGCCACTCAGCGAAATTTGGAACTTCAAAACATGTGCATAAGATAAGTGCCCAGAGTGAGCCTTGGTCCTAAAATTCTAAAATTTGATAGTTTTCTAATTATTCCTGAGCCTACATATGCTACATTCAACATTAAGAGTGCATCCGCGCATTCAATTCTGTTTTTCACACAAATTTGATACAGATCATTTGTTCCATTTTTTGGAATAGGCAAAAATCGAAAATGAGCCATAACACGTCCAAGCTGTCAACAATTAACTGAACATTCAAAATGGCCGAGCTTGTCAACATAAGTGAGGGACATTAGTACCACCATAACGCCACAAAAACAATCGAAAATCGAATACAAGTAGCCCGCAAAAATTCAAAATTCGCAATACTTTATGAACAGCCCTCGTAAAACCCACGTCTTGACATATGGGCACCAAAGTTTGCAATTAAGCTTCTTTATAGAGAGATAGGATGTAAAATATTCGAAATACTTAGTACATTATGTTATATTTTGGAATATTCATAGTTTGGTCCCCCAGATATTGGTATATTAAACACTGTTTTTCTGTTGAGCTATCACTTTGATTTTATAAGTTTTGACTACGTACAAAAGGACATCATTCATCGTTGTCACTTTTTATTCCAGATGACTGTGATATGCACCCGAAGATATCCCTAAGATCTGCTCGAAGCTCTCTAAAAGGCCAAGAAAGTGAGTAGTATTGCACAAAACTGCACTTACTCTGAAACACTCCATTTAATGAAGCAGTATTTTACCTGTAATTTCCTTTTGACAGGTGCCGATTACTGGATAAATGGAGCACAAAGTAAGTTGCGAGAGTACTTGAATCGGCGTCCCAACGTCGGAAGGGCTAAGAACGTCATCATGTTCCTTGGGGATGGTATGTCCTTCCCTACATTAGCTGCAGCTAGAGTAGTACTAGGACAGTCCTTAGGTGTCCAAGGAGAGGAAAGTTCTCTTTACTTCGAGAAGTTCCCCTACTCTGGGCTGTCAAAGGTGAGAATGCTTTAGTATCTTGAATTAATCTCCTATATCAGGTTTAATATAATTGTTAGAAGTGTCGGCGAAGGGCGAGTGTAGCGCAGCTATGTGGTGGAATATACACTCTAACTGCCGTTCTGTGTATAACTCGTGCAATGGTCCTAGAACACTGATCTTCACTCACAGAAAAGTCAACGAGCCCAGGTCTAACCTTCTTTCTCTTCTGTCCCCTTCAAACTCCTGCACTCAGCGAACTGCTGTTACTTGATGCAATATGCCATGTGAAACCCCTGTCACCGAGTACAGTGAAAGCTGTAAAACTGGAGTTGTTGGCGCACAATTTATAGAGCAATTCATTTGCATATAAGAAATATCTGAAAGTTTGATTTACTTAATGTTGGATAAAAATGTACAATCATACAGGGTGCTCAATTCATGGGCTTCAGAGGAAACAGATTATACAATTTCACAAGCATGGAGTATGTGGCCGAGACAATACGTTATGTGTACCAAATTGCTTGATGTAACCTTAAAATATGCTTATTAATTGGTCGATAGCATAACAAACTTCATTTGTCCACTCCAAAAATATTAAGTAGGGTTACTTAACATAAACTGGAGATATCAGATAGTTAGAAAGAATGTATGAAGCGGTCCTTCAAGCCAGAACAATGTATGCAATGGAAGTAAGGGGCACTTCAGAGATAGGAACACAGTTAGACCAGACGTATGGATTATTTTACAAAGAATTACTAGGGCTGCCAAAATCGGCAACAAGAGAAGTGGCATTACTAGTGTTGTGTAATACAAAAAGGAGGGAAATAATAATAGAGAATACTGAAATTCTGGTATAAGTGTATTAAAGGGCAGATAGGGGAATTATTGAATCTGTGCATGAAGCAACAGAGAAGCATTAAAAAGACAAATAGTTGGTGGTCTGAATTGAAAGAATGTTATTGAAGACAGGCTTTTTTTTTAATTCCGCCTCAACGTTAAGTTATATCAGACGGTGAATGAATTGGGTGAAATAATGCTCAAATGAATCCAGGGTCGATGGAGCTTAGAGTTAGTCGACATTCGTCTTGAAGGATAAGGGAAAACCCCGGAAAAAACCTTATCTAGGTAACTCACCCTGATCGAGATTCGAACTCGGAACCTCTTGAGCGTGAGGCAGACATGCTACCATCTAGCTACAGAGGCGGGCTGAAGAGGGGCATGGGAGATCTATGGAGAGCAGAGGAGATAAATTATAGTGGTTTTTAGAAGGAAGTCGGAACTAGAGTACAAGACAGATAGGCAAGAGATACAGGAAAGTATAGAAGAAAATAAATCTTTGAAATTTTATAAGCAATTAAAGACAGAATGGGGTTAGGGAAAAATATATAGATCAATGTGACAAAACTGGTAGAGAAGGCATAGCATGGATGAGAGTAAGAATAATATGTCTAAAAGGGTTGAGAAGTAATCAGGTAGGGATATGTGAATTTTGTGGAGATGAAGAGAGCACTGTTCATTATCTGATAGAATATAAGGAATTAACATATTGAAGGAGAAAAATATGGATAAGAAATGGGATAGTGTGAGCAAAGAGGTAGTGACGTTACGTATGTTAACGAGGATGAGTGAAAAGAAAAATAGATGTATAGAATATTTCTTATATAGGTTAATAGAAACGTGGATTAGGCTAAAAGAAGTGAAGTTCAAGAAGAAATGACACCAAGCTGCTCAGAAAAATCAAAGGCTTATAGCCAGGGGACCTGAGTAAACGAGTAAATCTTGAATCAGCAATTTTCATGTATTTCTACAGGAGGTGTGTATAATACAGCATGTTCAATGTTAGTCATTGTAGTTAAATTGTAATGGAAACTGTACAAATGAATAAATATATAAATATCTAAAGAACACTTACTTAAAATTTGTATTCTAGATTCCGCCCACCCCACAATATATTACAGATCTTTAAGCTATTAGCATATGCAGA
The DNA here is from genome assembly GCA_030765055.1 of Mantis religiosa. Classification (NCBI taxonomy): domain Eukaryota; kingdom Metazoa; phylum Arthropoda; class Insecta; order Mantodea; family Mantidae; genus Mantis; species Mantis religiosa. The sequence goes on along the minus strand of CM060958.1, from coordinate 111,616,660 downwards.
TGACATAAATATAGTAGGGAGAACCAACAAGGCAGTCTCAGAAATATACACAAAACTGAAGGAGAATGCAAAGGAAGTAGGACTTATGATAAATAAAGAGAAAACAAAAGCTATGATACAAAAGAGAAGTAGTAAGAACAAAAGCAGAAATATCTGCACTAGAGAAAATCATCTGGAAACAGTTAATAGCTTCAAGTATCTAGGAACAATTATAAATAATAAAAGTGATGAAAACGCGGAAATAAAGGCTCGGATAACAGCAGCAAACAAAGCATATGCCTCATTACAGAAAATATTTAGGAATAAAATAATATTCCCTAAAACAAAAATAAGATTATATAAAACATTGATTAAACCAGTGTTAACATATGGCTGCGAGGCTTGGACATTGACTTAAGCCATGGAGGAGAAACTATTAATATTCGAAAGGAAGATACTTCGTAGGGTATATGGACCAACTAAAGTTAATGGAGTATGGCGAAACAGGTATAATAAATAATTATATGAGATATACAAAGATATTGACATAGCACAAGAAATTAAGATTAGAAGATTAAGATGGGCGGGACATGTTCAAAGAATGGAAGAGAAACGGATCCATAAAAAATGTTAGAAGGAAAATTTTACAATACAAGACCTAAAGGCAGGCCAAAAAACCGTTGGGAAGATACAGTAAGAAGAGATGCCTCACAGATTTTGGGAGTCCGAATGTGGAGACGAAAAGCAGAAGATAGGAATGAATGGAGGCAAAAACTGAGGAAGGCTGGGGCCCAAAAGGGGCTGTAAAAGCCATATAGTAGTAGTATTCCACCCACCCTCCCAGAAGAAACCTCAGTCGAGGAGAACGGTCTGGTAGAAGTAGAACTGTTGTCTTAACGACCTCGGCTATCAGTCTGGTGACTATATGATACTAGTATTAATTTTATCATTAAAATACATTATAAAACATTTGAATATTCACAGAAAGTTTTCAGTGGTTATTTTGATTTTTTGCAGACTTACTGTGTCAATAGCCAAGTAGCAGATTCGGCTTGCTCCGCCACTGCTTATCTTGGTGGCGTAAAGGCTAACATTGGTACGATAGGTGTAACAGCTGCAGTTCCAAGGGAGGACTGTAACGCCATGTTGAACAAGAGCAACCACGTGAGCTCGATTCTAAAGTGGTCACAGGTAAGAAGTGCTTACAATATTCATTTCCAAAATAAAACAAGGTTCTCATTACAACTGGAAATTAAGACCATAGATGTCTCAAATAATATATTAAGTGAATGCAGATAATCGCAATTTTTATGAGAAAACAAAAATAATGGCGTTAATAGTAAAATATGAATGAAGAATAAAATTATCCAACAACAAAATGATTCAACTATCTTAGAAGGAACTTCATAAACTGTTGCAGCACTCGCGTATGATATGATAGTTGGGTGCTTACTGTCTGACAATAAAATAGATTTACTTGTAATGCAGACCAGTATTTAAGCTGCCAATTCAGTAATTCAGTCACTTTAGTAACCCACTTCTCTTTTCCCCTAACACTTCACTCAGCTCATCATTTCACTAATGACAACTAGTTCCACTGTTCACTTTCGCTTCACTTTGTTCGCGTCGTAGAGAAAAATGCACGTATCAGTGTCTCCTTCCGTAGGTTCACTTGCTGGAAAATAGTACCACAAAACTCTCTAATCTCTTGCAGTAACATCGTCAGAGCAGTCATCACAAAACTGGTTCCAAGAACAATGCTTTTCGTCAATTCACTAATTCACTTAACTGGCTGTCTCACTTTAAGTACAAATTATATAGGAATCACTTCGCTAGAACTAATCCAAATTGCGAAAGCGTTAGCTTATATCTCTGCTAGAACTTTCCAGAACGTTCGAGTTCGAGAAACATCCACAACCTTTTTCAACTGCCCTTCTATAATTTTCTATACTATTCAACAATGCCATCTGATTGCAAACGCAGAGGTGTTGTGCGCTTCTTATACATTCTAAGTCGTTCCAGTGCTTCCATTATCATGTTCTTTTCGACTCAAAGTTTGTGCCCTGATCGCTGTCTATCTGCAACGGTACGAGTTTTTCCTTTAGGCGTTCACGATGGGCTTGTCCTCTACTTAGAGACGGCATGCATCTCCGGCTTATTAGCGAAGTAATCCAGGCTACCAACATATAGATACTTCCTTATTTACACAGCGGGTGCTATCACGTCTTACTACTAGCATGACCCCGGTTCCTGATCTGTGTGCCACGACTTGCAGTATACATGACAATGCGGCACCTCTCAGCGTTTGCCATAGCCTCAGCAAATAGTACCTGTGTCGGAGTTTGAGGATTGCTCGTTTGGATTCAAGACATCCTCTCCAAATCCCCTCATGCACTTCCTCCAGAACTTCCATCAAATTATTCCGAAAGAGGAGCTTATTACTTTGGGTCCTCCAAAGCTATGAGCACACCTTTCATGTTCTTCAGTGATTCGCATTGTTCCCAGTATGACTTAATATTCGATAATGTTGGAGGAAATATCTTCCCCGTTCGGTCTAGTGCCTGTCTTTACTTCTCTTAGCGGCCACCCTAAATTGGCGTCCTTTAGTTACTCCCTCCTTAGGTCTGAGCTATCTCATTATCTAGAGGCACCGTCGAAATCACACAGACAGCTTCCTTCTCCTATACTCAGTATGTACGTGGCCGCATTCGTCTTAACTGGGAATCTACATTGTGATGGCTAACTCCTCTTGAATGTTATATGACGTACTCTTGAAGCCCCTGAACCTATTGTTTGTTCCTTTAGAATCCTGAAGCTCAACAGCCAGGATAAGTGCTACAGGATGAGCACCAAGTCATCAATTCGAAAATTAGCAGGGTTTCGAGGAGCAGACCTATCACCCAGCAAAGAAATTAAAGTAACTGTTCCAATAATATAATATTTTAATCCCATAATTATAGTAGTGGGTTGAATATGAATTTTATCTTTGACAGTAGAACTAGATTTTAAAATTAGATATATTTTATAGTTACTAGTTTTAATTGACATCCCCCAAGGTAAAGTCATGTCGAACGATGAATGAATTAAATGACAGAAATAATGCTCAAATGACCCCAGGGTCCATAGAGCTTAGGTTTATCTACTTTTTGTAAGCATACCCGGCATGTAAACGAATCGAAATTTATACATTCGCGTTCCCTTTAGGTTGATTGGCAGAAGTTGTTCCTGTCGTAAATTTGGTTATAGGTCACAAGCTGCTGTGCGCAGTTAAAAGTCCAGCAGCCAAAAGAGGGACTATAAGCAAGTGATACTAATGTCATATGGGATAAGGTGAGGACAAAAATAGACTCGTAGATTCTATAAACTTCTCTTCCATATCAGATATCGGATTGATTACGAGGGTAATCTGAAAAGTTTCCGACCTCAACATGGACATCGCAACACTCGTAAATAAAAGCTAGTGAATTTCGTTATTCAACTGTTTACAGTTACTCACCAAAGTTTCAGCCATTTTGGACGCTCAGTTGTTATGTAACAGTCGTTTGAGTGAGTTGATGTGAGTGCTTTTATGAAAATGGACAAAATCGAGTATCGAGCTGTCATTAAATATTTGTTTTTGAAAGGCAATACGACTACGCAAATCAAAGATGAGTTGGATTCTGTGTACGGGGACTCTGCACCATTATTTACCACATTGATGCTCAGAGGATCTACCCACTTGTCCGAAGACTGGCCTCCTTCAACCCAGGAGGAAGAATTGCTCCGGGGGTCTCTCCCTAGGGCAATATCTGGTTACCTAAAAAGCCTTACCCCCCCCCCCCGACCCATTGACAACAACGTCAAGACGGGATGGAAGTGGATACGCCACTTACGCCCGTCAACCCCGCAAGAAGGACTACCAAAAACCTCGGTGGGGCCAAGCCACGCCGTGGCTCAGTGGTTAGACCGCTTGGCTCTCACCAAGGCGGCCCGGGTTCGATCCCAGGCGACCGCAAAGTGAGATTTGTGGTGGACAACACGGCGTTGGGGCGGGTTTTCTCCGGGACCTCCGGTTTCCCCCGCCATCTCATTCCACCGGTGCTCCATCTTCATCTCATGCATCATCAGTGTCACCGCCTGCGGTGCCGTATGTAGTAAAAGCGGGCGTTAAACACTACACATTTCACACATATTTCGGTGGGGCCACCTGGTCATCTAGCACACCTTCTAATAGTTCTGCAGGCTAGTACCCGGCACTTCTTAGGCAACCCTTAACCCTCTCCGCTTGGCCGGAAGTACCCGATCTCCCTGGGTATCGGGAACACACTGCCCCTTCGTGTCCAAATCAATCCGAACAACTCCTTTAAGTGAAATTTTGGGCAGCTGAATTTAAACATGGCCGTAAGAGCTTGGGAGACGATGAACTTTAGGGACGTCCAAAACCTACAATTTACCAACGAAAATATCGACAAAGTTCACCAAATGGTGCTAGACGACCGCCTAATTAAAGTGAGAGAAATGGTGGAGCCTATGAACATGTCAAAATAACGTGTTTGTCACATATTAAATTAACTTTTAGACATGAGAAAGCGTTCTGCGCGTTGGGTGCCGCGTTTGCTCACGTTAGACCAAAAACGTGTTCGAATGAACATTTCCAACGCTCTGTTGGCACAGTTTAGGCGGAATAAATTCGAGTTTTGGCGCCGATTAATGGCTAAACTATTATACGCCCTAAACAAAAATACAGTCCAAACAGTGGACTGCAAAAGGTGAACCGGCTCAAAAAAAAAAAGCTAAAACTGTTTTTTTTTTTTCGGCTGGGAAAGTGATGGAATTTTTTTTTTTTTTTTGGGATAGTCATGGAGGTATTTTAATCGATTATCTTCAAAAGGGAAAATCCATTACAGGAACATATTACGCATCATTACTTGACAAACTGGAGGCAGAACTTGCGGGAAAACGGCCACATTTGCAGAAAAAGAAAACCCGTCTCACACCTTAGCGGTCGCAATGGCACAAATCCATGAATTACGGTTTCAATTGTTTGATCATCCGTCTTACTCACCAGATGTAGCCCCAAGGGACTTGTTTCCTCATCTGAAAATTGAGCTCGGAGGACAGAGATTTTCGTCAAATGAAGAGGTGATAACCTTCGTGAACAATTATTTTGCAGAGGAAAACGCCGAGTGCTTTTTGAACGGGTTACAGAGATGGAAGCATCGCTGAGAGAAGTGTATAGAGTTACAAGGAGAGTATGTTTAAAAATAAAAAATAATTAAATAATTCTGAAGAAATGTCTTGTATGTTTACGAGGTCGGAAACTTTTCAGACTACCCTCGTACCTATCCGGGATCTAGATAGGTATAGATAGGTCTAGATAGGTCTAGATAGGCATGTGACCCACTACGTTATCTTGTAAGTCCTGAGGTGTGTAAGTCCTCCAACTCAAGATGTAAGATAAAGAAGCTGGTTCAGTAATTGAATATTATCTCCATTGTTATTAATGGTATTTTGCAGGATGCAGGCAAATCTACAGGGATCGTGACAACTTCCCGTGTTACACATGCATCTCCGGCTGGCACGTACGCTCACGTGGCAGAGCGTGAATGGGAAGCTGACAGCGACATCATCGATTCCAAAGCGGATCCAGTCAAGTGTGATGACATCGCCGAGCAACTCATCCTTAGGGATCCAGGCAGAAATATTAAGGTGAAAATAAAACATGTTATCAAGTACCAATGGTTACGTAAACACTCGAAAACGGGCGTATTTGTGCAAAAACTGTTCAACTTCTGAAAGAAATCTGAGGCTCTTTCTTTGAAGCACGAATAAGATCATGGTTTTTAACAAGTAAAGTGTTCCCTGTTGTATGAAGTATACAAAGAAGTAGCGAAGTGTGCAATGAAGCGCTGGATGCACTGCTTCCCCAGAGATTTCAGGAGAAAAAGAAGAATAACACAATATGCATGCCAAACAATGTATTATTTGCTCCGGGCACATCTTCAAACTTTCGTAACCTTGAATTACATACTTCATAGGTTTCCGCGACACTTAGATAGGAAAGATTGGCAGATTTTGTCACGTGAGGTCTGTAGGAGTACAAAAAAAAAAAAAAAAAAAATAAGGTCTCCAATTCTATTTAGTATAGAAAACATGTTTATTGTCATCGAATGTTACATTGATGGAAAGGCGGAACTTACAGCTATTTTTCAACGTAATCACCATTGCGATCGATGCACTTTTGCATGCACTGTAGCAGTTTTTGTATACCCTTGTCATAGCACTCTCCCGCCAAGTTGCGTAGGTAGTGCTCACCCTCGTTTTTCAAATCATCGTCGGTCTGGAAATGTGCTCCACCCAGGTGTGACTTCAACTCAGGAAACAGATGATAATCACTAGGTGCTAAGTCTGGACTGTAAGGGGATGAGTGAGGATGTTCCGTCCGAACTGGGCCAGGAGATCAGCCGTTGCATGTGCAGTATGGGGACAGAGTTGTAGTGATGTGTGATGATGCACACACCTTGCGATTATGCAAATGTTCGGTCAAAATCTTGTCAATCGTAGTCTTACTGACTTCAGGGATAAGTTCGCACAGCTCGCGAACTGTCACACGCCGATCTTTAAACATTTCTTGCTCCACTTTTGCAATTGTTTCGGCTCAAACCGAAGACTGACCAGAACGCTGTTCATCATGGACGTCTGTACGTTGGTCTTGGAACTCTCTGACCCACTTTCGCACTTTTTTGACGTCCATACTCTGTGGCCCATAGACTTCGCATAACTGACGATAAATTTCAGTGGGGGTAGTGCCCTTGGCACTCAAAAAACGGATCACTGCACGCAATTCGCACTTGGCTGAGGAAGTGATTGGAAGCTCCAACGCAAACTGCTGCCCAGCCAAGACTAATGGCTGCAATGGATTCGTTGTGGTGGGCATTTGAAGGGGTGAAACCAAACTACACGCCAGTGTTGCCGGATTTCACGTAATAGCGTTCCTCACGGCTCCAGCGCCTTGGAGACCTTGCTTCACGTACACGCCTCGCATATTTCATTGGCATTAGCAATAGTATTTTACTAGATTGGTATTTAGTGATGACAAAATTGAAATTCTTGTTAATTTTTAAGTTACTAGCAGAAGTGTGTGAATTAAGTTAAGATGCAGAAAATGAAATGAAATGTGTATAGTGTTTAACGCCCGCTTTTACTACATGCAGCAGTGTAGGCGGTGACACTGATGATACATGAGATGAATATGGAGTACCGGTGGATTGAGATGGCAGGGGAAACCGGAGTTCCGGAGAAAACCCGCCCCAGCGCCGTGTTGTCCACCTTAAATAACACTTTGCGGTCGTCTGGGATCCAGGGCCGCCTGGTGAGAGCTAGGCGGTCTAACTACTCAGCAACGGCGCGGCCAATTAACGCGGTGTTGGCCAGCTCTAGGAAAAATTGGAACGTCTGAGCGGAGAGGGGATTGGATTGTTGGGAGGGGATTCGGCACCCCGACCAGACTGGTCTTTTGTACGTACGCCCCAATTAGGCATCCTCGGGAGGGAGGATGGGGCAAGAGGAGAAAGAGAGCGACTGAACCCAAGGAGTCACTAAAGTACACAGGACGAGGTCCCTACACTTTACCAAATGGAAACTCCCTGGCGGTGGGTTTAGGGCAATCGTTATCTCTCATGCCGTGGCTCTGAAACAGTCACGAGGCCGGTTCGGAGATCGAGGCCGTCTCCCCACAGTAGGATACTCCAGGCAGTCTTGCACAACCAGCATCCCGCCTCTCGCGCTTCTGAATCGACCCACTAAGTGTTTGGTTTCCCTTACGTCTAGCACTAAAGAGAGGGAGGGAAAGAGTAAAATGCGATAGAGAGGGAAATACAAAGAGAGTAGGGCTAACGAGGTGGGAACGCTATGCACACAAACGCATCTCATTCGCTGCAGTTCAAAACTCTCCCCATTTGAAAAACATGGTAGTCTGCAGGAAGTTCCTCACTTTGCTTTCCCTTTAAGTTTTTAGAATGGAGAAATCACAGAATTAACGTCATTGAAGATGTGTTAAATTACGCTTAATATACAAATTGCTTTCAAAATCACTCAGCGACAAAATTTACTGTTCACACCTTGAACACACTGACATGTTGTGCATGTATGTATGTCACAGATTTAAATGTTAGTACTTCATTACTCTACAAGCATACAGTACATTAATGGAGAGCATGTCACTATTACACAGCAATTTTTAAAAGCAAGAATAAAATCCTTACAGGTGATAATGGGGGGAGGACGTCGGGAGTTCCGCCCCAAGACCGTTAAAGATGAGGAAGGACATAAGGGCAAGAGGAAGGATGGAGTTGATTTGATCGACGCGTGGATTAAGGACAAGATCGCCAGAAACGTCAACTACTCTTATGTATGGAGCAAAGACGGCCTAAAAGGAGTGAATCCTGCTTCAACGGAGTATCTGCTAGGTAAGCTAATACTTTTTATCTGCCTACACTAGGTTAGTGCATTTCGTTTCAGTAAGGTCACTTTCAATAGATACCTCGTATAACAAAATCTATGAGTGCTGTTCAATAAAGAATGATCATAAGTTTTTACGGTCATAATTTTTCGCACTAAAATTCAATCTTATTACATTCTGTTAGCTTAATGTGAAACAAACACGCAGTAGTAGTTTCACTGTCGGTACTCCTGGTACCCGCCTGTGAGAACCAGGCAAGTTCAGATATGTTCATTATCACCTACCGCTGCAATTGAGGTAACGCGCGAGGAACAATATACGGCTTTGAAATTCTGCTTTCGTCTCAACAAATCGTCAGTTGAGACCTATACAATGGTACAGGAGGCCTATGGAGAGACTGTTCTTCCCTACAGCATAGCTTGAAGGTGGTTTAAAATGTTTAAAGAGGGGAAACAATCAATTTCAGAGGAAAGTGGACCCGCTGCTGCAGTTACTGCTCTTACGGAAGAAAATACCAACAGTCCTGATGCCATTGTGAGAGAGCATCGACGAATTACCTTAAGATCACTTTCTGAAATACTGAACATTTTATTGGGCATCACACACACGTTGGGA